>JAHNEJ010002330.1:0-95981 GCA_022559845.1 Amorphophallus konjac | reverse complement strand
GTCAAAAAAGGCAATTGACCATTAGTGTAATAGGTTGTCGAGTTCGACTTGCTACATCACCCGGCAGTGCAAGCAAAAAAAAAAAAAAAAGTCAAACCAGACTCAATTTGACCTCCATGTCCATACCATCTGATCAACATACAGATGAATGAAATTTTTCAAAAAAATGATAATAATAATAATGAGGCATCCCTGGTTGCCCAAAATAATGGGCCAACCACTTTTAAGCCATTTAGAATGTTTAATTGTTTATCATCGTTTTCTGACGACTTTTCATCAATAAAACTACACAGATATGTTGGTCAGATTTGGGCTTACCTCACAAAGAAATGGATGCACTGCATGCGCACCCCTACTAAGAGCACTCTTAGATGGGCTATCCCCTTATGGGCCGGCTCCTTGTGGGCTCAACAAAGCCCTCGCATGACCGAAATCTTTTCTTCACGGACTGGTCCTTAGTGAGTAGTAGTACGGTTGCCAAGAAAATTAGAAATAAAAGGAAATAAGAAATAGAGAATTAGACATAAAAGGGAAGAAGAAATAGATCAAGTAAAATACTAGAGAGAGCATATTGTTCTAATATGAATAAGGTTTGAGCCCATATCCTTGCAATTCAATAGAATACGGACTCGATCGACCCTTATTCAATTAGGCCTAATTTAATAATCAGATAGGATTACTTATTCGCCGATGCCCCTTCCGGTTCCCACGTTATTCTCCGATTTTCACAAAAAGTGAGTTTGGTAAATGCAGGTTAACTTAAAGATGATATGAAGAAACACGCCATTTTGATCGAATAACTCATTCGACCATTTAGGTCGAATGAGTTATTCTAAAGAAAGGCGGCGGTCTTCTTATGCTAATCGAATATCAAAGTAGGCCTTAGGATGCAGCTCAAATTCCATTGTATTCCTTGTTACAAGTAGAAACATAGAATTTCGTTCCTCTTCCACGTCTTATTCGCTGTTTATTCCATTAACAAACCTTGAGGGTAATTACCCTATATAAAAGATACATGTGCCAAGCTACTCCACATGACAAGTCATAACGACTACATGCACATACCTTCCGCAGACTAATACAAAGTAGTCTTTTACGTGTAACTGGGGAGCACATCAAAGAAGTGATACACCTCATTTTCATCAAAAACTCCAACCTCAGTGGAGCACACAGCGCAACAAACCGGACGAAATGTCACCTCCTTGTCTTTGCCATTTTCCGGATGCTCTTCACTAGTTTTACAGTTCTTGTTTTTTGACCTTCGCTTCCTTGTTCCCTCCTTCAGTATTTGATTACTCCTGACCTCGCAATTGAGGACAAACATAGCCCTGTACTGGGTCACGTACTTTTCATGCCTGCCAAAATCCAGATTGAACACGAAGATTAACGGACATGCAAAATTTCATCAAGATGTAAAAAGTGATTGGAACACTCCGCAACCACAAATTCTTATCTAATAAATTATTTCAGCGTGATTTGCATGAAATTGTCCTAAGAAGCACAGTTCTAAACAACAAAATCAAAATTGATGCACTTAGAATGCTCTACCAAGAAGGAAGAGTAAGAAATAAGTAGCTGAAACAAAGAATTCAGCAAGGCTGGTTGAAGATTCTGTCAACTCTCTCTCCACGAGGAACCTAAAAAGATAAATGAAATGATGACGAGAGATGAAATGATGACATATGTTTTCACCATGTCTTCGAGATTCAATAATGGTAGTGTACTTCTGTATGCTCAATTAATCTCAAGGGAACACACCGGATGGTGGGAATATGCAATGCCTAATCTGTTTGCTGACCAAACTGGTTGCAATCCTTCAAGCTACAGATGCACCTTTGGACATTCAAGATAAAGGATGCATTCATATCAGAGGTCCAGAATCCGCCAGCCGATAATGTATCAATGAATAATCCATCTACCTCACAAGTGCGGGAGCATTTGAGATCCAAGAGGTTATGCAACTACCACTTTCCTTAAAATAGATCTCATCATATGTCCGATATCCTTTAAAACATAATTTGTAGAAAACCAATAATTTTATAAACGCATGCATATGCTCTGAGGAAATGTCAAAGACTCAAGGTGATCAGTCCAAGAATGTAAGCAAACACTGACTAGGCATCAACAATACTTTGATGTTGATAGAAGAAGGCGATGTGGAGAAAAGAGAGAGAGAAAGAGGCTGGAATGACAAATTAATCTCATAAGAACATGGACCACAAACACCATATAACATTCCCCCAGACCAATAAAAGTTGGCACGGGAAAAAGGGGAATAACACCTTTAAGTCTAGCAGGTAGCGACAACTATGCTTGGCCTGGAAATAGTTGAACCCATTCCTCCACCTTTCATTAGATTTTTTTTTTGTTTTGGAAGGTGGTATTAAACCACATTTCATTAGAGAGAAAAAGGGTTACAGCTCCAAAGAGAGAGCAGAAAAAGCAAAAGTTTTACCAAGGGAGGGAGCACAACCATCAATCTCCCACCCCACAAGAAAAGGAAATTTTGCATAGTGCAGTGTTTCCCCCCTAGTAATCTATCAAGAAGAGGTGATTGGTGACAAGATATCCCTCTGACTGTCAAATGTCAATCCATTAGGCCGTTAATGCGGCTCTGGATAATAGTAGACGGGTGCTTGAACTCCTCTCTAATGATTCTATTATGTCTTTCCCTCCAGATGGCCCAGAGCATGGCTGGGAAGCACATACTACATAGGTTCTTTCATCAGATTAAACAATGATTTACCATAATGTGAAAGAGAGTAACATAACATTGAAGTAAAATGTCCGCATGTTTGAAGCTTTGTACCTACCACCTCGCTTTTCGGGAATCTGCATGTCCCATTTTGGTTCTGAAATAAGGAGGTGAATAAAGACAAGGTTTGTCATGCCGCTGCATACCACTTAGGATCGGCCGTACCGGATCATACCTGGGCAGCAGCGATACGCTTGGCACGCGGCACGCAGCCGTCATCGGTGCCTGCCGCCGTCCACGGTTACGGTACGGTTGCAGCACGAGGGCATACCGGCCGTACCCGACCGTACCTGGTCAGAACCAACACAGCCGGTACAACCGATCTGGCAAACCTTGAATAAAGGGTAAAAAGGCTTAAATGGAATTGGTTATATGGTTATGTCAAAGAGAAAAAAGAGAATAGAACCATTAATCATAGTATAAACTATGTTGACTGATAAGAAAGAGAGAAAGAAAGACACGAGAAATGGAGAACCCAAAAAGGAGTTGCTTGCAGTTTCTGGGGATCGCGATCACATCTCCCAGCCACAGCCGTTAACCTATTCCATATCAATAGGGCGGTCCAAATACAGACCACTTAAGCGTAAAATACCCCTGGTTAAGTAACCAACCAGAAGGCATAATAACAGAGAAAACAGGAAAATGAATAAATGACAAAAAAATGCCCTCAGCTGCTTCAACACTCTCCCTCGAGCTGAGCATAGATGTCTCTCATGCACAGGTTGCCAAGAGCCGACTTGAACTCAACTTTTGTCATGCCCTTCGTCAACACATTAACAACATGGTCCTGGGAACAGACATAAGGTAGACACAGCTCTTCGGAATATAACTTCTCCCGAATGAAATGCCTATCAATCTCTGTGTTTTGTCTTGTCATGTTTGAACTGGGTTGTTGGCAATATTTATGGCAGCTTTGTGGTCAAAATAAAGTTTCATGGGTAGGGAAGCTTCAATGCCAATGCCTTTTAATAGAATCCTTAGCCACAAGAGTTCAGCAACAACTTGTGCCATAGCTCTATGTTCCAGCCTCAGCACTTGACCTTGCACAAAATTATTGTTTCTTGCTCCTCCAGGTGCCAAGATTTCCTCCTATGGAAGTAGGATAGGTAGAGGTAGACCTTCTATAATCCCTGGGATCCAGTCCAATCAACATCTGAAAAAACCTTTCCATTGATAACTGACCTCTCTTGGTAGATAACAATCCCTTCCCTGGACAGGTCTTAATGAACCTCAGAATTCTGTCTAATGCCTGCATATGAGATGTTCTGGGGGCATGCATAAATTGACTTACAATGCTTGTGGCATAAGTAATATTTGGCCTTGTGATAGATAGATACAAGAGTTTTCTCACAACTCTTTGATACCTTCTCTTTTTAGCTTCTGAAAGAAGTTCTCCATCCTGATCACTAAGCCTGTGATTAACTTCAATAGGTGTATTTGTCGGTCTGCTTCCCAACTTCCCAGTTTCCTTCAAAAGGTCCAGGGCATATATTCTTTCTGAAATAAAAATATTCCCAAGAGATCTAGCTACTTCAATTTCAAAAAAAAATTCAGAAGACCAAGGACTTTAATTTCAAATTCCTTCGCCAAGTTCTCCTTCAAGATTTTATTTCCTGTAGGTTATCACCTATCACGACCATATCATCTACATAAACAAGAAAGATAACCACCTAATCATTCTTCTATTTCATGAATAGAGTGTGATCAGCATTACCTAGACTAAAACCCATTTTCGGTATAACAATTTTAAGTCTCTCAAACCACACTCTTGGGGGCTATTTGAGGCCATATAACGCACTCTTCAGCCTGCAAATCTTTCCTTTTGCATCATAGTCAGGAGGTGGCAGCATATACATCTCCTCGATAGGTCTCCATTAAGGAATGCATTTTTTACATCAAGTTTAATTCCCATGAGAACTGGAGAGCAAGAGACAACAACACTCTCACAGTGGATAGCTTCGCAATAAGTGGAAAGGTTTTCCGGTAATCTATGCCATATGTTTGGGTGAACCCTTTTGCAACCAACCGGGCTTTGTACATTTCAACTACACCATCCAGCTTGAATTTGATTGTATTACACCCATTTGCATCCCACTAGCTTCTTTCTAGAGGGCATGTTAACAAGCTCCCATGTGCCATTTTCCTCCATGACTTGCATTTCTTCTTCCATAGCTTTAACCAATTTAGAATCTCTCACGGCCTGTGTGAAAGATGAAAGCAAAGAACAAGCAGAAATGGAATAAAGATATGCATGATATGGAGGAGAAATTCTAGAATAACACATGTACTCCAAAATTGGATTTTTTGTGCATTCTCTTACACCTTTACGAAAAGCAATGGGTTGATCAAGGTCAGGAATTTGTTCAGATATAGGTTGAGTATCAAGTTCTGGAGCTCTTTCAATTTCAGCCTCTGGGTTTTGAAGATTTGAGGACTGTGTTCTCCTGGGGGTGGTCATTGACAAGAGAGACCTCCTCCTGGTTTCGGTGCTTCTCTCTTCTGAAGTACCATTTTGTAATTTTGTTCTTTTCTTCTTCACCTCCAACTGTCGGATTTTTTAATTCCCTTCCATCTGCATCCCCTCCATTCGTAGCAAACTGTCATGTCTTCTTGTACAGGAGTATCAAGGGTAGAAGAGTCAAAAATGATGCGACAAGGAGTGAAGTGAGATGCCGAAAGGTTCGAGTCTACAAAGATATCACATTTCTCCCCCTTAGACGCCTTAGGCTGGAAATAAGATTGGGACTCAAAAAAGGTCACATTTTTCTGAACATATCTCTTCCCAATGCTAGGATCTAAATATTTATATCTCTTCTGGCTGAGAGAATACCCCAAGAAGACACTTTTGATGGACTTGGGATCAAGTTTGGATCCACAGGGACCCGAGAGAATATAACAACACATCCAAAATCTCTAGGAGGCAAAGGGAATAGAGAATGATTAGGATGAAGGATGGTCACAGGGGCAACGAGAGCCAAGTACCCTGGAGCGCATACAATTGATGACATATGTTGCTGCAAGAACAACATCAACCCGGAACTTTTTAGGAAGATGGTGTTGGAAGAGAAAAGCTCGGGCTGTTTCCAGAAGGTGCCTATTCTTTCGTTCCGTCACTCCATTTTGTTGTGTAGTGTAAGGACAGGAGGAGTCATGGGTAATTCCCTTATCCTCCATGAAAGTGTTCAGACTTCTTGTAAAAAATTGCTTAGCATTATCCGATCTGAACACCTTGATTTGCTTTTCAAATTGAGTTTGCACCATTCTGGAGAAAATATGAAGTACTCGAGGCACTTCCTCCCCTAGATTTCAATGGATAATCCCAAGTGCATTGCGAGAAATCATCAATAAAGGTAACAAAGTATCGATGACCATCTATAGAACACACTGGTGAAGGGCCCTAAACATCAAAATGAAGAATTTCAAAGGGACTAATGCTTCTTTTTATTGAATCAGAAAATTTTGTTTTACAACGTTTTGCCAATTAGCAAACTTGGCACTGAAGAGATTCAAGAGAAATAGACTAAAACAAGGAAGGTAGCAAAATTCCAAAGGACTTGAATAAAAGATGTCATAAACGACAATGCCACATATGGATCTCCTTTATTTGACTCCGCAAACTCCTAGTGGATCTCAATTGAAGGGTTGTACTCCCCTTGTCTTGAAGTAAATATAGTCCCCTTTCTTCAGTCCCACTGCCAATCATTCGCAAAGTGCTCAATTCTTGAAGAACAAAATGATCAGGAGAGAAGGTTATGGAACAATTTAAAGATTTGGTTAGACTACTAACATATAATAAATTAAGTGGAAGTGAAGGCACATGTAAGGTTGATGGAAGGGATAGATGATTGTTAAGCTTAACAGTTCCCATTATCAACAATTGTGGCATTAGTCCCATCAGCCACCATCACCTTATCCTGACCAGAACAAAGGGAATAGGAAGAGAAGAAGCTTGGGTTGCCAATCATATGATCAGTGGCTCCAGAGTCAAGATCCATGAGTTGTGACTAGGTTGGGAGGCAGCACTTAATGCTTTCCTTTCAGTACCTGACTTGGACAAGAAGAGGATCTTGATGTATCTAGTCATGGAAGAAGCCTTTGTAGGTGAACTATATCATTGAAAGTGAGACCCATGAGTCTTGACTCTTCAGCCTCTGTAGTGGCACCATCAGCAGAAGGACCTTGAATAGTTGCAGCTCTACCTTCGATTTGTTGTCCACCCTTCTTACTTCGGAAGCTCTGCCTTTGATTTGTTGTCCACCCTTCTTACTTCTGAATTTTGCAGGCTTCTTGTCAGGGTAAAGTTCCCAGCAATTTTCCATTGTATGGTTAGTGCTTCCACAATGTGCGCATTTTCTCCCGACTTGGTTTCCTCCTTTGTCATGCCCATAGCTAGCGGTTTCCCTTTACTAGCTAGAGCAGAGTAATCACCAAGATTTTGTTGTCCAGAAGATTTCACTGAAGAATTCATGATTTCTCTTCTATTTTCCTCAGTCGGGACTCTTTGGTACACCTCATCAAATGGAGGAATAGGAATCGCAGGAAGGATCTGAGCCTTTAGCCTCACTTTGGTACGAAGTTAGCCCAAATTGGGTTAACTCAACTCGTTTAAGTTAGCCCTGAATGAACCCATTTTTACTTTGATAGAAGGAGAGTTAACTCGGAAGTAAGGAGATGAGCTAACCTACTTTTAATCCAATGTGATTTGATAGGTAGTGGGTTAACCTGGTAATAATGGCATGTTAAATATCACATTTGCCCCTCTTTTTTGAATTTTTTACCTATGGGCGTGTGTTCACTTTAAAATTTATTGTTTTATTTTAATTATTAAAATATTTTTCATGAATTCTATAAAATAAATATATCATGAAAATAATAAAAATTTTGATAAATAACATCGTTAATCTCAATAATTAAAATTTAAAAGTCAAAATTGTCATGAATTACAGTTTAAGTTACTGTTCACCTTAAGTTTTTTATTTTGAATTTTGAAAATATTTTTAATATATACTATAAAATAAATGTATCGTAAAAATAAAAAATATTTTTCGATAATTAACATCATTAATCTCACTAATTAAAATTTAAAAGTCAAAATGTCATTAATTACGATTTAAGGTTATTGTTCAACTAAATATTTTTTAATTTTTAAATATTTTTAATATATAGCATAAAATGAATATATTGTAAAAATAAAATATTTTTGATAAATAGCATCATTAATCTCACAATTAAAATTTTAAAAGTCAAAAACATCATTAATTATGGTTTAAGGTTACTATTCATCGTGAGGTTTTTACTTTTGATTATTTAAATAGTTTTAATATATATTACAAAATGAATATACCGTAAAAATAAAATATTTTTCATCACTAACATCATTAATCTCACTAATTAAAATTTAAAAGTTAAAAGCATCGTTAATTATGTTTAAAATTTACTATTTACTTTCATATTTTTTATTTTTAAAAGTTTATGAATATTTTTAATAAATTCTATAAAATAAATATACCGTTCAAATAATAATAAATGATAAAAACCAGCACTAATATTACTAACTAAAATTTAAAGGTGATAACCGTTTTAATCGTTCACTATTAAACGTAACGAAAGAGGGGGAGAAAGAGAGAGAGAGACAGGGGGGGGGAGAGTGCAGGCTACAAGGATGCCGGGGGCAAATAAATGTGAGGGATTATAGTTAATCCACCTCCGGAGGTGGGTTTCAAAACCCGGGGTTAACCCTGTATTAACCCATTCTCTGCCCCGATTAGCTCAAAAATGCTATCAAAACACGCACAAGGTTAAGTCTACGTTAACTCCGGGCTAATCCCAGGTTAACTCCATACCAAAGTGAGGCTTAAGGATTCCCACTCAGATTCAGCCCACCTAGGAATTTCATAACTCTCCTTCTGAATCTTTTTCAGATATCTCCTATGATCATCATTACAATCTGATTCCTTCAGTACCTGACTTGGACAAGGAAGAAGAGTATGCTGATGTATCTAGCCTTGAAAGAAGCCTTTGTAGGTGAATTATATCATTGGAGGTGAGACCCAAGAGTCTTGACTCTTCAGTGTTTGTTATGGCACCATCAGCACAAAGACTTTGAATAGTTGCAGCACTACCTTTGACTTGTTGTCCACCCTTCTTGCTTCTGAATTTTGCAGGCTTCTTGTCAGGGTAAAGTTCCCAACAATTTTCCACTGTATGGTTAGCATGGTTTTCAATACCGTGCGGTACGTACCGGTACCGATCGCACCCAATCTGATTCTGCCTATTTTCTACAGGTACTTGCCAGTACAATTTAAAAAAGAAAAAAAGAAAAACCGGATGAACCAGGTTGTACCGCCCAGTTCAACCATCGGGACCGCCTGATATTGAGAGCTGGGAGGCTCTCACGGGATGCACTGTGCAGTGCAACCAGTGAGTGCCCCTCCCCCATTTTCCAGCAGCAACCGCCCTCCTCTGCCCCCTCTAGGCCTGCCGCTAGCCGGCCACCGTCCCGCCAATGAACTAAGTGACCACCGGAGCTCCGCCGGTGATCGCCGCCGCTGTTGCAAGCCTGCAGCTCGCCATCTCCCTCTCACAGCCGCACAGCGCGCAGCAACCGCGCAAGACTGACTGCCCGCCCCATCGGCCAGTTCGACGCCAGAGATCACCGTCATCCACCGACCGAAGCCGCCGCCGCCGCCGACCAGATTCGGCCAATTCTTAGCCGGAGAATCCCATTTTAAGATTAAGAAGGTATTTTTTTAACTCAAAAAATTAGTAGTGTTCAAATAAAATTCTAAATAGCCTAATTAGGTTCAATGAGTGTTTAATAACTTCAATTGCACTCCAATTGAAATTGAAATCGGAAAAACCCCAAATTGAGCCCTAATTAGGGTTCTAAAATTGGGGCTTTTATTAAATTAATTTACATGTAATTGAAGATCCATTTAGTGTCATGTAACCTAATTAAGTTGAATTAGTGCTGAATTGCACTCAAATTGAAATTTAAATTAATGAAATCCCAAATTGAACCCTAATTAGGATTCTAAAATTGGGACTTTTATTAAATTAATTTAATTTACATGCAATTGAAGATCAATTTAGTGTCATGTGACCTTAAGTTGAATAAACGCTGAATTGCACTCCAATTAAATTTAAACCAAGGAAACCCCAAATTGAACCTTAATTAAGGTTCCTAAATTGAGGATTTTAAGAAATTAACTTAATTTACATGTAATTGAAGATCAATTTAGCGTCATGTGACCTAATTAAGTTGAATGAGTGATGAATTGCACTTCAATTGAAATGTAAATCAAGAAAACCCCAAACTGAGCCCTAATTAGGGTTCTAAAATTGGGGTTTTATTAAATTAACTTAAGTTATATGCAATTGAAGATCAATTTAGCATCATGTGATCTAATAAGTTGAATGAGTGTTGAATTACACTTCAATTGAAATGTAAATCAAGAAAATCTCAAATTGAGCCCTAATTAGGATTCTAAAATTAGAACTTTTATTAAATTAACTTAATTTATATGTAATTAAATATCAATTATCTAATGTGTTGTTAATTTGTTATTATGCATGAATTTTCTACAGATATGGCACCCCGTCTTAGGATATAGGGTGACAATATGTCACTTTAGCTAATGCAAAGACAAAAAAGGTGAGATGCAACCTCTGTGGGAAGGAAACAGGTGGAGGGATAATAGGAATAAAGGAGCACATAGTAGGAAAAAGGGGAGATGTTGCTGCATGCACTAAAGCACCTCCAGAGATCAAGCAAATGTTCAAAGATCTTCTAAAAGGGAAGCAAAATGAGAAGGAATTGAAGGCAGAACATGATGAACAAATAAGAGAAGAGAACCCGAGTCAAACTCAGCAAGGTGTACAAATCAGAGCACCAGGGAGCGGTCTTCATAGAGAAAATGATGACAGTGACTGACAATGGTGAGGATGCAGAATATAGAGCAAGAGTTCGTGACAATTTAAGGCAAGTACATGAAGATGAGATACGGAGATTTGGGCATGGCACTTTAGCATCTGCATTGCAACGTTCCAAGAGCACAGTAGGAGTAAGACAGCCAGCATTCACTAGAACAAACACTATGTCTGCTACTCAGAAATCTTCATTACTTGGCTATGGGGGAGATCTAACATCTCCTTTAGATCCATCTGTTGGTCCAATGGATCACTATTTGTACAGAAAAGATGATGCTCAGTCAACAAAGCATCAAGACAAATTTGAAGGGATGGAAACAAGTCAAGAAGGTTGCATCACAACAATGGAAGCACATCTCCAAATGGTTCTTTTATGCAAATATTCCCTCCAATGCTGCTGCTAATCCTTACTTCCAAACCATGGTTGACTCCATTGCACGAGGTGGCTTAGGTATTCCTGCACCTAAGCCAAGGACATCTATGGCCCTTTACTTGATGAGGAGGTCCGTGAGTTACAGTAATGGATAAAATCATTTGAAAGGGTGTGGGATGAGAGAGGATGCACCTTAATATGTGATGGATGGACAGGGACAACTAGAAAACAAATGATTAATTTTCTTGTTTATTGTCCACATGGCACAGTATTTTTGAAGTCTTTTGATGTTTTTGATAATCTTAAAAATGCTGAATTTTTGTGCAACCTAATAGATCAGATTGTTGAGCAGGTTGGAGAGGAGAGAGTGGTCCAAGTGGTCACTGATAATGCAGCCAACTATAGGAGAGCTGGGCATATGTTGATGGAGAGACGGAGACACCTCTATTGGGTTCCATGTGCAGCACATAGTTTGGATCTGATGCTAGAAGATATTGGAGCCAATCAGAGGTTGAGAGTGTTATTCATGATGCACAGGTGATCAGCTCTTTTATTTATGGCCACCATCGCATTCTTGCTATTTTCAGGCAAAAGACAGGTGACCATAACATCATTAGACCAGCCCAACCAGATTTGCCACACAGTTCCTGACTTTGGAGAGCTTGTACAAGTATAGAGTGGCAATCAGGGACCTCATCAAAGATAAAGAATATGTGAAGCATGTGAAGACCCTTGGTGCTAATGCAAGAAAAAGTGCAAAAATTGTGGAGAGACTTGTAGAGAAGGACACCTTTCTGGAAAGTGTTCAAAGGTATCTCAGGTTAGTTGAGCCTATTGTTCAGGTTTTGAGGATGGTAGATGGAGATGATAAAAATGACATGGGATACCTCTATGAAGCAATGGATAGGGCCAAGGAAAGAATCCAAAAAAAGTTCCCAACCTCTTATCAGAGGTGGTGGGACATCATTGATTCTAGATGGGAAGGCACACTCCACCATGAGTTGCATGCTGCTGGTAAGATGTCACTTATTATATTTTCAATAACTTATCAACTTTATATCTTTAATTCCTATTGAGATAATTTTGATATCTCTATTTGCAGGATACTTCTTAAACCCCCGCTATCAATATAGTGCAAGATTTCACGTTGATGATGAGGTGATGCAGGGATTATTAAGTGTCATAGCAAGAATGTCAAAAAATGAGAATATGAGATTTAAAGCTGAAAATCAAATTATGAGTTCAAGTTGAAGATGGGTGTATTTGGGCTATCAGAGCTTCAAACTACTGTTATGAAGTATAGCCCAAGTATAAAAAATAAAAAATATTATGTGATAACCTTCAATGCCTTATTAGCTAATAATGTATGCTAACTTTGTTTTTTTCTTCTTTTGTAATAGCTGATTGGTGGGCAGCTATAAAAATAAGAAGTATGGGAGTAAATGCTTTAGCAGATATTGCTATCCGTGTTCTAAATCAGACTACAACTGCAAGTGAATGTGAAAAAAATTGAAGCACCTTCAGTCTTGTGCATACAAGATTGAGGAACAGGTTGAAGGTTCAGAAATTAGCGAAATTGGTGTTCTGTCACCACAACATGAGAGTCAGAATGAAAAAATCAACAAAGACACCAAAGGTTGTTGGAAAAGAAGCTGAGTGAGTCTGAGGGGATAGGGGCAGAAGAAGAAGGCCCAACAACAAGTGAAAGGCAAATTGATTTAGATCAATTATTTGAAGAGGAGCATGGGTTGAGGCAAGAAGTCCTTTAGATGAACCCTTATTTAACCTCTCAGATCGTGATTGGGCGGAGGGAGAGTTGGATGATGTCCAAGTTGCTAAAGAATTTCAGGAGGGGGATCCACCTGCTTCTCAGCCTGACCCTGAGGTCTAGCCTCACATCTTACATCGGCATTATGTGTCTATTCCCCGCAGAAGAGAGCATGATGAGCCTGATATTCAGCCACCAAGGATTTTTGAGTCTACTGTTGGATTCAGATCTACAAATAAGGGAAAACAAAGCCAGGTATACAAAAGAAAATCAAGCACAAGACAACAAAATGAGGGCCATCCCAAATCACCTCGTCCTCGTGTTCAAAGAGATGATGATGATGATGATAGACAGATGCACAGGACCTGTACAATTTGAAGGAGGTGGTCCAGCTTTTTGGGAAATATAGGCTGCTAAACAACAAGAAGAGGAACAAAGTAATGGTGCTTATAGAGCTGCATCTCATTGGGAAACTTGGGCCCAACAAGACACTACATCACAATATCATGATTGGTAGCCTTGGGGGCAGCAATAACATGATCATGGAGGTAAGGTCTCAATTTGGGAATTTTTAGGTAATTTTTATTATTCTTGAGTGACATGAGATGATGAGACAACACCTTAATGAGGGTTCTCATTTTTTTCAGGTAGCTCACACTCTCCTTGGAAGCCATGGTCAGAAAATTATAGAATACAACCGCAAGACCCTTGGACAGAGCTCAGACAAAAGCAACCTCATGTAGGGGGCTCTTATTCATCTCATTGGGAGTCTTGGGATGAGCACACTTGATGCCAAGTTGGAGATTCCAGTATTGCCAACACAAGGAGCACTGATGATGCACAATTCTTGGGACAATGAAATGAAATGGCGGATACATTGTTCAGTTATGGATACGCACCAAGGGACCAACATGAAGATGGATCTTCAAATTATCCACCATATTCATATGGCACTTATTGAGTATGTATTTTTATGTTTCAAGCCTTCAAATATCCACTGTATTATGGTGAAGAAATGATATTTTTATGGTTTTTAACTTTGAAATATATGTATTAAATTATTTATTGTGTCCACATATGATTTTGCATTCTATTATGTTTTTCTTTTTTCTGACTTTTTAACATTTTCTCTAGTTTTTAAACCTATATATAAATATATAATTATAAATACTTGTATAAACGGGGGACAGGGAGGAACCGATACTATATCGGCCACTACCGGTTTGTACCGGTATCGGCCCTGCCCAGTACCGAAATCGGTACCAGGTTTGAAAACCTTGCCTGTCAGGGCCATTAAAACACACCTTAAGAAATGACCCTCCCAATCATCATCATCATCATCATCATCATCAGAGCCTTATCCCAATTAATTGAGGTCGGCTACATGAATCATGTTCCGCCAAAGATTTCTATCAAGTGCAATATTCATATTTAAACTCAAGGAACTAATGTCCTTCCTAATAACATCGCACCATCTCATTTTAGGCCTTCCTCGAGCTCTTTTACTAGCATCCACTAAGATTTGGTCACATCTTTTAACCGGCGCTGAGTTAGGGCGACGAAATATATGTCCAAATCACCTGAGTCTATTTTCTCTCATTTTGCTATCAATTGGAGTTATCCCTAAGTCCTTACGGATGCGTTCATTCCTAATTTTGTCTTTCTTAGTCTTGTCACACATCCATCTCAACATCCTCATCTCTGCTACACACATTTTGTGGATGTGTTCCTTTCGTACTGCCCAACACTCGGTACCATATAACAAAGCAGGTCTCACAGCCGTTCTATAAAACCTCCCTTTGAGTTTCACAAGCATACGACGATCACAAAGGACACCTGATGCACTTCTCCATCTTAACTAACCTGCCTTAATCTTATGTGTAACGTCATCATAGATCTCCCCATCTTAACCAGCATGCCTTAATCCTATGTGTAACGTCATCATAAATCTCCCCATCACAGGTCAAGAAATGACCCTCCCAAAACATGTAAAATTACTAAAACGCCCCTATGACCCAAAATCAACCCCAATCAATTTGGAACCCTCTAAGACACTCTTAAACCCATTATGGACCAACAAATGTACTTGCAAAGCTTGTGCAAATGGTGTATCTGTGTTATCATAGTTTGAATGGCATCCTATAAGCAGTTAAATCAAAGGGTATTCGGCCGTCCAGGTGATGCAATTAGCACCGATTGAGGTCGGCGGAGAAAGGTCCAACACATGAACTCATAAAACCTGATGAATGTACAATGTTATCGAGATTCATTCCAAGTCTTAGACAATGTGCTCAATGCCATGCATACTCCCCTATATTCCTACATATATAAAGAAGACATTATTTTTATGCAGTGGAAAAAAATGTTCCCACACAGTGACTTCCTTCTCCTAGAAAAACTTGACACCACAGTCAGGGTAACTCCTCCCCCCCAAGAAACCCTAATAATCTCTCAGATTGGATTGCCAACGGCCACTCACCTACCTTCCGGTCCACCAAAATATGCCTGCGCCTCCATTTGTTGACAGTTAGCGTATGTTAGTATTCCTTCCCTCTCTTTTTATTGGCATCCTTTTGTTTTTTCCCCTTTTCTCAGCCTGCTTTCTAGCCATTTTTCAATCTCTTGGGAAGTCTTCCCGACTTGAACAGAGCATGGGATATGAGAGCTTATGTTAGTGGGCGTTCCACACTATTTGTACAAATCTGATCCCAAAGGACAGATTATGCCCCGGGACAGGGATCTGCACCTGAAATGACTGACTCACTTTGTGTCAGCAGGGACACCAGGATTGTAAATGTCATCCGTCCTGATAGAAAATAAAGATTCCTTCAGAATAAACAAAGTTACTCAAGTTCTTTTTTACCAAAGAAGGGTGATGTTTCCTCATGACAGAATGTCAAAGGTTTAGTAGTCTTTGCAGGGGAGGCGTTTGTGGAGTGGGAGACCATTTGTCTTAGAATTTGTAACAGATGATGTGTTTAGAGATAATGGGCTCCTCATTTCCCCCAAATCCCCTATTCAAGAGATCTTTCTGGCAGTGGAGGGTCAGGTTCAGCAGTAGAAAGGCAAAACAACGAAAGTGACGGTTTGGTATCTGGCTTAGTAAAACCTTTCTGCCTCTTGCTGTAAGCTCTGTGACGGTTTGGTATCTGGCTTAGTGACACCGGCATTATTACATGCAATACATGTGGTACACAGATAGACACATACAACTCAGAGCTGAAATAAACCATTCACATAAGACAATGGAGTCATGAACAACAAATGGATGCGTACCTTTGGCAATCCAAGCATAGGGTTGTGAAGCAAGCAGGACAACTAAGCAGAGCATCAGAGGTGCGACCTTTCCTTTTCTTCTGAACCCATTTTTCATCTTTCTCATCTAGATCAGAATCATAAAATTCTGGCTTGGTGGAGTAGTCTACTTCATCATCACTGGAATCTGATGTAAGCAATAAGTGAATAGCTTCAGAGCAGATTAAATCAAGGTGGATAGTGGTTCATGCCCTTGGAAAGAACATTAGATCAAGACTGTTGGAATTGATTCTGACAGCATACCTCTTAACCAATACCTAAATTTTTAATAAAAAATTCAACTGGGCTAGCGATATCCAAGAGAACAGTTGCAAGGTCTTAAAAAAAAAAAAAAAAACCCCCTCCCTGCCCCCCCAAAAAAAAACAATTCATGCAGGAAAGCTTGAGCTCAGAAATGCATATTTGAAATTATAATAATATAATGAGAAAGTACTCAAATCAGAGCAGACACAAGCTTGATCCTGTCCATCCATCATACCATCCCAAAAGTTCTTTCAACTGGTAATCATGTACATTATGCCAGAAACTATGGGGAATGAAATCAAGAATGATCAAACACCAAAAAACATTGGCATTATGCATCCACATTTAAGGCCCAGAATAACCACAGGATAAAAACACCAGGATGAGCATGTTACACCTACAGCAGCAATGATATGAATATGATTATAATGCCTGCTGAAATATTAGGAAGCAAGGAATAGAAACTGTCAAGTCAACACCGTAAAACAGAAATTTGTAATAATGATAATAATAACAATGCAGACAATATATTTCTGGAGCTGTCAAGCAAATGCTGATTTTTTGACTTCCTTTCATGAATCAAAATTAGAATAAATCATGACAAATGATTGTCACACTACTTGAATCCATACCATCCAAAATGAGTTAGAAATAATTACATATATACCCCTAGAATGTTGCATATTCTACTATATGCCCCTATATTCTTCATATAATTATGTATACCCCATAATAACTGAACTTCATCACATATACCTCTGCTATTACCTATGATTCATTTAATTTAATTTTAATTAGATTAATATGAAAAAAGACTAATCTACCCTTGGTTAATCTTCTCGTGTAATTAAGATAATGACATATATACCCTACAACCTTTTATACTATCTCGTATACCACTTAAAACCTTATATGTTACATGTTCAATAAAAAATTCAATTAACTTTGACGGTGTTAGAGCATAAAGGATATAACTGAACAATATTCCTTAATATAGGGGTATACATGATAATATCAAGAATATGAGGGTATAGAGTGGGATACACAAAATTTTAGGGATATATATGTAATTATCCTATAAGTTAATCAAAACAATCATATAATCCAAAAGAAACCAAGGCAAATAACAAAGAAAGAATTTTCTCGTAAGGGTACAACTCGTTCTGATAATAGCGAAACATGTTACTTCTTATATCAATTCATTGGCCTGTAGAAAAAATATATTTTAGAAGAAGAGTAGTGAACCCTGCAAGTTTATAACTAATCTATAAATGATCAGAAAATGGTTAAGAAGTCAGATCTGTAATGATAACTAGAAAGAGTGAATCTCCTAATTCTTCATGTACTATTGTGCAGAACCTCTTGGTATCAATAGAAATTTGGCAAATTCAAAAAAAAAAGCAGGTACACAATTCAAGGTAGGAAAAAGAGAAATGGACATTTACCAATTTCTTGTTGATCAGAGCATGCTGACTCTGCTGCCTCGTTCCCTCTAACAAAATTCATGTGATTATCTTGATTCAATTGACCTATAACACAAACCATGCAAAATATGAAGCAAGTTACATTTAGTTTATTTTATATGTTGGACTAAGTTCAAGTATTCATGAATTGACAGGCAAATAAGATGGACCTAAACAAGTTGCCATTTCGCTCTCGAATATTGCTAAGCTAATCTGCAAAGCTATTCAGAACTAAAAGAAACACTAAGAATTACCAGGAGGACCAAGTACATCATCCAAAATAAGTTGATTATAACCTGAAATTGAATAAAGAGTCTTAAAAGATTTTGAATCACAGCCATGTATGAACTTTGGCTAAGGATCATCTAGAATTATTCTACCGGATGTTAAATACTTCTAGTAGGCTCCAACCTCTTTAAATGGAGAAAATGATGACCATTTCATCCTCTTGTGACACCCAGAACTGACATTGTTGCTATAATCTTCTCATTCAGGTTGTAATTAGTAGGAAGGCCAAGCTACTTTTAAGCCATATATTTAACACACTTGCTCCCTATAGTGCTAGTTAGTGCGTGTTAAACCATTTGCAATGGATAAGTAAGCTATCCTGAATCAAGAAAGAATGGAAAGGACTTGGATGCAGAAAAAATCAGCACATGCTCAAGTCCAAACATTATAGCACCCATATTACAGCATCAGAGGGAGGGAACATTTATCAAACCTCCTTCATTTTTATTAGTACTCAAAAACATACTATCCCTCTCTGACTAAGTATTCAATAAATCCAAAATTCCAAAAGTCAATATGCAAGTCAGTTTTAATTTTAAAAAAAATACAAACCACAAGATAGAACTTTGAACTTCGACTTAATCTTTGGGACATGCGTGCCTCGAGGAACATAACATATCCATATAAAACTTGCCCCATTCCTCTTCATCTAGACCCTTTTCTATGTCTAGGGTAAATCTAGATAGTCATTCTCTTGCTGCGCAAACTTAAACTATGCAATTAATGATGTAGTCCTTCCTGTTTGCCATCTTCCCTCATGTAACTTTTTAGATTCCTCCACCATCCAATGCTTCTTTGGTGGGGTACATGAGGGTTGACATCTGCTAGCTGGTCAAAAACATTTTATTAATCCTTGGATCTTTCTTTGGATTTAGCCAACCACAGATTACTCAGATAGATCTACAATGACAACAATAACAATGACCAACAACCAAGTTGTGTTTTATGATTCTCGTACAGTCGAGGTTCCCTGCCTAGGTTCTCTAAAATGCTCCGGGAAATTGCCTAGGTTCTTTAAAATGTTCCAGGAAATTGTTATTCCTCGCTGGAATTTTAAATAGATGTATACCTTCCCACACACATATTTTTGTACTTCACCATTCTTCTATGCTGATATATAGATGTTTCTGCCTAGACTAGTGGCGTCACGGATAGGAAACCACACAGCAACGGAACAGCACCCACAAAACATAAAATAGGAGAGCTCAAACCCAAATACAACAATAAACTGTCCTTACAACTGCCAACGTATCATGAGCGCTATTTCTTTATTCTAACATGTTCAGAAAAAACAAAACTCATATCGGAGACAAATGGGTAAATCCACTCGTAAGCAACATCGGCATAACAGCACCCACAAATCACAAGAGAGGAACGCCCAAATGCAACAATAAGCTGCCCTTCCAATTGCCAAGGTACCATAAGCGCTGGTTCTTTTCTTCAAATGTTCAAACAAAAAAATATATATAATGGAGCCAAAGTCGAAGAGCCATTCGTGCCTAACAACAGAAATCATGCAGAAGCTAAGATGGGGGAGTCATTCATGTCCAACAACACTATAAACCCTAGCAACATGTGGAAGATACCACTCCCAAACCACTAAAAACTACTTCCATTAGAAGATAGAGGGGCGAGAAAAGGTTCTGCAGCTTTACCCTTTCCGTTTGTGCCCACCTCCTCCTTCGGGTCGCCGGCCAGGGTCGCCGGCTGAGGCTCCATCGCCGTTCTGATTCTTCAGAAGTGATGCAGGCTTCGGAAATCAGAAGAACACGGGTGGTAAATGGATGATGGTTAACGGAATCATAAGTCTGATATCCGGTAAGAAAGAACCGACTGATAAAGAACCGCATTTCGAAAGATGCCCTCCTTACAATTCTATTTACTGTTTTATATTATTTTTAACAACCACGTCACATCACATTACTTGCAAAAAAAAAGAACCTCATGTCACCCTACTTAATCTTTAACTATATTTGAAAAATAATCAAAATACATCATAATCTCTCGTAAACTCTTTCTCTCTCTTGATATATTTATTCATCTTTCCTTCATTCTCTTTTGCACAATATATTGATCTAGATAACTCTTTTATAAGGTTATTTTTATCCAAAAAATCAATTATAGAGATGAAAATATAATATTTTTGAATCTTCATCTGACTACTACCAGGTTAATATAATGAAATTTTTGGTACCATAGTGATAAAATAATATTATTAAAATAATATGAAATAAATAGATTTCATAAATAAACTTATAATGAAGGTATTTTTTGCAAAAATCACTTCCTTACTGTAATACGATTGACTATCTAAATATCTAATAACTTACTAGTAATCAACTATAATCGTTCGCAATTAGGGGTGTTCATGGTTTGATTTGATTTGATTTGAAGATTTTTTTTTCAAATTAAATTAAATTAAATTAAATCTCAAACTAAATCGAACCAAATCAAAATTGTTCGATTTGATTCGGTTCAAATAAAATTTTTATATCTTATTATAATATATGTGAATTTAATAAATTATATATATTAAAAATAAAAATAAACAATACAAATATTTTGTATGTTTATAGGTCTAATAATCATGTTTTTTAAATATTTTAATATATTTATGATATATGATATTAATAATAATAAATATAAATAATAAATTCGATTTATAAACTTTAGTTCTATTTTATCTATTATGAAACTAAATCGAACCGAATTTAAGTTCAAATCGAATTACTTCGGTTCGGTTCGATTCGATTTAGTTCGATTTGAACCAAAT
The DNA here is from genome assembly GCA_022559845.1 of Amorphophallus konjac. Lineage (NCBI taxonomy): Eukaryota > Viridiplantae > Streptophyta > Magnoliopsida > Alismatales > Araceae > Amorphophallus > Amorphophallus konjac. The sequence goes on along the minus strand of JAHNEJ010002330.1, from coordinate 75,074 downwards.
TATAAACATCCTCACTCGTAATAGCGCATGACCAGCCTGTTGCATCATATGACAACATAACTAATCTTTTTTCAAAAAAAAATAGCTCCAATCCAACCTACATGTCTTTAGTAATCAAACAATTGAAAAAAAATAAAACAAATGATTGGATGCCCTAGTTTGCCCTAAAAATGGGTTGCCCACACTCGGCATATTCAAGGTGTCATATCTTTTCTTTTTTCATCAATGTAAGTTAGATCAGAGACAAACTTGAAAAAAAAATGAACGTTGTGATGCGACGTAATAGATAAAATCCAAAAATAACATGTGTTACACTACTTTGGTTATATTACATGGGCTATGGAATATATTTATTTTTCAAAAGAAAAACATCATCTCATAATCCACCGAAAGTATTCATCACATGACATATAGAGATAAAATGTTCAAACAATTATATAAAAATAAAGAACGACATTGACTGAACCTCCTTAAGGAGCCAGAAGTAATTGACCTGTAAGAAGCTAGAGAGGGTTTGGTGGATCGGATTTTGGGACTCCGACGAGGTGAATTCTTTTTGTTGTGTGTTTTCGATGGGTTTGTCCATCCTTTATATATAGGGGGGTTTCCCTCGCCTCCCCTATGTCCCGTCCCTCCTGTGCGCCCCTCTTCTCACATATCGTGATTCCAAGCAAGGTTAGGCACCGAACCTGACATTGGGTGCATTAGGCACCACTTTTTTGACCTTGTGTGTGTGTTTGGTGGCCATCTACCAACATCTCTCAGTTGGCCAACAAATCATTATGCTCTCACTGTTTATGACCAGTATAACATTGTTTTCAGTTGTCTAACAAAAACCATTATACTCCCACTGTCCGTGAATAGTATAGCGTTCCTTTATTTTAGTCACCAAACTATTATACTCCCATCGTCCGTGAGTAGTATAATATTTCCGTCGAAACACTCCCACTGTGAGTGAATAGTTTTCGACATACTCTCACTATTTGTGAGTAGTATTTTCATTCACCGTCACTATTTGTAAGTATTGTGCCCTCACTATCTGTGAGTAGTATCTCTTATACACTCTCACTGTCCACATATATATCATTTCTGATACACTCTCACTATCCGTCAGAGATATATATCATTATTCTCATTATCTCACTATTCGTGAGTACTATTCTGATACGCTCCTACTATCCGTCGTACATATCATTATTTTCATTATCCATGACAATATTTATTTCTGACTTATATGTTCCTAACCCTCATTAAACCAACATGTTTGACGGAATTTTTCGCCGAGATACTTTTCGTCAAATGATCGACAATCATATCACTTGTGGGAATATAAGTCACATTTATTTCCCCTTTATGTATAATATCTCGAATATAATGATATTATACTTTAATATATTTTTCTCTTGAATTGTTTGCTCAACTGTTAATCAAGTTACTTACTGCTTGATTATCACAATACATCTCAACTGGTCCATCTACTAAGTTGAGATTCAAATTGTTCAAGAACCTTCTTATCCAAACTGTACAAGTAGCAGTCGAACTACATGCAACGTATTCGTTTTCCTGTGTGTATCGAGCAACATACCCTTATTTCTTACTTTCTCAAGAAATAGTAGCACCACAAAAAATAAACAAATAACCCGACGTGGAATTTTCGTTATCTTTATCTTCCAAAGTCTACATTTGAATATCCGACTATGGTGTAAAGTTTCTCTCAAATATTTCATGATCTTTTTAACTCCTATATCATGATTACTTTAGTATCTACTTATCAAACTGACCAAACATGTTAAGTATGATTTCGTACACATCATCATATACATCATGTTTATGACTTCTTTTGCATATGTCACCGTGAGGGGAGAGGTCATAAAGTAAAAGTTACGTAGCTAAACATGACACTCAGAGTTTATATTTTCGTGTAGTCACAACAAAGTAGACCTACATTAGTTTGAATGACACTGCAGATAGAAAATCCATAGTTTCAGAGTCCCGCCAATGTTACCATTTCGGATGTCCAACAGTAGAATCTTCTTATTTTGGCTCGAACAACTTTCTTTGCTCGATGATTCATCAGAATTGTTCATATCAAGCAACTTTAGCCTCCAATCAGATGGAGACAGGTGTAGCTCGCTTAGTAGGGTCAACTAGAGGAAGGTGTGACACACGCCCTTGCAACTGAAAATAATCAATTATTAGAAAATTAGTTACATGTCCAATGAAGAAAATAATGAAAAGACCAAAAAAGGAATTAACCCTCAGATAAAAAAACAAAAATAATATGGCTGCAATACAGGACGGCTTCATTTGAAGGTTTGAATTAGCAAGCACAGAAAAAAGATGAAATATTGACATTTTCTAATTCACAACAATTTACGTTCATAGCAAAGCAAGCAACCAGTTTATCAGAAAATATCAAGATCTTGGCTTTGGACCCATGCTTTACCAAGATCCTCAACCCCCAAGAATGGAAAGAAAGAAAGAATGAGAGAGAAAGAACATGAACTTGGTTGAGCATATATGCACCAAAGTCCCCTTAAAAGAGTAAGAAAGGGAATGCTTCAAGATGTGACAGATATAAAGATATAGCACAAAATAGCACTGAGAGTATCAATAAATCTTGTCTGTACAAGTGAAGGTTTATCCCGAGAATTCTGGATTATGGTATCCGGTGACTAATTTGTGTTACTTAAGATGCGTCCAGAACTTGTCAGTTGAGAAATGTCGGCAAATCAAATGAAAATAAGTCAATAACTAACAGAAACCTACCCATTGTGGAAGCCATTCTTAAATTTTAGGAATTGTGGTGGCTCAGTCACCTTCCCAAAAAAGCTTAATTAAAGAATTGGTGTTTGTGTGACTGTTTTGTACCCATTATTGGAGATTTGTTTATAGTGAGAATGTAATGACACAAGATCCGATTATCCAGAATTATCTGAACCATTCGAATCATGGCTCGTCACCCACGAACTAGAAAGCTCGAAAGGGTTATTTAAGTGTGTGGAGGTACATTAAAATTTAAAATAATGTAGGAAATAACTATATATTTAACTATTTAAATAATAAAAAATAAATTTATATTTTTAAATAATAAACTAGTTATAGAGTTCAGTCTATAAAGTGCAATTTATAGGGAAAGAAACGTACTCTATCGCCGAATACTACGCTGTACCTCCGAATCTCGAGGAGGAACCGCAACACCTGAAAAGAAAAGTGGTGAGCCTCATCTCGTTAGCTCAGTAGGGGTCCCGCGGATCCTCACCACGAAACAATGGCGATAAACAGCATCAAAAATAGCAATAACAATAACAACAACAGCGGTAACAAGAGTAGCAACAACAACAATAACAACGGGAGTAACAGTCGTAATATGAATAGTCAAAATGACAGTTGGTGGAACCACGGCTCTCTAAGCTACTCCTAACGGTCACGAAAAGTAAACCCCGATCTCACAGTCATGGACCGCCTAACCAACGGGAAACCCTCGCTACACAACCAGGAAGAGAAATCCACGACATCTCTGTCGTGAAGGCCCGTCCTCACATACAAAGACCCAACCAAGACCACGTAATTCAAGGGTACAATCACAACCTCGCCGCCGTGAACCCTACATTGTCTATGGGTGAAACATCGTGATGGGAATCAACGCCGAGCACTGACTTTTTATTTTGTATTTGAGTCCTTTTAGTTTACATTTATATCCTTGTAAAAGTATATGTGCAATTGTAAGGCTTTATAAGCCAAAATGTCATTCCCTAGGATTGTGGGGGTTTTTACGTAAAATGTTAGTAGGTCCAGCAAGGGGGCCCTCACTCCTTCCCCATTGGTCCACCTAGTCATGTGGGGCTGGTCAACCTTCCTAGGTGGCATCTAGAAGGTTTGACAAGTCAAATACCCACACGGGAGACAATTGGTTAAAATTGTCAAAGTTGGCCACCTACCTTACCTACCTAGTCAAAGGAGTGCCACCTCCATATGTAATTTATTTATTTTAGGTTTTTGACCACATGGGGGAAGAAAATGACCTATTTCCCACGAAATTTCCAGCCCCCACCCCTTGCCATTCTATATATAAGTCTATGTATAGTGTCATTAGAGAATTAATGAAGAAAATTTATGAAATTGGCTTGAACCATTAAAGGGTGTGCCCTTGTTCCTCTCTCATTCCCCCTCTTGCAGATGGATTTCTGCTAAATCTTGGGTGTGATGTTGTGGACACCAAAAATTGCACACTCGGGTATCCGACTCGGCCTCGCGTCAGCAGCAGCGCCGAGTGAAGAGACCCCCGGAGACGCTGATTATTCAGGCTCCCCGACTGGGCACGCTACCCTGAAGCCATCACAAAGTCCCACGACATTCGGGCCTCGAAGGGAGCCAAAGAGTAGGCCCCGACTCATGTCCGGAACGGCCCCCCAAGAGCATGGCCAGAGGGCCTTCAGCGGCACACACCCCCCTAGGGGGGTCCTTCAGCGGCACGCCCCCTGGGGAGGTCTTCAGCGGCACGCCCCCTGGGGGGCCTCAGCGATACCCCTTTGGGCCCTTCAGCGGCACCCCCCCTGGGGAGGCCCTCAGCGGCACGCCCCCTGGGGGGGTCTTCAGCGATACCCCCTTGGGGGGTTCAGCGGTACCCCCTGGGGGGCCTTCAGCGGCACGCCCCAAGGGGGGGTCCTTCAGCGGCACGCCCCAAGGGGGGTCTTCAGCGGCACGAGCCCTTCAGCGATACCCCTCGCAGCTCTTCAACGGCACCTTGTTTTGGCCCGTTAGCGGCACGACGTCACAGCCTTTTCGACGGCGGGGCGACGTGCAGCCCATGCCCTACACGCGGCGGGTCTGTCCGAGGTGGCAGCCGATCGAGGGGCCACGCAAGCTACGCCTGATAACCCGGAACACGGCAAGTCGAAAGCCATCATCACGCCGTTTCCCGCCTTCGAGCCCCGAGCTAGAAGACGTTGCAGAGGCGGGGCATATAAGAAGGCCCCTGGCTTCGACGAGAAAGAGGGGACACGGAGGACATACGGAAGAGACAGACGAGAGGAGAGGAGAGACAAAAAAAGACCAGAGAAGAAAAGAGAGAAGAAGAAGAGGGAAGAGAAGTGGAAGCCCTCCCGGCGACGGCATCCCTCCGGCGACCACCACTTCGAAGCACCGAGAGTAAGGGAGAGAGAGTTCAATGTAGTGGGGGAGGGGGTCACGGGCTCTTCCCCTGCACCCGACTCCCCCCTGGGTTTTCCTTCCCGTCCGTTTTCTCTTCTTTTGGTTTTGCCTGGACCTGTGACCTTTTGGCACAGGCACTCTCCCCCTTGTAAACGCATGCATAGGGCCTTGGCCCTTTCTATTCCTCATAAATGAAAATCCCCCCCCCGTGGGGACTGTTCTTGACGTGATTCCAGTTTCATCCCCCGGTTCCTCTCGATTCCGTGTGCATGTTATCATGATCCTTCTTCTGTTTGCTCTAGTTTTCACGGGTTTTCCGTCCGTCATGGCCACCTGCCGCACCCCGGCCTTCCCTCAGAACGCCCAACCACCAGTGACCTCTCCCTAGTCCTAGGACCCCTCGTCTCTCCTCGAGCAGCTCCTCCCAAGCCTCCCAGTCCATGAACTCGACGGCCTCTCGTCCTCCAGCCTGTACACTCGCCGCCTTTCACCGTCACTAGGCTACCCACTGCCAGGCCCTCAACGGCACCCCCGAATCGGCCTTTAGCGGCACCCCCTCGATCAGGCCTTTAGCGGCACACCCAGATCGGCCTTTAGCGGCACCCCCTCAAATCAGGCCTTTAGCGGCACACCCAGATCGGCCTTTAGCGGCACCCCCTCAGATCGGCCTTTAACGGCACACCCCAAGCTGGCCCAGGCCAGCATGCCTTCCATCCTTTTGCCGGCACGCCCCTTTCGGTCCTTGACCGGTACACTCTGGCCAGACCCAGTTCACCTCATCAGCCACAGAAGTTTTCTGTTTCCTCCGTGTTCCGAGGTTTCAAAGGTGTTACTCCCTTCGGGGGACTCACCTCCATTTGTCGGGTTCCGCCACTCCATGTGGGCGCGTTCCCTTTATCTCCCTTACGCCCCGGGTCAAGGGGAGATGCTACCAAAATTTTAATAAATGACGCGAACCTATTGGACAAGACAAAAAGAAGCAACAAATGGACGAGGCACTTAATAATAAACTCGTCAGCTAACCAGGTCATTGCCAATGCCACGACAAGAACAGGGCAACAGGAGAGCTCATACCCGGGGACCGAACAAACAAAGAGAACGAAAACGTGTGAAGGTTAGAACAAGAAGAAAAGAAAAGCCTTAAGAGGTACAATTAAGAAGCTGATTCGACCCTGATCACGCCGCCCCCCCCCCCCTGATTGGCCTTTCAACAGTACCCAACCTTCAGCAATACGCTCTCCCCCACCTCATGCACTCAGGCTGACCTTCAGCGGCACGCCCCCAGCTCACTTGGCTTTAGCGGCACGGCCCCGGCCACCTTCAGCGGCATGGGCATTTTGGCCTCAGCGGCACGCTCAATTTCCTTCAGCGGCACGCTCAATACCTTTAGCGGCACACTCCCCCTTGGGGGCTTTAGCGATACACTCCTACCCCCCTTTTTTCGGTACACTATCCATATATATCCATATATGTAAATAGCATGCTCAGGCATTAACAATAGTAAATGAACCAATAGAAATTACGTTAATCAGAAAACCCCATAATCATAGTAATGATAATAAAAGAGGGGCAGGGATAATAAAGAATGGTAAGGAGATTAACAACAACCACGACCACAGTGATGAATAAAAGAAGGGAAGTCATCCGGGACAAACGATCGAAGAAGTAATAAACGGTAAAAGAAAGGAAGGAATATATAACTAAGAAAACCTCAACTAAAACATGCTAGGACCTACATTGCAGTCCCATCTCTCCCCGAGACCCGGGGTAAAAGGAAGAACAATGCTGCCCGCCCAGGCCGGGCCTTAATCTCGGGGTCCTCCCGACATGGCCAGAGCCTGACCTGATCCCGGGCCGACATCCCTATCGAACCAGATTCGTTTTCCCGTTCCGGCTACCTTCCGAATCATCATTAAAATTGCCGCGTGCTCGGCAGACATTCAAACGAATTCGCTCCAGCTTTCCCGTCGCATTTCCGTGCGGACCCGTGTTCAAACATGAAAGGACTCACACGTCGCCAGCATGACTGACGATTTACCGTCTAAATATAACCCTTCGCGGGATTCTTCCCTTCTCTTTATTACGCAGTTAGTATTATTCCTTTCGGCCGCGGGGCCCCTAATTTCGGCAACTAATCAAGGGTATTCCCTCGTATGGGGGATGTAAATGACGTCGCGACCTTTACGGCGCGACGGGATTCGGTCCCGACACGAACCACACAATCGTCTGGCGAAGTCAGAACGAGCGCACCATGGGCTCTTCGGAGCCCGAATAAATCGTCACCTCGGTGACTGGCACGCCCACGCACTTAACTAGACCAAGAAAGCCACGCAATAAATAATAACCAGATCGATAAAAAGTGCGTCCACAACTCTGGCACGCCCGGTGGGACCTATCCACCCTTCATCTCCTTGCCGAAATTGGGGGCCCCGCGGCCCCCTTCTTGTGATGCTGACTACGTTACCCTTTTGAAATACAGGAAGATCAACCAAAACATGGCGCATATGACGGCCGTCGCCTGCGGCCCCCAGCCCGTTGAGATGCACGTCCGGACCGGATACCTGGCCGTCCCACTCACTTTTGGGAGTTTTCCTCCCACCGTGGGCTTCCCCAACTTCTTGGGGGGGCCTTTGTGGACATCCTCGACGTGGAAACACCCGAGGGCGCCCAGATCAACGCCCCCCTTCCGGGGGCCCCTGCAACTGCCGCCGACCAAGCGGCAACCGGAGATGACGACGACGTCCGCCCAACGACGCTCACCTGTAATGTGCACCAGCTGCGCCACACCGCCGGCCCATCTCACCAAGGGTCGGCATCTCACCGGAGGAGGCTCCGAAGAAACAACGCCAACACCGGTTCGGGGCGCCGCTGCTCCAACTCCGGCAAGTCAATGACTGTCGGGGCCCTCCGAGTCCGCTTGGACGGGAAGAGGTCCCAGACGACACCCGACCGCACCATCCCAGCCATCCCGGTCCGCAACTCCTTCCACGGGCTGGAGAAGCTGGGAGAAAGGGGAGAGGCAGCAGCCTCGACTACGGCACCAAAGAGGTCACCGGCCCACAAGCCGGCCAAACTGAAGCAGATCTGGGTGCCTAAGGGGGCCCGGCCCGCTGCACCCGCTCAGGCGGGGCTCATCACCTTTCACTCCAGGAACGCCCGACGTGCCGACAAGGCCCAGGAGGCACCTCCAACACCCCCGCCGGCACCCATCAGCACGGGGCCGCCCGGCAAGGTCCATCGGCGTCGCCGGGGGCGCCGTCACAACATCGCCCGCCCGATTCCCAGGGTTTACTCCCCAGTTGCCGCCGCCCCTGGCGAGCTGTCACCACAACCCGCTCTCCCCGACCAGGAATGGGAAGGGATTGAGCAGGCTATGAAGAATTACCTCCGGGGCCCGGGCAGCACTCCCGCCGGCCGTCAGAGGTTATTGGGGGCAATGGCCTCTGCCTTCCGGGAAGAAGAAGCCCAGCCCACACCCACTGCGGAGCCGAAGAACCGTTCAGAGGAGCCGCGCCAGTCCCCTGCACGGGAGGAAGCGCCGCCTCGACGATCGGTCTTCGACCGGCTCGTGTTCCCCGGGAGATCATCTGGGAAGGCAACGAGGAGGAGTCAACACAAGAAATGGCAAACCTTCACCTGCAACATGGCGGGAGTCTATGGTCGGTACGGGGCCCTACCCACCGACCCCGGAGAAGTGGCCAGAATCGCCGCCAGGCCGGGACCCCTCACTAGAAGGGGGAGAGCGGCAGGCGGTACAACCCCTCCGGATACCGAAGGGACTCTGCTGGAAGAACCCCTCTCGGCCCTCACGGCCAATGTGGTCACTGCCGGCGACACAAGCGGCAAACTCATTACCTCCTCCGAGGACGCCCCGGCCGAAGGGACAGAGGACCTGCCCCCTCCCCCCGCAGTCGATCCGGCAATGCTGCTCATGATGCAACGGTTCCAACAGGAGATTGAGTCGCTTAAAAAGCAGCTCAATGAGCGGAACACGCCACCTCCAATGTCCGGGCAGACCGGAGTTTTGCCCGAGATATCCGCAGATCGGGGGCAGTCTTCAGAAGCAGCCCCTCCAGCAACTCCGGACCCCTTCGGAGGCGTGCTTCCGCAGCTAACACAGAATGCGGCCTTGGCTCCACCACAGGCACCGCCCTCGCAAGGGTCGCCCATGGCCCCCCGCGCCGCTGTAGTAATCACCCCAAGCGCACAGCCCGCGCACCTCTACTCAACTCCGGCCGACCCGGCGGCAGTTAGCCGATTGATGCTTGAGCAAATGATAGAAATGAAGCTCGCCGAGAGGGGCGACGGGGTTCAAACGTCGTTCGATGTTTACCGGGTACCCTACCCAGCGCACTATGCTGCAAGGAAGCTGCCGGTTGGCGTCACCAAGCCGCCAAAATTTGAAAAGTTCAATGGGCAGGGGTCTCCCAGGGAGCACATTGCCTACTATGTTAATGTTATGGGCGACCTAGCTGCAGATGAAGCTTACCTACTAAAGTTCTTCGGCTCGACGCTCACCGGGCTGGCCTTCGAATGGTACTCCGGCCTGCTACCCGGGTCTGTGGCTGATTGGCCCGACATGCAGAAGAAATTCAAAGAAAGATTCTACGTCGCCGAGAGGGAAGTCACCATGTCTGAGCTCTACGCCACAAGACAAAGGACAGATGAGTCGGCCCTTGACTACATCAAAAGGTGGAGGAACCTCAGCATGAGATGCAAACGCCCTCCGCACCAGGAGGATGCGGTGCAGATCTGCAAGCATAACTTGAAGAAGGAAATCCTGGAAAGGATGATTGGCACGGACATCAAGACATTCGACCGCCTGAACAACGTGGTAGCAGAGATCGAGGCGTTCTTGGCCCGATACTCCTCCACCCCAGCCACATTAGGCCTGAGAGCCAGACAAGCCGAGAAGAAACCGGCTCCCCCGGAAGTTCACACACTAGACTTCCAGGCCTTTGAAAGGCAGAAAGAAAAGGCCAAGGGAGTCGTCGACTCTCCGCCGCCCAGAACTACAGAACGGCGGGAGGGCCCCTCTCTGAGGGAGAAGATGAAGAACAAGCTGTATTCCTTCTCCCGCGACAAATCCAAGCTCCTGTTCGAGTGGGCCACCAGCTACAACAAGATTACACTGCCGGAGCCAAAGAGACCCGGCGACCTAAAAAAGAAGGATGACCCGCGCTTCTGCACATACCATCGAGTGCTCGAGCATACCATTGAGGACTGTTACGTCTTCAAGGATGTCATCGAGTCCTTGATAAAGGACGGAGAGCTGGATATGGGAGAACACAAAGTAAACCCTCCGCAGCCCCACGAGCTGCCCAGCGTACCCTTCACCGTCAACATGATCTCATTGTACCAAGAACTGCCTGAAGAATGGGCGGAGGCCTGCGCCCGCACCACCTATGAGACCTTTGTCTTGGCCCCAGCCCGAGATCAGGAGGGTTGGCAGACAGTGCCCGGGAAGAACAGAAAGGCGCGCGCGCCACGGCCCGCCCCGGAAGCACACCAGAAGAGCATGGCGCCCTTGCCTACATTACCCCCAACAAGCCCGGCCCGCCATGACACGGCCCCCAAGGCTAGTCATGAGGCGGCTCGCTCATAACAAGAAAAGTGATGTCCCGCTGCGGATGCACCAGCAGGTCAGCCCAGCGATTGAAAGGCTCCAATCCGTTATTGATGGGCTTGATGAGTATGAACAACCCCAGATCCGGCCAGTGAAACTAAAAGACTATGTCCCTTGGGAAGAGCTCGAGTCACTCGAGCTGGCCCCGGAAGCAGAAGCTGAAGCGAGAGAAGAAACTCCCCTATGGGGTGAGTTTCCTCAAGCACAGCCAGTGGCCATGCCAGAAAAGAAGAGAAGGAAGAGAAGACCCGGGGGCAGAAAGAGGGGAGCCGTCCTCACCTGCAACACCTTATCGTTGCTGTTCGACACTTCTCTCTCCCTGGAGGAAAAGGAAGAAGAAGACCCACCCCATGAACCGGTGGAGGTGAATCAAACTGAGGCATCCACTTCCCAGCACGTCACCAGGTCGGGGAAGAAGTGGGGGCACCCCCCACAAGACAACCTCAACATTATGCTCGGGGGGGAACAACCCTACCAGGTCCCCAGCCCCGAAGTCCGAGGCACCGAGGTCCCTCCTCCATCGGGCCTCTACCCCGGAACAGTTAAGAGCCAGGACACTCCCTCATTTACCGAGTTCCTGTTAGCCCGAACGGGCAGGCCGGCACGGCCCCGAGGGTCCCCCTCGGCCGGAAGTGCAAGCGTCCCCCAAGCTTCACCAGCGGCCGCCCCTGCTCGGTCGAAAGGAGAATCCGGCGACGTCCCAAACCTCGCTGAATTCATGAAGGAAAAGGAGAAAGCCCCGCCGGCCCCACAGGCTGTGGCAGAACCTACAAGGGCGATGCCCCCTGATCAATTACCCCCGCGTCAAGATGGGAGCAACCACGTCAAGCCCGAGGAAATGAAACTGCTCAAGGTGCGGGCTGCTGAGCGGATAGTCAGGCACCTCAAGAAGATCCCGACGCGGTTCACCGTGTGGGAAATGCTTTCCCTGAACGAGGAAACCCGGCAAGCCATCATTGCCGCGCTCCAGGCGCCAGCACCCTTCGAAGCCTACCTGGCAGAGATGTCACCTGAAGTAGCCGTAGCATTCACAGAAGACGACATGCTCCTGCCAACCCACAACCACAATAGACCCCTCTATATGAGGGGCCAGCTGAATGGCCAGCCTATCAACCGGGTCCTGATCGACCCGGGGGCAGCTGTGAACATACTCCCTTACCGGGTGTATCAGAAGCACTATTTTGACGTGCACCTGGTCGAAATCAAGAATGTCAAGATTGCCGGGTTTAACCAGAAATGTGAGGTGCCTATGGGGATTGCGGAGTTCAACTTAACCTTTGATGACTTCACCACTAAGGTCCAGTTCCACGTCATCAACTCCAACACCTCTTACAAGGCGTTGCTCGGCCGGCCGTGGCTGCACCAGAACAGAGTGATACCCTCCACCCTGCACCAATGCATCAAATACCCCGGCGAGGGGAAAGAAGTCAGGATTTTTGCCGATCTCCACCCGTTCGAGGTGTTCAAGTGCAACCTGTCAGACGCCAACCTGTACATAGAAAAGGCGAAGCAAGCCTCTCGAGTTACCCAAGGCAAGGAGAAGAAGAAAGTCGGGTCAGGCGGCTGGTTCCCTCCGTCGCCCCCGGGCCAGGCGGCTCTCCCGCACGTGTCATTTATTACACAAGAAGAAGGGGTCTTCAAGGCAGCTCCCCTCGCCATTTACCCCACACCACGGGCACCCTGCCTTGAAGATCTGCTCGGAGATGTCGAGGTCCCGTCAGGAATCACCAAACCCATAGTGCCAATGGAGTGCCAGGCAACCGAGCAACTGAGGACCTTCGAGGTACCTAACCTCGCAGGCCCACCCACTGTTTTCTACGTCGCCGGGGAGAAGCCGATCAAGGAAGATGACGATTGTCGGTTCCCCGACGGGCTGCACGACCCGCATGTCCCCATAGCGGGACTGCCCCACATGACTGACCGGACGGTCAGGATGGTCAGAAAGCAGAAGATACCTCCTTATCAACCATCCAGCCGGAAGGAAATGTTCGAAAAGATGTGGAACCCGCCAAACCTGGATCGACGGTTGCTGAAGATTACCAAACACCCCGGTCTAGGCTTCTCACCAGAAGAGCACTACGAGACTGATACCATATCAGTCTCGACATGGCCCGGCAGCGATCCCACAGAAGCTACAAATTTACAGGGAGCCCACCAAGCTGCAGGGTCCCGGGACCCCAATCGACGAGGCAGAAGACGAAGAGGTCTTCCTGTGGAAACCTCTTCGCCGCCCCAGCACAGAGGAGACTCCCTTACCCCCAGAGAATTGTCCTTGGGGAGGGACATCCCGTCGAGGCACCTTCACCCGGTCCTGTCGATAAACGAGAAGCGGTAGCAGGGGACATGCTCCAAGCCCCCCTCGATACGACCCCGTCATGTACGCCCTGTACCACAGACAACAACGGGAGATCGAGGCGCTGAAGATGCGGGTAGCTGAGTTGATCTCTCTGGTCGCCGATCTGATCCAGGGCTCTCCTCCCCCATGGGGTGGCGGGACGTCTCGGCCCCGAGACACAGGCCCTGACACCTCCGCCTTGACGAGGCAAGAGATGAGAGCCGCGGCGGGCTTATCGACCGGGCTACCGGCCAGGCCATGTTCAGCCCTCCAAGAGAAGCTGCGAAAGCCTTATTCCTTCCCAAGAGAGAAGACCCGGGGTATCTTCGACTGGGCCCACTACCACGGCAAGGTCTCCCTCCCACGGCCGAAGAGGCCACAAGACACCAGAAGCAGCAGGGACCCATTGTTCTGCCCCTACCACCAGATGCTCGGCCATGCCATTGAAGACTGCTACGTCTTCAAAGACATTACTCAAGATCTCATCAACCGGGACGAGCTCAGAATGGGGGACTATGTAGTGGCCCCGCCTCGCCCCCACACGGCGGACAGTCCCAGGGCAGGAGCCTACACCATATCCATTCAGTACCAAATGCCTGAAGAGACGGCTACCCCGGCCCCCACGGGGGCTGTTTATGATGAATATACGGAGGAGCCCGATGTGGTCCCATGTCCGCCTGCGCCAGCAAACCTCGTACACCCGGTGGCTACGGCCCAGGAGGAGCGCGAGGTGGATACAGCCTTCATGCCAGGACAGGAGGAAGAAGAAGAGGGAGATGGTGTCCTCGAGCCCGGAGATGATGAGGACCAAGACTTCGTCGATTTGTCGCCAACCCCACCGGAAATTGAAGACGGTGGCCAGGCCACAGTCGATGAACTGATCGAGATCAACCTCGGCACAGAAGCTGACCCCAGGCCGACCTTCCTGAGCGCTCTTATGTCCTTACAAGAAAGAGAGGAATACACAAAGCTTCTACACGAGTTCCGGGATTGCTTCGCTTGGAACTATAAAGAAATGCCCGGACTCAGCCCCGAGGTGACCCAGCACATCCTGTCCATTGATCCCAAAGTGGAGCCAGTGAAGCAGCCTCCCCGGCGCATGAGGCCGGAACTGACCAACCAGATCTGCAAAGAGGTTGACAAACTCATAGATGTTGACTTCGTGGCGAAAAACCAATATACCACATGGCTGGCCAACATCGTACCAGTGAAAAAGAAGAATGGACATATCAGGATCTGCGTGGACTTCCGCGACCTGAATAAAGCCTGCCCGAAAGATGACTTTCCGGTGCCCATCACCGAAGTGATGATTGATGCAACCACCGGTCACGAAGCCCTGTCCTTCATGGACGGGTCGTCCGGCTATAACCAAATTTGGATAGCCGATCACGACCGAATCCACACCGCCTTCAGGTCACCCAAGGGGATATTCCACTACAAGAGGATGCCCTTTGGCCTCAAGAACGCTGGTGCCACCTATCAACGGGCAATGACTAAAATATTCGACGAGCTACTGTATAGCAAGGTCGAGTGCTACATAGATGATTTGGTCGTCAAGACAAAGAGAAGAGGCGACCATCTGGGTGATCTCAGGGTCGTCTTCCAAAGACTCCGACAGTATGGGCTGAAGATGAATCCCCTGAAGTGCGCCTTTGGCGTGTCCAATGGAAAGTTCCTTGGCTTTATTGTCCGGCACAGGGGGATCGAGATTGACCCCCTCAAGATAAAGGCCATTCAGGAGCTGCCGCCTCCGAAGAGTCTAAGAGAGCTGAGATCCCTGCAGGGGCGTCTGGCCTACATCCGCAGGTTCATCTCCAATCTGTCGGGGCGCTGCCAACCTTTCCATAGGCTGATGATGAAGAATGCACCCTTCAGCTGGGACCACCAATGTCAGCACGCATTCGACCAGCTAAAGGAGTACCTGAGAACCCCGCCTGTGCTGGGGGCACCTGTCAAAGACAGGCCGCTCATCCTTTATATAGCGGCCACCGAATACTCACTGAGGGCAATGCTCGCCCAGAACAATGATGAGGGAAAAGAGCAGGCCCTCTACTACCTCAGTCGAAGACTAGTGGGGGCAGAAGCCAAGTATACCCCGATTGAGAAGGTCTGCCTAGCCTTGGTCTTCGCAGTCAAGAAAATGAGACACTACATGCTGTCCCATGAAGTCAGCTTAATATCCAGGGCCGACCCTATCAAGCATATTCTCCTCCAACCAGTCCCAAAGGGGCACCTCGGTAAGTGGGCCGTGCTACTTATGGAGTTCGACATCACCTACGTCCCGCAGAGGGCCATCAAGGGACAAGCCGTCGCAGATTTCTTCGCAGCACATCCCGTGCCCGAAGACTCTCCGTTGGCTACCGAACTACCTGAAGATGAAACACTGGAGGTGGACCAAATACAACAAGCCATCTGGCAGTTATATTTCGACGGGGCCTCTAGGACAGAAACAACCCCGCCCGGGCACACCCGGATACGGGCCGGGGCTGGCATCGTCCTCAAGTCCCCAGACGGCGAAGTAATGCACACCTCTTGCTGCATCAGCAAACCCTGCACAAACAATGAGGCCGAATATGAAGCCCTGATTATCGGCCTCCAGGTGGCCCTCCAGATGGAAATCAAAATGCTCCAGGTGTTCGGCGACTCGCTGCTGGTCGTCAAACAGATCCAGGGACAATTTGATGTCCGGAAACCTGAGCTTCTCCCCTACCACGCTAAGGCCAAGGGGCTTATAGAGCGGTTCTACCTCCTCGAAATAGGCCATGTCGCCCGAGGGGAGAACGCACAGGTCGACGCCTTAGCAAAACTGGCAAGCTCACTGGCAGTGCCCCCAGATGGGTCCCTCAACATCCAGGTGATAAGCCAGCGCCAGATGCCCAACATGATAGAAGAGGAACCAGAAAAAGAGGACCTGGAGGTCGACACAATAGAAGCCCTCAGTCTGCCTGACTGGAGGGACCCCCTGTTGAAGTGGTTCAAACACCAGCAGCTGCCGGACCGAAGAGAGGAAAAGATCAAGCTGGTCAGAACAAAGGACTCCTATGAGTTTCGGAACGGAATACTGTTCCGAATCGTAGCAGATGCCAGGCGAAGGCTACTCCTCCGATGCTTGTCCATCGAAGAAGCCTGGAGAGTTATGAAAGAAGTCCATGCCGGAACAGCTGGTGCCCACCAGGCAGGGCCAAAGATGAAAATCGAAATTAAAAAGCTTGGCTATTACTGGCCCGCCATGTTCGACGACTGCTGCAGATATGCTAAGTCATGCCAGAGGTGCCAGGAGCACGCCACCATACCCAGAAGACCTCCAGTGCAGCTACACCCGACGGCCCCCAGCTGGCCGTTCGCCCAGTGGGGAACAGATGTCGTGGGCCCCTTACCCGCGTCCTCCGCCGGTTGCAAGTACATCCTGGCGGCAACCGACTATTTCTCCCGCTGGGCAGAGGCCGTCGCCCTCCGCGAGGTCACCGGGGAGATAGTGGCCAGGTTCGTCCTCCGCAATATCATATTCCGGTTCGGCGTGCCCGACCGAATTGTGTCCGACAACGGCAGCCACTTCCGCAACCAGAAGGTCTACCGGCTAGCAGAAAAATACAAAATTGATTGGAGGACCTCAACCCCTTACAACCCGCAGGCTAATGGGCTAGCCGAGGCTTTTAACAAGACACTCTGCACCCTCCTGGCCAAGACCGTCAACTCTAACAAGAGAGATTGGGAAGAAAGGATGTATGAGGCACTATGGGCGTACCGAACCGTATACAAGACCCCAACGGGCTGCTCGCCCTTCTCTCTCGTATACGGCTCGGAAGCAATCGTCCCCGTCGAACTGGAGGTACCCTCCCTTAGGGTCGCCATCCAGCATGGGCTCGTTCCCGAAGGGCAGACCAACATCGAGCGAAGGCTCGACGAGCTCTCCAACCTGGAGGGAAGCGACTCCAAGCCCAGCAGAACATTCAAGTCTACCAAGCCCGGATTGCACGCGCCTTTGACAAGCTCGTCAAGGAACGCGAGTTCAAGAAGGGCGATCTGGTTATGGTCAAAAGAAGAGATCTCATGGCTGCCAACCCCAAGGGCAAGCTGAATGAGAACTGGCTCGGACCCTACGTAGTCCAAAAGGTCTACGAGGGCGGGGCCTACGTAATTGTCAACCATCGCGGGGAAGTCCAGTTCCCGCCTCTTAATGGAAAGCACTTGAGATTGTACCATGCTCTGGTGCCCCCGTTCAATTAATAATACTATCATCCGCCCTATTCTTGGGGCGGACTTGCGTCATTAAGGTCCAAATGACCCGATCGTCATCCATTTTCCCAAAATATATATATATATATATGTCTTTCAAAAAAGAAAAGAAAAAAGAGAGAAAAAAAGGAAATAAAAAAAAGAAAGACAGGAAAAGGGGAAGAGAACGAAGTGAAGAAAAAAAGAGAAGAGCAAAAAAAAAAAGAAAAAAAAAGGGAAAAGAGCAAAAAAAAAGGGGAGAAAGAAAAGAAAGAGAAAGAAATAGGGAGAAAACAAAAAAAGGGGCGAAAGGAATAAGAAGAAATAAAAAAAAAAGCAGAAGGAAAAAGAACAGTCAAAAAAAGAGAGAGAGAAAGAGAAGGAAAGAATGAAAATCAAGAGAAGGGGACACAACCCCACTTCCAGTCGCCGCCTCGCATCAGTGGATGCCAAAGGACACAAACAAGCAAACTCTTCTCTCCGCCCTCCTCGGGCGGTGAGTACCCCTTTGACCCGAACTTCCAGTTCAGGCCATTGACTAAACAAACTCTTCTCGCCGTCCTCCTCGGGCGGTGAGTACCCCTTTGACCCGAACTTCCAGTTCAGGCCATTGACTAAACAAACTCTTCTCGCCGTCCTCCTCGGGCGGTGAGTACCCCTTTGACCCGAACTTCCAGTTCAGGCCATTGACTAAACAAACTCTTCTCGCCGTCCTCCTCGGGCGGTGAGTACCCCTTTGACCCGAACTTCCAGTTCAGGCCATTGACTAAACAAACTCTTCTCGCCGTCCTCCTCGGGCGGTGAGTACCCCTTTGACTTGAACCTCCAGTTCAGGTCATTGACTAAACAAACTCTTCTCTCCGTCCGCCTCGGGCGGTGAGTACCCCTTTGACTCGGACCTCCATGCCAGATCGCCGACTCAATAGACTCCTCTCTTCGTCCCTTCGAGACAGATAAGAGGTCCACTCTCACATCGAGGCCCCTGGCCGGAAGCCGGCACCCATTCGGTACGGTGGAATGGTCTCCTCGTCCCCCTGAGGAAGGCGAGCATCCTCCTGCACCCCAATACGGACCCTTACCCGGTCTCCCAGAACGGATCGCTGCAAAAGGACTGACACGCGGCCTGCATGCCCCAGTATGAGCAAAAAAAAAAGGAACCAAGGAAATAATATACAGAATGCAACGCATACCAAAAGGGGTTCGGGAAGAAAGGTTCCCTCCCCCGAGAATAAACACACACTGGAAAGACGGCACAAAAGAGGGCGGGGCACCCCGTTCTATTCAATAGAGATCAGATTACATGTACTCCGGGGCATGCCCCTGCATTACATTCCAAAAAAAAAAGAGAATGGGAGGGGACAGAGAAGCAGCGCCTAGTCAATGTCCCTAAAAATGTCCTCGAGGGGGAGGATCCCGATGAAGGGGAAGCTAGTCCTATCGCGCAGGCGGCCTCTCAGCCCCTCGAGGCGAACGAACTCCGTCTCCATGGACGCCATTTCGACGTCGGTCACTGCAAGAGCCTCCCTTTCCTCCGCAACCGCCTTCCCCGCCTCGGCAAGGTCGGACTTGGCCGTCGCCAGTCGGCCCTCCAGCTCCTCGATCTGACCCTCGAGGGACCGAATCCGGCCCTCGCCTTCCTCCAGGGCCCTAGCATGGCGCTCTCGGTCACGACCTCGGGCCTCAAAGGCTTGAAGATACTCCTCCGCCTGGGCGTCCAGAGCGGCACGCGCATCAGGGGTTTGGGCCTCCAAGAATTCACGGCGCTTAACATACTTCAGCAGCAATAGAACCCGCCGCGACCACTCTGCCAGCGGACAGCCGAGCATTTGCAATGCCGTCGTCAACTGCATCGCTACGGCATGCACCCCGCTGTACGACGGGGAGGCATCGGCAAGAATCATCGTCCGTAGGACGATCAACATTTGACGGACCGGTGCGTCCGATGAAGCTTGGCCAACAGAGGGTACGACTGGGGGCACGAAACTCACGGCGCTGTCCACCTCAGCCCACAGGTCGGCGTCCACCGTGGCCGAGGAAGACGGGAGAGCGAGGGCTAGGTCGCCCGGTTGGCGCAGCTCGACGAGGGACCCCTGCCCGGCTACGGCTGAGAGATCAGCTGACGGCGTTGCCAAGGCACCTGGCACGAGTGACAGCTGCCGCTCCTCTGCCTTCTCGGCCGCCGCCCCGCTCGCGTCCGCTACCGCTTCGACGGGCGATACTGCGGCTGTTGAGGTTTCGGCCACAGAAGGGACCTCACGTGAGGCCGAGCCCGGAACCTCCACCGGCAAATCCCCCTCTTGCGTCCGGGATCCCCCCAAACGCTCGCGAAGCCCCGCGAGTATGTGCTGCAAGTGTGGGTCCAAAGGGCGAGCCAACCCCTCCTTCGCTATCGGCGTCACCTGGGCATAGAAAGGGAAGAGGGATGTGATCGGCTGTCCACGGCCGGGGAAGAATCCCACAACGTCAAGAGACTAGGGAGAGTTAGAGGCTCCGGGTCCTTACCTCAGAAACCGGAGCGACGCCGCTTCCAGGAGCGATCTCCCCCTCCTCCAAAGGCTCTTGCATTGCCTCTGCGGTTTTTAGAGGTTCCTCGGGTGCGTCCGGCCGAAGGGCATCGAGCAGAAGCGCCAGCTTACCCATGCCGACCGCGGCCCCCGTTGGGAGGTCAACCGGCGCGGCCGGGGTGGTTTCCTCTGCGGCTTCCGGCACGGCGGGCTCCTGAGGATCACAAAAGGAAATAAAGTCAACAAGCAACTCAAGAGAGAAAGGAGGGAGAGCCGACCCGAGTAAGTTCACACTTACCATGGCCTTCCCCATAAGGCTCGAGAAGCCGACAAGCAACGGGGCTTTGAAGACCGGCCCAGACGGTCCCGACGCCTGGGACATGCTCCCGTCAGGAGCCGCCTCGTCAGAAGAGTAGTCGTAGTCTACCTCTTCCCCGGATACAGACTTTGCCGCTTCCGGCTCCACCCGGACCAGCAAAGAGGCGTCCTCTGCGGGTTCCACAGCTGGCACCTCCTCCCGTGGGCGACGCGGGGCTCGCACTTCGCCCTTCTTCCTCCGCACGTAAATCACTAGCGGTAGGAGATTCGAGTCGGGCCTTGGAGCCTCGGAAGCCGTCACAACAATGCCTGTCACGTAGAAAAAGATGAGCCACAATTAAACCGACCAGCGCCGGAAGCGGGGAGAGACGGCCGAATGGACGAGAAGACTTACCTTCTTTTGCTCCGACAGTACCAGAGGATGGCTCGGGGACGGTCTCGTCAACGGGTGGCTCTACCCCGGAAGCCGTGGCCTCGCCCCCGCCAAGAGCAGACGTACTCGCCGGCCCCTCTGCAAAAAAAAAAACGCACACGTTATGCCTATATGAGAAGAAGGGCGAGGGAGGGACAAATGAACCCCAAAGTGCCAGCGAGTGAAGGGTCTTACCGTCAGGCTGACTCGGCTCGGCCTGAGCTGATTCAAAGGCCTCGAAGGATAAAAAGGGGGCCACTGGGGAGAGAGCCGTGGCAGCCGAAGATCCTTCGGCCCGCCTTCTCCTCGCTGCTTCCTGCCCGGCCACTTTGGCGGCAGCCAGTGCTTGCTTAACAGGCGACTTCGCCCGCGTCTTCCCCTTCGCTTGCGGCAGGGGAGTCACGACCGACTCCGGAGTCGCCTTTGCCGCGGCACGGCCTCCCCCGCATCGGGAATGGGCGTCTGGGCCAGCTCCTCCACGCCCGTGACCGGAGTGGACCCCGGCCCTCCCACGTGAGCTGAGACGAGAAGAAAATATTGAGGTGGTCAGGCCCTACTTTGAAGTTAAAATGAGCAGAAAGAGACTTAAAGGAAAGCCGCGGAGAGGCGAGGCCACTGACCGGCAGGTTGGCTTGGCTCGGGACGAGCCGCTTCAAACTCCGCAAAGGTGGGGACTTGCGGCAGTGGCGGGGCAGTCGACGAAGCTTTGGCCGACTCCGTCTTTCTCCGTTTGCTATCCCGCTGCTTGGCCGCCTTGGCAGCATCCACCGCCTTTTTCACAGGCGACTTGGCCCTGGGCCGCTTCGCAGCTGCGGGCATCGGAGCCGTGGTCGGGGCCAAAGGTGCCGCTTCAAAGTACGCGGACTTCTGCACCAGCCGAAGGAGGTTCCGATAGACGGCCACTTGCGCGCCATCAGGATGGTCTGCCAAGAGGAAATAACAAACGCACAGTTGCGATTAGCAGCCGACCTACTGCGAAAAGCCGCAGTTCTAAGGAGCGAGAATTAGAGGGACAAAAGAGAGCGGCATACCATGAGGACCCGTATATAACCGGAGGGTGATGGGCCAATAAGTCAGGGACGTCTCCTTGTCCCGGTGCGCCGCTTCCCGGACCAGCCAGCAGACATCTTCAATTTTCTGGCAACGCTCGGTCAAGGCAGCCAGATCGGCATGCTTCTTTGAGGATAGATGGCAGAATAAGTTGAAGTAGTCCATACCCCAGCCGTCGGCATAATAATACGGCACATGTAGACGCTTGCTCAGAATCGCGGCCGTCTGCTCCCCGATTTTCAGCCCATTTACGCGAAGAAGGACATAGAGCCAAGTCGTGTCCTTGTAATTTTCAGGCTTCCTCTCCTCCCGCCTCATGAAGGTGCGGTAGGGGCAAGCTGCATCCCTCTCCGGACGCCAGCTCCTGGCAGGGGTGCCTTCTTCTTCCATCGGGAACGGGTAATTGATGAGATCAAGACGGTCGCTTCCCACCCGGCACAGATCCCGCAGTGTCTTCTCATAGCCATCCTTCGCCACCGGGGGCAGCACCACCTTCGGCGGCGGCCTCATGCCCCGGGCTTCTCGACGAGCTTCTATATATGCTTCCACCTCCCTCTCCCGTTTATTCTTGAGCCGGAGAAGGTGGTCGGGCTCAATGTCGAGGACCGGCACCGGTTGCCGACTAAGGAACTTCCTCTCGGCTCCATCCCAGCAATCGGTCTTGTACAGCCGGTAAAAGGCCGTCCGAGCATTCCACCATTTGACATAATCCTGGGTCACAAGGGGAATGCGACCCGGGGCTGGTACCCTGAAGGAGGCAGAATCGGCCCTATGAAAGAAGTCCCACCAGCTCCGAGCATGCTCTGCAACTGAATTTCCCCGAACGTTCCGCGATGACAGCCCGAACTGCGCATGGTGGGCTGGGATGTGCTGGTCGTACCCGAAGTTCCGGCCAAAGCGAAAGGGGTAGTATGGCTCCAGCAATACATTATCCCCTTTCCTGAACACCAGCACACTCGGGCGAATGGATAATGCCCAATCCCTCAGCTCCGGCTCCAGCAACGGGCGGACGACATCTTCTTGGCTGATAGGGTGGACATACTTCTCCACCTGGTCGTCCTTGCACTCCCTCTTGTTGTTTACCAGGGGGCTTGAGTGCTTGGACAGTCTCCAAAAATGAATGGTGCCGGCTGCGTCCCGAGGAACCGTCGTCAGTCGGCCCCGAACCTCGTACATCCGCAAGGAGGTGGAGCCCGGCTCCGCACTCGCAAATTCCAGCATCCTGGGCACCAGCCCCCAGTCTTGAAGGACCCGCGGGGCGAATTCCGGAAATAGTGAACAAACCCACGCGTTGAAGAAGTGCAATGGGCACACGTACCGGGCCTGTCTTGGGAATTGATGGACGCTGGTGTCCCCCAGGGCCTTGTAGATCAGACAGAGCGTCGCCGGGCATAAGGACAACTGAATACCCCACGCCATCTGACATGCTGGGTAAATAGCGTCCGGTCGGATCACCATCTCGTCACCGTACGGCATGGCGAACGAGCACAGCCAATATGTTAAATAAGCTGCGCAGTGAGTCTGAGGGTCCAGGCCCATCGGGTTAGGCCCTCCTCTACTCCCCCTGGACGGGATCTTCACGTCGATCTTCGGCTTCGCACGCTGCTTGGGGGCGACAGCCGTACCGACGCAGGGGAACTCGGTATACCGCTTCGGCCCATCATAAAAATATTCCAGCCACAGGGGCATACGCACCCTCTTCTTGTCTCCGCGGGCGGACTGCTCCCCCTTGCGTGATGCCATGTATAGCTCCCGGTACGCCTTCATCAGATACCGGTACGAGTACCCGAGAGAATAGTAGCCGTCACCATCAGTCTCATCCTTGATTAGGTCGGGCAGGCATACTTCTTCATAGGGCTCCCCGTCAATGGGCAAGCCGCTCAGCTGACTAAGGCTCCAAAGGTCCAGGGAGGTCTCCCCCTCCGCTGTGTAAAAAGTATTGGTTGCTGCGCTAAACACTTCTATCATCCGACAGCAAAGGCCTTTGGAGATAGGATAACCGTATCTGGAGGCGTAGACACTGTGGTAAATGCCGACCCGGACCAGCAGCGGAGCATAGTTAAACAGCACATGCTCCGTGAACTCCACCGCCCTCTCCCGGAAGGTGTGTGCGTCCTGAAGCTTCAACTCCCCGAACCACCCCAGGGACAGCTCGTGTTTAAACCTGATGGCCAAGCAATCCAGGACGAATGGCTCCTCTCGGTAGCCCCACTTCAACGGAGCCAAGAACAAGCCAAACTGAGGTGCTTCGTTATATACCTTCCCGGCGGACATATCCCATCTCGCCGGAGTAAACTGAGGTGCCCGCACCAGCTTGTCCTCGGCCGGCAGCACGCCCTCAATCCCCAGCATCGGCTTCCATTCCCGGGCCTCTCCCACCAGATACAGCGGAATGCTCCGGGGGACGCCACATAGCAAGCTGTCCCGGGCATGCAGAATTGCCCGCTCAACGGCCTTTATGCTCCGGAGGTCCCGTCCGTCTCGGGAGTGCAGATGCTTCAAGAACCGGACCAGATGCTTGTCCTTTGGGAAGTCCTTCCTGTACTCCCCGGTAGCTCGATCAAACGTAAAGCCACTGTCATCCCTAGCAAGTCTCAGGAAATCCATGCTCTCACTGTCGGACCCCGACGACTCGGCCAAGGCAGCTATTTCCCCATGTTTCCGGTCCAAGGCTTCCACGTTTTGCCAGGTGACCGCTGGCACCGGACCCCGTGGGATGAGGTCAGCACCAACGGCGGCAGCAGGGGCAGAAGAACCGCTTGGGGCAGCCATTTATCTGCAAAGATGCACAAACCAATGATCAGAATGAGCCATGGGCAAAAGCAAACAAAGACGGCAAAAAGAGCTCTATTACAAGTCAAATGAATAAGATATTTGCCAACTTCTGACGAAATTTCGGCAGAGTTTCCCCTAGGCCAGAGGCGTAAGGAAAAACACGGGTGCGCGTCCACAAGGAGTGACGGCCCCAACAAAGTACGGTGGGCCCCGAGAGGCAACACCGGAAGTCCGCCCGTCGAAGAAGTCCTCTTCCCCAACTAAAAAGTCCCTCAGCCCTTTGACCGGCATGCCCCCCTGCAGCTGCCCTTCGCCGGCACGCCCAGGGGAAGCCCCTCACCGGCACGCTCCACGGACGGCCTCGCCGGTACGCCCAGCGAGCTTCCCCGGCACGCCCCCAAGCTACCTTCGCCGGCACACCCACGGGAGCCGCTCCCCGGCACGCCCCCGAAGGCCCTTCCCCGGTACACCCCGGCAGAGACTTCACCGACACGCCCCCAAGGGGGTCTTCGCCGGCACGCCACCCAGGCGGCGTTCCCCGGCACGCCACCCAGGCGGCGTTCCCCGGCACGCCCTGGGCTCCCGCTCGCCGGCACGCCCCCAGAGGGCTTCGCCGGCACGCCCTGGGCTCCCGCTCGCCGGCACGCCCCCAGGAGGCTTCGCCGCCACGCCCCGGGCTCCCGCTCGCCAACACGCCCCCAGAAGGCCTCACCTTCCCCGACACGCCCCCAAAATTGCCTTCCCCGGCACGCTGCGGGTTGGCTCCCCCGGCACGCTCCCGTTGGCTTCCCCGGCACGCTGCGGGTTGGCCTCCCCGGCACGAGTCCCTACAGCTTCCCCTCCGTGCTCGCCCGACGCGACCGGTGGCCCCCTCCGACGCCGGAGTCGGAGAAGAAAGGGGAGAGAGGGAGATGAGGGAGGAGAAGAAGAAATGAGAGGAAAGGAGGGGGAGGAGCCTAGGGCTCCGTCGAGCCCGAATAAGGAGAAAGACGAAGAAGTTGAAGGAGAAGAAAGGGGAGAGAGGGAGATGAGGGGGAGAAGGAAGAAGAGGGGAAAGGGGGGAGCGGAGGCCCCTCCACAGCGGCCATCCTCACCCCAGCGACGACGACGTCGGCGGCGGCGTTGGCGTCCGGTGCTGGAGAAGAAAGAGAAGAAGGGGAGTGGGGGGGGGCTCCACTCGCTCGGTCACCACAGAGAGAGAAAGAGAGGGAACGGGAATGGGGGGGGGATTCGAACGGGTGACCGTTCGAACTACCCCCGCCCCCCCTACTTATAAAAAAAAAGAGGAGAAGAAGAAAAGGAAAAAGAGAAAAGAAAGAAAGGGGTGAAATAAAAGAAAAAAAAACGGGAAAGAGAGGGACGAAGAAATAAAACAAAAAAAGAAGGGGATAAAAAGGGAGGAGAGATAAACAAAAGAGAAGAAAGGAAGGGAAAAGGTGAAAAAAAAAAGGAGAAGAAAAAAAAAGAGAGGAAAATAAAAAGGGGGGGGGGAGGAGATACAAAAATATATAGAAGGAGATAAAAAGAGAAAAAGGAGGAGGGAATAAATAAAGAAAGGGAAGTAAAAAAAAAAGAGAGGGGGGGGGGGGCAATAAAAAAAAATATATATACATATATATATGTGTAAGCTATTAATTAAATAAAGATATATATATACATATGTATATACCCGTATGCACACACGCACATATACATACCCGTTTGCTCACATACGCGGATCAGTAAGTCAGTAACATACAGTAGTTAATCTCCCCGGGAAAGACCTCCCATCCCCGCGATCCCAGTCACGCGGGCGTCCACACAAGCAAAGGGCAGCTTCACCCCTACGGCTACGACCTTGTCATGGCACCACTACCCTACCGCCGAACAAGTCCTGGCACGCAGCCCTGTGCCTCGGCCACCTTCCGTCACACAAAATTACCGTCACGGGCCTTACGCCCAGACCGGCAAAATCTCTATCCTTGCGTTGGTATCAGCCTCCCGCCAACGAACAAGTCCTTTCCCGGCGCAAGGTCCCGCGCCCTAGCCACTCATTCCGGTCAAGATGGCCATTACGGACCTTACGTCCGAATCGGCATGAATCCTCCCATTGCGCTGGCATTCCATCCTTGCCAACGAATAAACCCCATTTTACGGCACAAGGCTCCGTGCCTTAGCCTACACTCACGTATCGCTCAATTTCAAAAAAAAATAAATAAATAATAACAGTAGTAAAAAAAAAAGAAGAGAGAGAAAATGGGGTTAAAAATAGAGATACCCCGCCGGACTTGTCCCTACACAGGGGGCAAGGGTAAAAATGGCAGCAACCCGGCTGTGGTGAAAACCCGAAAGGGCGCTACAGGCAAAATTGGGTACCCCGCCACGTGAAAACCCGAAGGGGCGCGTGGGCAAAAGCAAGAGGGGGCCGGTACCGGTGAAAACCCGAAAGGGCGCTCGTACCGATAATGTGGTTCAAAAAAAAAAGAAGAGAGAAGAGAAGAAAGAAAAGAAAAAGAAAAGAGGCCAGGTCAGTTCCCGGCACCCTGTCGGCGCTGACAAAGAGACCAAGAGACCAAGAGACAAGAGACCAGGTCAGATCCCGACACCCCGTCGGCGCTGACAAAGAGACCAAGAGACAAGAGACCAGGTCAGCTCCCGACACCCCGTCGGCGCTGACAAAGAGACCAAGAGACAAGAGACCAGGTCAGCTCCCGACACCCTGTCGGCACTGACAAAGAGACCAAGAGACAAGAGATCAAGAGACTAAGAGACAACCAGCCAGGTTACTTCCCGACGTCCCGTCGACACTGACGAAGAGACCAAGAGACTAAGAGACGACCAGCCAGGTCAGTTCCCGACGTCCCGTCGGCACTGACGAAGAGACCAAGAGACTAAGAGACGACCAGCCAGGTCAGTTCCCGGCGTCCCGTCGGCACTGACGAAGATGCCAAGTGTAATGCCCCGCGTTTTCTCGGATCCTTGTTCGTGGGTCCCGGATCTGGTTTGTCGGAGTGTCTGACCCTGTTGTGTTCGAAATTCCGTTTCGGACATCTTTCGTGTTCGGATCGGCGCGATCCGGAGTTGTTTCGGAGGCCCGGAGTGTGTCCGCGGCTTTTCCGTGCGTGTTTTCTGCTTTCCGCGTACGGGTTTCGGCGAATCCTTCGGAACCCTGTGGCGGGTGAACCGGGTCGTTCATCAACCCGCGAGTGGTACCGTTGCGATCAGCGCGTCGAGGCGGTCGAGGAGGTGTGATTTTCTATTTTTCTGGATTTTTCCGATTTTTCGGGCTTTTCTATTAAACCCCCCTCCCTTTTCTCTCTCCCCTCTCATTCCTCTCTTCTCTCCCTCTCTCTTCTCTCACGCTCCCTTTCTCCCCTCTCTTCTCCGGCGGCCGACGGAGCGGGACGGGGGCGAGCTAGTGGCGGCGCGGGCGAGGATGCGGGCGGGGACGGGTCGAGGATCGAGCGGTGGAGGCGTGGATGGAGGCGGTTCGTGGGAACGTGAACCGGCGAGGGTTAGAACGGCGTTTCTTCGTGGATCGGCGTCCACGGTGCGCGAAATCTTCGGTGGAGGTAGGGAGATGGACCCTCAACCCGCGTACTTCATTTCCCGCGAGTTTTGTAGGCCGTGGTGAGCCGAGCGGGCTAAACGGGGCGTTTTGGGTAAAGTGTATGTTTTTGGGGAGTGAGCCGAATCTTGTGTTTTGATCGTGTTTTTGGGGTTCTAATGGGTCCTCTCGGTGCTAGGGAGGTTGGGGAATGTTCCCCCCTTTGTTTCCCCATCACCCGGGGGTGATCGGGGCGTGGAATGGTTTTTCCCGCCGTTTCTACCGTGTTTCGGGCGCGGACTGAGAACGCGCTATGGTCCAGTAGCGCGTTCTGGAAGGTCGCGCTGCCCCGACCGAGCGCGTTCATCGGAGAAGATGAACAGTAAGGCGGTCGTTGTCGCGCTATTGGGTCATAGTGCCTTCTTTCTTGTCGCGCTAGGGATACCTAGCGCGACACTGCTTGTCGCGCTAGGGATACCTAGCGCGACACTGCTTGTCGCACTAGGGTTCCCCAGCGCGACACTGCTTGTTGCGCTAGGGTTCCCTAGCGCGTTCTCACTTGTCGCGCTAGGTGATCCTAGCGCGATCTTCCCTGCTGTTTTGTGCCCCCTTGGGCCGTGTGCGTGTCCCGGGTACCTCGTGGAGTTCTGTGACCGTGTCTTTGTGTGTGCGGAGGTTCCGTGTTACCTCGATTAACGTGTCCATCGGTTTAAGGGTCCGTGTGACCTTCTAGAGTTCCAACTGTACGGTGTCGGTCTCCGGTCGACCCGGTTGTGACCCAGCGGCCGACCATTGACCTTGTGAGTTGTTGCATTGTGGTTTTGGACCTAGGGATTAGACCAGATTGACGGCTTAGTGCTGTCAGGTGCAACGGTCTTGACCTCGAGTCTTGTGACTCAAAGGCCGTTGAGTAGTAGGTCTAGTGGGCTGTCCAGAGTCAGGTGGTGTCGTGCCACCTGTTACTCCGTGTTACTCGTAATGGGTGTGTGCGTGGTTTCAGTGTCCACGTTCTGTGACCCTACCACTAGTCGTAGCTTTCCCACGGCACGCGTGTGCTGGCTCGCCTGGGAGTGGCTGAGCGGCGTACCCGAGAGAGGCGGTGAGTAGGCTGGTTACCGCAGGGCCCCCGCGTACTTCCGAGTCCGGGTTTAGGGGGAAATACCAGCTAGAGGACAGGCCTAGGGCGTATGGTCTGAGTGTGCACACGAGGTTGGGGGCGTCGGACGGCGCCGGCAGGCGCGACCCCAACTAGTCCTTGTTCTGTGTTACTGGTTACTGTGTGTGTGTCTGAGTCTCGCGCCCGGGGCGTTGTAGCTAGACACTTGTGACGCGGTGTAAGACGTCAGGGGACGCATCCGGTCGTTCTTCTAGTGGGTGGTGCTCCTGTCACGTGACGTGTGTCGTCGTGCACCGAGTTTTGTTTCCGTCCGCGAGACGGGACTTCGTGAGTGGTTTCGAGAGTGTTCCCGGAGTCGAGGTCTGGGGTTTCCGGTGAGCGTCACCGAGGGCCTTTCCCCAGACCGTGTTGTGTTCACGACGGTGAGGTCGTGACCGTGTTCCTTGACCGTGTGGTTTTGGCTCGGGCCCTTTTCGGAGGGCAGGCCTCCGCTGCGGAGGTATCGTGGCGTTTTCCTAGTAGCGTGGCTAGGGTGGTTCGTGTTTGGTGGTCCCCGATCGGGGAATCGGGTGGTCGGGTGCGTGACTTGGTTGTCCCCCGACGGGAGACTAGGTTGTGTTTTCTGGTGCAGTAGGAGTAGCTGTAGAGCCGAGGTTTTGCCGGCCACCGTAGTTACTTTCCTGCTTTCGTGGTTACTTCTTTCCGTTGCTGTCTTGCTAGCGTAGCTTTCCTTCTGCCGTTGTTTCTCAGTTGGGGTTCCGCGGGATCCCTACTGGGCCAGTGACAGGAGGCTCACCCCTGCGTTTCAGGTGTGGCGGTTTCGCCTCGAGGTTCGAGGGTGCAGTGCGGAGGTTCTTAGTTGCCAGCTTGCCGGGCCGAGTGTTCACTTGGCGTGTGGTACGTTTTACTGCTTTAGACTGTACTTTCTGTTGGACTGGACTCTGCTGTAGTTGTTTATTTATTTCTGTTAATTGTTGAATTGTCCTGCTTTATTTCCTATTTCTTTGTGCCTCCACACTCCTTTTAGCCCTTCCGAGCCCTCCCGGCTCGTGGGCGGGCGGTGCGAGTCTCGGGTTATCGGGCCTTCCCGGTAGTCGGATTCTCGGACCGTCACAGCTGGTATCAGAGCGTGGTTGTGGACGTACATGGGAATTCGAGATATTGCAGTGATCAGAGTCCGTAAGGTCCAGTACAGTCGGCAGCTGGCCTAGGGTTTCATGCATGTTTTCCGCTTTGTTTTTCGCTTGAGAGCGTGAGTGCGCTGTGTGGCGCGGTGTAGGTGGTTGCTGTTCGCGGCTTCCGTGCCAGCATGGGGCCTAAGGATCGAGGTTGAGAGCTTTCTCCCTCATCGGTGGTGGCCCTGGTTGTGCTGCGTTGGGCAGAGGTTGCCGGCGGGTGTGTTGTGGTGGTGCTGTGTTCGAGGAATTTGCAGCGAGGTCAGGTGGCTGGTGAGGACCGTTTGCCATTAAGTGGCTGTGAGTGTGCTCTAGGGGAGCTGTTGTCAGTCTTTGGCCACTCCAGCTTGAGGTTTTGTCCAGCCCCTGAGGTGTTAAGGTCGTGGTTTGAGGTGGAAGAGCGGGTGCTTTGGTCGAGAATTGTGCCCTTGGGAGTGGAAGGTTTTCTGTTGAGCTGCTGAATTGTCGAGCCCGACGTCCTTGTCGTGCTGTGTGGCGTCAGAAATGACGTGTCGGTCCCGGTTATCTTTACGGATCTCGAGGCAGGATTGGGCTGTGGTGTCCCAGTAAGTCTTGCTCCTGCGCTCTTGTGGGTGAATGTGTTGTGTTCGCCCTGGAGTTGGCTTGATATGCGAAGGCTCATCGGCGAGTCTGGGACTCGAGGATGAACGTCGGCGGTTGTTGTTATGGCTCGTGTTGCGGCTCTTGGCGTGCTGTGTTGCAGTTCGAGGAATTGCGGTGGTCGTGCATCGAGAGATGCTGTGATTGTGATCCGACGTGACACTTGGTAAGTGTTGTCGGAGGAGCTGACCTGACGTAGTGATGGTTTCCTTGGTATTGGAAGGTGCCCTGGGTTGGAGGAGATCGTGGTTGATTAAGGTTCGTCGTCTTGCACTGTGTGTCCGGATTGGTTGGCCTTGTGTGCCATGAAGTCCGTGTGAGACGCGTTCCGTGTTTTGGCAAGGTGGTTGCTTGTGAGAAGCGTTGCCCGTTCCCTGATGTGTAAGGGTGCTGGTGCTATTCCCGAAGGACGAGTGCCGGCTGGGCGGCGTTTTGAGAATTGCGGTTGGTGTTGTGGTTCCTGAGGTGCGGAGGATCGAAGTCTGCGGGGTTGCAGATGGCTGTCGAGTTGGTGGATCCTGAGTTGTTGATGTGGTGGCTATGCGTGTAGATCAGAGTACTCGGATCGTGGCGTTGGTTGCTGCGGGTGGATTTCTGAGGAAGTGCAGAGCAGCGGAGGATTGGTTCCTCGATGTGCGTTGTCTCCGGCGGCATGGGACATGTTGCCGTGCCGTTGCTTGAGATATTGTGGTTTTTGGCACTGGCAGGTAGAGAGTTGGGGAATATGCTGGCGAGGTTGCCGCATGAGTACCCTATTCTTGTGTTGGAGGTTGTGTTTGTGGATGAGATCGTGTTTGGAGGAGTGTGTCGTAGATCGTGTGAGGTTGTGCATCCCGTGGCTCTGTGATAAGAGCAGGAGTCGGGATTGGCAGGCGTCCTCTTGGATTAATTGAGATGGAGGTTTTGACGAGATAGGATTCAATGAGACGGGACGGTGGTCGATGCCTGTGTGTGGAGATCTCTGAGGAGGCGTTGGCGTTGGATCTTGATCCTCTGTCTGCGGCCAGCAAGGGATGATTCCCCATAAGTCTGAGTCGAGTGACGTGAGGACCGAAGGGAGATTTTGTCATGTGGCTTCGCCATGCTCCCCCGAGAGGGTAGAGTTGGCGTGAGGTTCGAGATCGGTTGTGGTGTTGGTCTGTGCGTGAGTCAGCGGATGGCCTATCATGAGTTGGATTGTGCCTGCTAGACCGGTGGAGGTTTCCCGTTGACGAATGTCTGGTGACCAGTGGGTGGTCTTTCAGAGACAGAAGATGCTGGTTGTAGGGGTTCGAGAATGGAGAGAGCGGCGTGCAAGTGAGGCCTTTTGGTGGTCGTTTCAGAGGGGTGAGCTGGTGGAAGCTCAGTGATTGGTTGCCCTGGTGCAGGGTGTGAGATCGGTTAGCGGGTTTTGAAGCTGGCATTTGGTTGGTCGGTTGAGCATGGGCGTTGACCGGTGGCGTTGGCTCTTGTGGCGAGGGT
The DNA here is from genome assembly GCA_022559845.1 of Amorphophallus konjac. Lineage (NCBI taxonomy): Eukaryota > Viridiplantae > Streptophyta > Magnoliopsida > Alismatales > Araceae > Amorphophallus > Amorphophallus konjac. The sequence goes on along the minus strand of JAHNEJ010002330.1, from coordinate 42,785 downwards.
TGTGTTCCCTTGGTGAGTGAGAGGGCGGCAGCGATGTCATGAGTGGTTTCCGTTGTGTTTTGAGGTGACGCCAGACTTGTACCTCTGTATTATGCCTGCTCTGGTGGCCGATGTGTGTGCTGTGTGTAGAGCGTGGCGTTGTTCGTGATTATGGTCTGGCCGTATCCCTCATGAGCAGTGTTTTCGTGAGAAGCGAGGTTTTCTGTGCTGTGGCCCTGACAGCGTTGTCAGTTGGTTCAGTGTTCTTCCCCTGGGACTTGGTGCTCGGTCCTGAATTTCGAGGACGAAATCTCTTTAAGGGGGGAGGGCTGTAATGTCCCGCGTTTTCTCGGATCCTTGTTCGTGGGTCCCGGATCTGGTTTGTCGGAGTGTCTGACCCTGTTGTGTTCGAAATTCCGTTTCGGACATCTTTCGTGTTCGGATCGGCGCGATCCGGAGTTGTTTCGGAGGCCCGGAGTGTGTCCGCGGCTTTTCCGTGCGTGTTTTCTGCTTTCCGCGTACGGGTTTCGGCGAATCCTTCGGAACCCTGTGGCGGGTGAACCGGGTCGTTCATCAACCCGCGAGTGGTACCGTTGCGATCAGCGCGTCGAGGCGGTCGAGGAGGTGTGATTTTCTATTTTTCTGGATTTTTCCGATTTTCCGGGCTTTTCTATTAAACCCCCCTCCCTTTTCTCTCTCCCCTCTCATTCCTCTCTTCTCTCCCTCTCTCTTCTCTCACGCTCCCTTTCTCCACTCTCTTCTCCGGCGGCCGACGGAGCGGGACGGGGGCGAGCTAGTGGCGGCGCGGGCGAGGATGCGGGCGGGGACGGGTCGAGGATCGAGCGGTGGAGGCGTGGATGGAGGCGGTTCGTGGGAACGTGAACCGGCGAGGGTTAGAACGGCGTTTCTTCGTGGATCGGCGTCCACGGTGCGCGAAATCTTCGGTGGAGGTAGGGAGATGGACCCTCAACCCGCGTACTTCATTTCCCGCGAGTTTTGTAGGCCGTGGTGAGCCGAGCGGGCTAAACGGGGCGTTTTGGGTAAAGTGTATGTTTTTGGGGAGTGAGCCGAATCTTGTGTTTTGATCGTGTTTTTGGGGTTCTAATGGGTCCTCTCGGTGCTAGGGAGGTTGGGGAATGTTTCCCCCTTTGTTTCCCCATCACCCGGGGGTGATCGGGGCGTGGAATGGTTTTTCCCGCCGTTTCTACCGTGTTTCGGGCGCGGACTGAGAACGCGCTATGGTCCAGTAGCGCGTTCTGGAAGGTCGCGCTGCCCCGACCGAGCGCGTTCATCGGAGAAGATGAACAGTAAGGCGGTCGTTGTCGCGCTATTGGGTCATAGCGCCTTCTTTCTTGTCGCGCTAGGGATACCTAGCGCGACACTGCTTGTCGCGCTAGGGATACCTAGCGCGACACTGCTTGTCGCGCTAGGGATACCTAGCGCGACACTGCTTGTCGCACTAGGGTTCCCCAGCGCGACACTGCTTGTTGCGCTAGGGTTCCCTAGCGCGTTCTCGCTTGTCGCGCTAGGTGATCCTAGCGCGATCTTCCCTGCTGTTTTGTGCCCCCTTGGGCCGTGTGCGTGTCCCGGGTACCTCGTGGAGTTCTGTGACCGTGTCTTTGTGTGTGCGGAGGTTCCGTGTTACCTCGATTAACGTGTCCATCGGTTTAAGGGTCCGTGTGACCTTCTGGAGTTCCAACTGTGCGGTGTCGGTCTCCGGTCGACCCGGTTGTGACCCATCGGCCGACCATTGACCTCGTGAGTTGTTGCATTGTGGTTTTGGACCTAGGGATTAGACCAGATTGACGGCTTAGTGCTGTCAGGTGCAACGGTCTTGACCTCGAGTCTTGTGACTCAAAGGCCGTTGAGTAGTAGGTCTAGTGGGCTGTCCAGAGTCAGGTGGTGTCGTGCCACCTGTTACTCCGTGTTACTCGTAATGGGTGTGTGCGTGGTTTCAGTGTCCACGTTCTGTGACCCTACCACTAGTCGTAGCTTTCCCACGGCACGCGTGTGCTGGCTCGCCTGGGAGTGGCTGAGCGGCGTACCCGAGAGAGGCGGTGAGTAGGCTGGTTACCGCAGGGCCCCCGCGTACTTCCGAGTCCGGGTTTAGGGGGAAATACCAGCTAGAGGACAGGCCTAGGGCGTATGGTCTGAGTGTGCACACGAGGTTGGGGGCGTCGGACGGCGCCGGCAGGCGCGACCCCAACTAGTCCTTGTTCTGTGTTACTGGTTACTGTGTGTGTGTCTGAGTCTCGCGCCCGGGGCGTTGTAGCTAGACACTTGTGACGCGGTGTAAGACGTCAGGGGACGCATCCGGTCGTTCTTCTAGTGGGTGGTGCTCCTGTCACGTGACGTGTGTCGTCGTGCACCGAGTTTTGTTTCCGTCCGCGAGACGGGACTTCGTGAGTGGTTTCGAGAGTGTTCCCGGAGTCGAGGTCTGGGGTTTCCGGTGAGCGTCACCGAGGGCCTTTCCCCAGACCGTGTTGTGTTCACGACGGTGAGGTCGTGACCGTGTTCCTTGACCGTGTGGTTTTGGCTCGGGCCCTTTTCGGAGGGCAGGCCTCCGCTGCGGAGGTATCGTGGCGTTTTCCTAGTAGCGTGGCTAGGGTGGTTCGTGTTTGGTGGTCCCCGATCGGGGAATCGGGTGGTCGGGTGCGTGACTTGGTTGTCCCCCGACGGGAGACTAGGTTGTGTTTTCTGGTGCAGTAGGAGTAGCTGTAGAGCCGAGGTTTTGCCGGCCACCGTAGTTACTTTCCTGCTTTCGTGGTTACTTCTTTCCGTTGCTGTCTTGCTAGCGTAGCTTTCCTTCTGCCGTTGTTTCTCAGTTGGGGTTCCGCGGGATCCCTACTGGGCCAGTGACAGGAGGCTCACCCCTGCGTTTCAGGTGTGGCGGTTTCGCCTCGAGGTTCGGGGGTGCAGTGCGGAGGTTCTTAGTTGCCAGCTTGCCGGGCCGAGTGTTCACTTGGCGTGTGGTACGTTTTACTGCTTTAGACTGTACTTTCTGTTGGACTGGACTCTGCTGTAGTTGTTTATTTATTTCTATTAATTGTTGAATTGTCCTGCTTTATTTCCTATTTCTTTGTGCCTCCACACTCCTTTTAGCCCTTCCGAGCCCTCCCGGCTCGTGGGCGGGCGGTGCGAGTCTCGGGTTATCGGGCCTTCCCGGTAGTCGGATTCTCGGGCCGTCACACCAAGAGACTAAGAGACAACCAGCCAGGTCAGTTCCCGACGTCCCGTCGGCACTGACGAAGAGACCAAGAGACTAAGAGACAACCAGCCAGGTCGGTTCCCGACACCCCGTCGGCACTGACGAAGAGACCAAGAGACCAAGAGATCAAGAGATCAAGAGACCAAGAGACTAAGAGAGGCGTCCCGTCGGCACTGACGAAGACGCCAAGAGACTAAGAGACAACCAGCCAGGTCAGTTCCCGACGTCCCATCGGCACTGACGAAGAGACCAAGAGACTAAGAGACAACCAGCCAGGTCGGTTCCTGACACCCCGTCGGCACTGACGAAGAGACCAAGAGACCAAGAGATCAAGAGATCAAGAGACCAAGAGACTAAGAGACAACAACCCAGGTCAGAGCCCGACACCCCGTCGGCACTGACAAAGAGACTAAGAGACCAAAAGACCAAGAGACAAGAAACCAGGTCGAGCCCCCGGCACCCCGTCGGCGCCGACAAAGAGACACTTTCATATCACCAACCCGTCAAAAAAGGGGAAATAGAAAATGGGGTTAAAAATAGAGATACCCCGCCGGACTTGCCCCTACGCGGGGACAAGGGTAAAAATGGCAACAACCCGGCTGTGGCGAAAACCCGAAAGGGCGCTACAGGCAAAATTGGGTACCCCGCCGTGCGAAAACCCGAAAGGGCGCGAGGGCAAAAGCCAGAGGGGGCCGATACCGGTGAAAACCCGAAAGGGCGCTTGTATCAGTAACGTGGTTCAAAAAAAAGAGAGAGAGACTAAGAGATGACAATCCAGGTCAGTTCCCGACACCCTGTCGGCACTGACAAAGAGACTAAGAGACAACAATCCAGCCCAGCTCCAGACTCCACGTCGGCACCAATAAAGAGAGAAGGGATCAGGACACCCGCAGGCACCGCCTCGCTCATCCTTCGCCTGCGCTACCCGTGGGTGGGGGGCATTTGTGGACACCAAAAATTGCACACTCGGGTATCCGACTCGGCCTCGCGTCAGCAGTAGCGCCGAGTGAAGAGACCCCCGGAGACGCTGATTATTCAGGCTCCCCGACTGGGCACGCTACCCTGAAGCCATCACAAAGTCCCACGACATTCGGGCCTCGAAGGGAGCCAAAGAGTAGGCCCCGACTCATGTCCGGAACGGCCCCCCAAGAGCATGGCCAGAGGGCCTTCAGCGGCACACACCCCCCTAGGGGGGTCCTTCAGCGGCACGCCCCCTGGGGAGGTCTTCAGCGGCACGCCCCCTGGGGGGCCTCAGCGATACCCCTTTGGGCCCTTCAGCGGCACCCCCCCTGGGGAGGCCCTCAGCGGCACGCCCCCTGGGGGGGTCTTCAGCGATACCCCCTTGGGGGGTTCAGCGGTACCCCCTGGGGGGCCTTCAGCGGCACGCCCCAAGGGGGGGGGCCTTCAGCGGCACGCCCCAAGGGGGGTCTTCAGCGGCACGAGCCCTTCAGCGATACCCCTCGCAGCTCTTCAACGGCACCTTGTTTTGGCCCGTTAGCGGCACGACGTCACAGCCTTTTCGACGGCGGGGCGACGTGCAGCCCATGCCCTACACGCGGCGGGTCTGTCCGAGGTGGCAGCCGATCGAGGGGCCACGCAAGCTACGCCTGATAACCCGGAACACGGCAAGTCGAAAGCCATCATCACGCCGTTTCCCGCCTTCGAGCCCCGAGCTAGAAGACGTTGCAGAGGCGGGGCATATAAGAAGGCCCCTGGCTTCGACGAGAAAGAGGGGACACGGAGGACATACGGAAGAGACAGACGAGAGGAGAGGAGAGACAAAAAAAGACCAGAGAAGAAAAGAGAGAAGAAGAAGAGGGAAGAGAAGTGGAAGCCCTCCCGGCGACGGCATCCCTCCGGCGACCACCACTTCGAAGCACCGAGAGTAAGGGAGAGAGAGTTCAATGTAGTGGGGGAGGGGGTCACGGGCTCTTCCCCTGCACCCGACTCCCCCCTGGGTTTTCCTTCCCGTCCGTTTTCTCTTCTTTTGGTTTTGCCTGGACCTGTGACCTTTTGGCACAGGCACTCTCCCCCTTGTAAACGCATGCATAGGGCCTTGGCCCTTTCTATTCCTCATAAATGAAAATCCCCCCCCGTGGGGACTGTTCTTGACGTGATTCCAGTTTCATCCCCCGGTTCCTCTCGATTCCGTGTGCATGTTATCATGATCCTTCTTCTGTTTGCTCTAGTTTTCACGGGTTTTCCGTCCGTCATGGCCACCTGCCGCACCCCGGCCTTCCCTCAGAACGCCCAACCACCAGTGACCTCTCCCTAGTCCTAGGACCCCTCGTCTCTCCTCGAGCAGCTCCTCCCAAGCCTCCCAGTCCATGAACTCGACGGCCTCTCGTCCTCCAGCCTGTACACTCGCCGCCTTTCACCATCACTAGGCTACCCACTGCCAGGCCCTCAGCGGCACCCCCGAATCGGCCTTTAGCGGCACCCCCTCGATCAGGCCTTTAGCGGCACACCCAGATCGGCCTTTAGCGGCACCCCCTCAAATCAGGCCTTTAGCGGCACACCCAGATCGGCCTTTAGCGGCACCCCCTCAGATCGGCCTTTAACGGCACACCCCAAGCTGGCCCAGGCCAGCATGCCTTCCATCCTTTTGCCGGCACGCCCCTTTCGGTCCTTGACCGGTACACTCTGGCCAGACCCAGTTCACCTCATCAGCCACAGAAGTTTTCTGTTTCCTCCGTGTTCCGAGGTTTCAAAGGTGTTACTCCCTTTGGGGGACTCACCTCCATTTGTCGGGTTCCGCCACTCCATGTGGGCGCGTTCCCTTTATCTCCCTTACGCCCCGGGTCAAGGGGAGATGCTGCCAAAATTTTAATAAATGACGCGAACCTATTGGACAAGACAAAAGGAAGCAACAAATGGACGAGGCACTTAATAATAAACTCGTCAGCTAACCAGGTCATTGCCAATGCCACGACAAGAACAGGGCAACAGGAGAGCTCATACCCGGGGACCGAACAAACAAAGAGAACGAAAACGTGTGAAGGTTAGAACAAGAAGAAAAGAAAAGCCTTAAGAGGTACAATTAAGAAGCTGATTCGACCCTGATCACGCCGCCCCCCCCCCCCCCCCCCCCCCTGATTGGCCTTTCAACAGTACCCAACCTTCAGCAATACGCTCTCCCCCACCTCATGCACTCAGGCTGACCTTCAGCGGCACGCCCCCAGCTCACTTGGCTTTAGCGGCACGGCCCCGGCCACCTTCAGCGGCATGGGCATTTTGGCCTCAGCGGCACGCTCAATTTCCTTCAGCGGCACGCTCAATACCTTTAGCGGCACACTCCCCCTTGGGGGCTTTAGCGATACACTCCTACCCCCCTTTTTTCGGTACACTATCCATATATATCCATATATGTAAATAGCATGCTCAGGCATTAACAATAGTAAATGAACCAATAGAAATTACGTTAATCAGAAAACCCCAGAATCATAGTAATGATAATAAAAGAGGGGCAGGGATAATAAAGAATGGTAAGGAGATTAACAACAACCACGACCACAGTGATGAATAAAAGAAGGGAAGTCATCTGGGACAAACGATCGAAGAAGTAATAAACGGTAAAAGAAAGGAAGGAATATATAACTAAGAAAACCTCAACTAAAACATGCTAGGACCTACATTGCAGTCCCATCTCTCCCCGAGACCCGGGGTAAAAGGAAGAACAATGCTGCCCGCCCAGGCCGGGCCTGAATCTCGGGGTCCTCCCGACATGGCCAGAGCCTGACCTGATCCCGGGCCGACATCCCTATCGAACCAGATTCGTTTTCCCGTTCCGGCTACCTTCCGAATCATCATTAAAATTGCCGCGTGCTCGGCAGACATTCAAACGAATTCGCTCCGGCTTTCCCGTCATGTTTCCGTGCGGACCCGTGTTCAAACATGAAAGGACTCACACGTCGCCAGCATGATTGACGGTTTACCGTCTAAATATAACCCTTCGCGGGATTCATCCCTTCTCTTTATCACGCAGTTAGTATTATTCCTTTCGGCCGCGGGGCCCCTAATTTCGGCAATTAATCAAGGGTATTCCCCCGTATGGGGGATGTAAATGACGTCGTGACCTTTACGGCATGGCGGGATTCGGTCCCGACACGAACCACACAATCGCCTGACGAAGTCAGTACGAGCGCACCATGGGCTCTTCGGAGCCCGAATAAATCGTCACCTCGGTGACTGGCACGCCCACGCACTTAATAGACAAATAAACGAACAGCAATAACCAGATCGATAAAAAGTGCGTCCACAGATGTCCTTCTATCTTCTCCTTAGCTCCTCTAAATTCTATTTCTGCCGCCGCCATCGCACCGTCGTCGCGCCGCCGCCACTGTCATTGGAAGTCTGTCTCCATCAGGATAGAACCTCCTCAACAAAATTCTATCTTTTGTTATAGTTATCAGTTGGAGTCCTAATTTTGAGGGTTTGTTCTGTCCATCTCCCCTAATCTCCAGTTAAAATTTCGTGTCAATTAGAGTCCATTTAATATTTTCCTCGTATTTTTGTTTGTCCTCTCAATAATATGCCATTTTACAGATCTACGGAACATGGTCATCTTCTTGTAATTTCTCCACCCACATAGGAAATTTTATAAAATCTACAAACATTCCCTAATGTTCCTCACGTATACCCCCTTCCACCATAATTTTCTTTGAGTCAACAAAAATCATTTAGCCATCTGTCAAAGGTCTTTTTTAGGCAGATCCATCTCTATCTTGTGTGTCTGTCAGTCCGGGTCAGAAGAAAAAGTCAGTTTGCAGTCGTTTTTATTTTTAACCCGGCCTGTGGATGGAGCCACCAAAAATATATGTTGTAGATCTCTGAGTCCTCTATCCATCGGTACCTCTTGTGTATCGATCCGACATCGGATCTGGTCGTAGGAATTCGTTTTGTGAAGGTGTGCAGAGCAGATCAGAATTCAGCCATCACAACTCAGTCTGGGAGAAAATTCAGAAATAAATATCAAAGGCAACTTCAGGAGCCGCCCCTTCAGGGAGTCGATCATGGACATTCCGCCATCGTCCCAGCCAAGCGGCGCCTTAAGAAGATCCTAGGAAGGCAGCGCTCCTTTGGAATCCATATCTTACTGCCCACCGAGTTGACGCAGCACCGAGTTAGAATAGTGCCGAGTCAGACCAGCATGCCGAGTTCGTGCCGTACGCGCCTCCAGATTGTTGCCCGTCAACCCAGGGTTGGTCCTCCAGGGCCCCACATGTAGCCTTTTACCTCCCTGCGTGGAGTGGGCAATAGATTTCACTGTTGTAACTAAGCTTTTTACCATTGTTATCGGGAGTTACCGTACTTGGCCGGGAATGTCTTCCCCACGCCCGGAGCGTTGAGGTACCTTCGCCACTCTCTTTATCGCATTTGCTTATCGCGTATATTTTTGAATGCCGCTGCTAGAGAGCATGTGATAGGTTAATTAGCTCATTATATATTGCTATCACCGGTGCGAGAGAGAGTTAGTACGACCGTCCCGTGACTCGATCTGAGTTAACGCGAAAAAGACCGATACCCAAGACTCACTGCCGGTTTCTCAACCGCGCATGGTCCCACGTCTTCCCTCACTAGGGACACCCGTGAGCTAGAGTCCCAGGTCGCGTGTCCGTCCCACATCACATCGGAAACTATATCGGAACTCTAGACCGCAATGTCGGGAAACGTACACAGAAATCACCCGAAGAACCACGTCCTCGCTGAAGGAAAACTAAACATCAAGTTACGAGAGTCACGTGTCACGTGACGGGAGCACTGCCCACTAGAAGAAAGGCTGGATGCGTGCACTTATGACTTAGTTCATGTCTCAGGGGTCTCCCTACTCGCCCGAGGTAGAAACTGAGACACCATATAAGTAACCAAAGACAAGGGTCTAGTCAGGGTCGTGCTCGTCAACCAGCTGAAATCCCCGACCACATGTCTACACACTGACTGACTGCGCTATGTCAGGCCCTCTAGCTAGTTTTCCTTCCGGCCCGGACTCAAGCTGCCACAGTGGGAGGTCCTACGGCAACTAGCCTAAAACCGTCTCTCCTACGTCTGCTCTCCACCACTCCCAAGTGGATACGTACACAGGTGCGCAAGAAAGCTATGACTAGTGGGGGAAAGTCACTCGACGTTGGAACTCTCAAAAGAAAACCACCGGAGTAACGACACGCTACACACGCGCCCATCGTGAGTAGCACTAAATGCAGGGTGCCATGATGCCACCAAACTCGGGATGACTAGCTAGACTCGCTAATCCAATGACCATAGAGTCACGCGAGAAGGCTGTTGTACCATACGACACCATGCCGTCAAACTATCCTTGTCCAAGAGTCAGAAACCACGATCAAAAGGACTCTTAAGGCAGCTCACAACTGCCGGGTCCATTCCCTTTCTAAGGGAGACTAGAAAGCCCCAGCCCCTCGCTGGGTCACATAACACACGGTCAATGGCCATACTCATGGCCCACACAAAAACCGATTTTCGAAGAGACTAACACAATATGGGGACAGCCATCTGTGCCTACAGAGGTCCACGGTGACTCGATCTAGCACAACGAAGAAGCCTAGAACACGCGAGGTCACCCGGACCCTCAAAACCTCACGGGCATGCTAATCAAGATAACATGATTCCTATGAACACCCAAAAACATGGTCTCAGTCCCCACGAGGTGTCCGAGACATCCACAGGGCCAAATGTAGCACCCCTGGTCATTATCTAGAATTATCCAGGATTTTTTTCAGAGACTAAATAGATTATTTAAGCATTTAATAAAGATTAAGGACTGAATAGGTTAAGTAATTGATTAATAGGTTAAGGCCAATGATAAGTAGGCCCAATTAATAACCAAGTGATTAAGCCCACTTAAAATGGGCCTTAAAACCAGAAACCTAAGCTTTTTGGCCCAAGCTCAACCCTATAAACGTAATAGGGTATATTTCCCTAATTAAAGTAGATAAATAGAGAAAATCATGAGATGATTAGAAAGGGGTTTGAATTAAATTTAAATTTCGATGGCCCAACCAGGTCGCGGTCAGTCGCGCGACCGCGTTCTAGTGATAGCGGTCGTTGAGCAATCGCGTTTAGGATCCGTAAACGGAAGCTCGTAAAACATGAAAAGATGGTATTTTTATACACCCAATCGCCACGGATCGATATGATCTGACATGGGAACTTGCCTAAGACTCTGAGGGGATCGACTTAACATCCCATAGGACTCCTAATTCGACCTAAAACCTTAACCATGGGCCATTCCCTATATCATCATGTGTGAACCCTAATTTTAGATCGCGTGGTCTGAAAGTATCGTGTCATAATCTCGAGTTCGTCCTTTAGAAGTTTTTATTCCCCTCAGTATCTTATGACTCGTCTCCGATTTTCGTGTTAAGAGATCAAGAGGTCAAGGAGATAGAATGCTTGGAAGTCGCTGGCTCCACGTAGGACACGCAGGAACGGGAGCCTTCTTCCAGCGAGAAATTAGAAGTTTAAGGACAATACTAGAGGTAGGTTGTCTCGTGGATGGCTCAAACAACATGTTAAGAATAAAAGTCCTTTGTTCCCTGTTGATTTCATGCACTATACATGATGTATTTCTTGTTTCATCATGACTATGTAGCTAGGCTTTTCTCTGCATGTTGTCCCTACAATAACTAACGAACATATAATAATTCTTGGTTACTTCACACTTTTCCATGCATTAAGTCCATGCTAGAATACTTTTCTTCCAGTTGTATACTCGTAGCATGATGATTAGCCATAAACATAAACTTTGCAAAATGAGATTTTGCTTCTGTCTGGTGACGGACAGATAGCGGTCCTACAGAGACCACTACCATCAAATAGCGGTATTCGACAAACTACGATCTGGTTTCTATAACTAGATCAAACCCTGCTCATTTCCTATTATATATAATATAATCATGTCCTGTCCCATTTATTTATGTTCCCTGATCATGTCATAATTTTATGCTTTATGTTAGCATGTTTTAAAAGCTTAATGTCATTATATGTTAATTTCATGTCAAAACTTTGTATAATTTGTATATGAAGAAATTTCAATTGATTACACGGAGATTTGTGTTTGAGCACGTTTCTTTCTCACCTCGTCTCTTTTTGTTACTATGCACGTAGCTCGTACTTCGTTACGACGCTATTAGTCACTGCACTTGTTAGGAAATCCTCTTGGACATTGAATGACTCTCCGTTGGATATTCATTCTGTCGGACTAGGAATTCATGTTTCAGGACCTCCGTAAGACTCAACGAGCCTCAGATTCTCACTAGGACGTCGAGCTGGTTGTACCTTAAAAACTTAAAGTCTAGAAAAGCACTTGAGTTTTTTGCGTTTTCTGCACTCTGGTCACGGCTTGAACTCGACCGCTACCTTCTGATAGCGGTTCTATCATAACCGCGTTATTCCAACAGTGTTTTAATTGAGTCGACCTAATTCCTTTCTTGAGTCGACGCAGTCTGATAGTGGATTCCACTTGACCGCTACCTCAAGACAACGGCCGTCTCTGAATCGCGTTCTATCAACCTTATATCCAACCTGAGGTTTGACCCAAGGGTTGATATTGCTTTATTCTCAGGTGATCTTCTGATTGTCGGGAACCAGTTTCCATAAAAATTAGTAATTATTTGACAGAAAGATGATATATTGTTTCTTTTTTTAGTATAAATTGGATCTAAACCAAACATTCTAATATTGAGCTATGTCACAACTTGCAAATACATAGTTCAAATATGATTTATCAATATATTAAAAAATAAAAAAATCAGACTGTACTTTTAAATATAGATTGATTATTTATGGATGCATTTAATTGAACTCAATTGACAATCATTTAAAATCCAATAATGATCACCGCCTATATGGAGAAGCTATTGATTTTTAGAATTTAATTGTATGTTTAGCTCATCATAGTCACATTAGTATCATTTGCTTAAAATAATAATGCTATTTTTTAAAAAATGGACAAATCTAATGCAATTAAGATACAAGATATCGTAGAAAAACAATATTTGATTGTACCTAAGGAGAGATAAAGTTGGCAGGCTAAACATGACCTAGTAATGTCAAGTCTAGCATAGCCCGATGTCGCTAGACTTGTAGCGATCATCTCCAATTGACCCACAGTCTAAGAACGCATTCCGATGAGGCCCACTTAGGATTGGTCCGCCCACAAATATGATCCCTACACACGTGCGCCCCGAATATCATAATATTCGCTAACATGCGGGCGTGGAGGCTATGGCCACGAGGCATATCTCGACGGATGCCAGATCACACCCACGTCGCCGTAAAGACCACCACAATATCATTCCTCAGAGAATGGGTTTGTTGGCAATGGATGATCCCCACGATCAAACATTGCACACAACTAACTACGCTTTCGCTAAGCTAAGAAAGAGACGACGCCACTAGGACTATTGTTAAATAGGTCATCGACGGACCTAAAGGGAGACAATCAAGGGGATACAGTCAGAAGGAGACGCGCATACACAGAGCCGAAGAGATATCTACAGAGAGATCTACACACACGGTAGTGACATAACTCCATATCGCTTCAGCTTTCTTGCCTCAAGGAGAGACAACGAGTTCTCCATCGTTCTCTGGGCCCCGACAACGCTGTCAGGCACTTGCTATGTTGCCGAGCACTCGCTTCTCCCTCAAGGTTTTATTTTCCTTCTCTATCTACTATCTTTTTTACTCTTACGTTTATCTTTGACTCAAACATCATAAAGTTGCCCCTTAAGATTACTCCTATGACTCTTTCTAATGCACTATTGAATGTATGCATGTTTTCTATTGAATGTATGCATGTTTTCTGGGGATAGTTGGATGCTCTTCCCTCCCAAACAATTATTGAAAGTGTAACACGGTGCCCAAGTAACAAGTTCTAACCTCTACCATACCCATTAATTTTGCAGACTAACTTGACTTCACATAATAGAGAATTTAAGAAATCTTTAGAAAAAACTAATGAAGAAAGAGAGTTTGAGAATGCTCAAAGGTCAATGGGCCTAGACAACCTATAAAATGTTGTGGAGTCATAAATGTCCAAACTTCTCTCCCAACGACTTATAGTTATCAGATGACTCCTTCGCAAAAATTAAACAGATCTCGGATTTTAGACTATGAAATATGTGGATTTGGTCCACATATAATATGATAAGGTAAATTTCGATGGACTAACGTGGTAATATATAAAAAGAGGCGGACACATCTTAATAGATTATGCTAGTATCAAGAAAATGTTAATTATTTGACATAATAATTGAGAAATTTCTATTTTCATAACAATGTTAATTCGACGTGACAATGCCCCTTCTCTGCTAATCTGAAAAATTTTACCTCATTTATCCATGTCAACCTAAAAAGGTGATTTATTCATTTAAGCAAATTTTAATGAAAAAAATTCTTTTTATAAATGAGAATTACAGTTTAAAACTAGATTTAAAACTTAAAAGTATACATTCATATGGATTTTTACTTTCTATCTATTAAAATTCTTCACATTTACATATTAACCCCTCCAATGTGGATATTTGTTTATAAGATCTTCACCATTTCACGACTGCAATGTTTTACTATATTTTAGGATATCATAATTAGTTCACAATGTCCTAAAGTGTAAGAGGAAAGAATTTAGAAGAAACTTTATGACCGAGACTCGAGAGGGCACATAGGATCAGGGTTTGCTGACCCGGCCGACCCGGCCGACTCGGTCTCGGCGCGGGACGGGTCGGGTCAGGCGGGTCGCACAGCGACCCGGTCCGCCCCATTGGGCTCTCGACGCATCTTTTTTTTGAAATTTTGAAATTTTAATAAATTTATTTCAAAATATTAAATATTATATATATTTAAAAATATTAGAATGTAGAGTTTATTTATGATAATAGATCCATACTAAATTACACATAATAAATTATATAAAAATACATATTACACCACTTAATTAAACATCATATTATATATAATACATAAAAAATTATTTCAATTACTAAATATGTAAAAGTAAACAGTGACATAATAATGACATTCATTCATGAAGTATAAAATACAAAAACTCACTAATCATCGTCATCTGTGAAGCCCGAATCCTAAAACTCACTCATCCTCCTCATCTGTATAGCCCGAATTCCAAAACTCACTAATCCTCATCATCAGTGAAGCCCAAATCCCAAAACTCACTAATCCTCGTCATCAGTGAAGCCTGAATCCCAAAACTCATCATCAGATACATGAGACTGATCACCCGTATAATCTAACTCTATCCTAGTGGGTGGAGGTACATGTGGGTGTGACTGAAAATATATAACCATCTGCACAAATGATAGGTCGTGTGATGCGGTGGAGGGTACATGAAAATCTGTAAAAAAAGTCCTCACTACATCTATAGCTTCCATTCTATCATGTGCGACATGTGCTGGTGCTGCTTGAAATCTGGACGTGGAGGAAGATCCTGCTCCGCCCTGTGCTCGTGGTGGAGGTACCCGGGACGTAAAAGAAGATGTCCTCGGTGTGCTACGAGAACCGTATCTATCCTGTAACTGTGTCCGAAAGGAATGTCGGACATCTCCCGGAACTCGTTCGCATCCACGAACATCGCGTCTCACTCCGGCAAGGTGCTCCGCAAACCTGTGTATGCCGGTGACGCGATGTTCGCAGTATCTATAGTGCACATGTCTGTAGACACGCCAAAATTGACGTTACTGTGAGTATATCTCATTTTGCCTTGTAATGCTCCAATTTGACCCTCAAATTAACTTTATTTGAGTGGTTTTCCCACTTTTCTTGGATTTCTCCATTTTCTTATTTTTCCCTTTTTTTCTGGATTTTCCGGGTAATTTTTTCTATTTTTTGGAATTCATGACTTGAAGTGGGGCGTGTTTTAATTAACGGCCTGGTCTGAGGCGCATTTCAAAGAAAGGACGACTAGGGGCAAAGGCGTCAGTTTCTGGAATTTTCTGATTTCCCAAAAAAAAGAAGAAATAAGAATTAACGACCCTCCTTGGGTCGTGTTTTTAAATAACGCCTCTCCCTCAGGCGTCTCTTCATAATTTTTAAATAAAGAAAGTTTTATTGCTAAAATTAAATCCATGAATTAATGCCTTTGTCCCAATCATTATTTTAATTAACGCCTTAACCAAGGTCGTCATTTCTTGTTCAAATTCGAACTCCAGCGGCACCCCTTCCTTTCCTTACTTAAACTCTTTTTCCACTTGGGAAAGGGTTCCTATGACTTTCCAAAGTTGAAGGGACACTTGCCTAAGGTTTATCTCTTCCAGATCTTTCCAAAACTAAGTTTTCTATTTTCTCATGGAATTAATTCCGAATTTCACTTTCTTTCCTCATTTAATCTCTTTTTTCACTTGGGAAAGGGTTCCTATGACTTTCCAAGGTTGAAGGGACACTTACCTAAGGTTTATCTCTTCCAAATCTTTCCAAAACTAAGTTTTCTATTTTCTCTTGGAATTAATTCCGAATTTCACTTTCTTTCCTCATTTAATCTCTTTTTCCACTTGGGAAAGGGTTCCTATGACTTTCCAAGGTTGAAAGGACACTTGCCTAATGTTCATCTCATTCCAAATCCCACTAAAACATGTTTTCCTAATTTCCCTTGGAATTAATTCCCAATTTCAACCCTATAAATAGGACCCCTGTCTCCCTTGTGTTAAGGACATCAAGATCAATTCAAGGGGAGGTGCTGTCGGACCAAAGGCTCAAGGAGGAAGGCTCCCATGCACCTAAAAGCTTCATCCATGGAGTTCTTCTTCCTCTATTGAAGATTTGGAGCCTCTACATCCATGGAATTCTACGTCCTCTTCTTCCTCTATTGAAGATCTTGAAGCCAATTGGAGAAATCACTAAGCTTTCCCCCTCCTGTCTCTTATTTTTCTTTAGTTAATTGCATGCATCATTATTCCATCTCTTCCTTTTATTTCTTTTTATCTCCATGTTGAGATCTCCTTAGTGCAACACTTGCACACCTCCCTATTTGCATATCATTCATCATATCTCCCATACCCTTTTGCATAGGGGTTTAAGGGCCAACACCCACAAGGTGTGTTCTTATACATGATTTTCATGTTCATCTTTATTATGAATTTGATACTACACTCACCTTGGTTCTAATTCCTATTTTTATTGGTTGTTGTCTTTGATCTTTGCAAGGGTAATCAAGCTATAAGAAAAACTCTCTTCATCGGCCGGCCGATCGGAAGAGAAAGGTGCACTCACAATCTCCCGCATTTAAGGTATTTATATCGCGATCCCTCCTCTATTTTTATTGTTATATCTTTGAGGCCCTCGCGTCTCTGGCGATCACATTCCCCTTAGCATCCTCGCATGCTCCCCCTTTCTCCCCCTCTTCACATGCTTTTTTTAGCTTTATTATCCATTTTATTTCTAAGTTGATTTCTTAGAATCTACAAATTGGCGATCACGGTGGGACCACCATTATTTTTCTTTGATTACCCTTCCCCTTTTGCACCCTAGGTGCAACTCCCTTTGTGCTCCACATAGCACTTTCCTTTTTGTTTTATCACTTGTGCATCGCGTGCACATCCCCCTCTCCTTATGTGATTGCTAACTTGTTGGTTTTTGAAAAATTTCACTTTCTTCTCTCTCCATCTTTTTTGAAAAAAATTGTTTTGGATGCCATGCTTCATATTATGTTGATTGCCTTTATTTGTATGGCCATGTGAGTGTTTTACCTTATCTTTCTTTGGTTTGGCTCATATCATGATTCATACTTTCTTTTCTTTATCTTTTGCATTAGCACTTGCATTTAGGGCATTTGGTTTGGGAGACCTCCTCTCCCCACATTTTTAGGAGCCACACACCCTCTTGGTGAAGGAACGACCCTCCATTGAGCATTCCGTCTCTTTGGATTGGAAATTCCTAAACCAAGCCTCCATAAGTCCCCGCACCCGTGGATTCCCTCACGGACGCCGGACAGGTTGTACCCTTTTGAAGTCCCGAGTTAGTTGGCCTATGCGTGGTGAGAGAGGGTTCCTAGTTGGCATTGAAGTAAATCATATTGAAACTAGGATCCTCCCTTGTGTGAATCATTCCAAATTTGTTAAAATTCATTAATTCACCAAGGTTAAACAAAAAGAATCAAGGTAACCATTCCAACTTGTGTGCTTGTTTGCAAATTATTTTGAACTTTGCTTGCATGATGGCTTACCATGATAGACAAACCAACATGTTTAATGTTAATTGCTTTAATGAGGATGCACAACCTAGCACTTCTTATTCTCCTCAATTTCAACATGTTCGACATCATTCTCACCATATTTTCAAGGGACCTCATCCACATTCTTATGGTCATGCCCGACCCATGGGCAATGTCCATTCTCATGGTCCCTCCTCTATTCAAGTGCGAGCCACTATTCCTCCGGGACCGTCTCGTCCCAATGATGAGAAGGTTTCCCAAATCATTCATGCATTAGATCATCTCACCCCCAACAGATCCAAGCCCTTAAGGCCGCTGTTGAGGGCACATCTCATTCATCACATTCTTCTTGTCCTCCTTCCAATCCCACACGGGTGGCCCATCACCCACTTCCTTCTTCTACTCATGTTCCTAATCGGGTAGCCCATTACCCATCTCCTCCTATTCATCCTCCTCCTCGGATGGACCGACATCCACGTCCTTCTATTCCTCCTCCACCACGGCCCCAAGGCCCATTTATTCCTTGCAATCCGGCCCATCCGGGTTCTTCTATGGGTCGGCCCATTAATCCCCCTTCAGGACATTTTTATGCGGCCCCTCCTTCAATGTCCTGCCAACCCTCAGGTGCTCAAGTCATGCCCCTCCAACGAACACTTCTTGATAAGATCACTTTGATGGAGGAACAATTAAAGAGGGTCATGGCTCCTCCTACTCCAGTTAATCCTCTCCATGCAGCTCTGAATGATCTTACAAGAATGGAGAGAGAATGGAAGGATAGGATGGACGACTACGGCATTGATATTTCAAGCGAGCAAGAACCGACATTTGAAGAACCCGAGCCGGTATATGATGATGAAGTTGTGCAGGCACCCCTTCCGAGTTTCCTTCGTTTCCCACTTCCTCCAATTTCATTTGATGAACCCCCTGCTCAGGACGAAGTCACCGTCCCTAATCCAACCCTTATTCCCGAGACCTCTTGGTGCTACGAGGATGGGTCGATACTCCAATCACCCACGCCGGCGCATCTTGAGTCTCTCCCCACTACTAATATCGCTTGCCCCGTTCGGCGCTTTCCCCGCAACAAACCTCCACCAATTGCCAAACCTCCACCAATTACGTCTCCCCCCATTATGCCATTAGCCTCTACCTCGGCCTCCACTTCCCCAATTTCCCCACCATTACCCTCCATTATGCCTTTAACCCCAAAACCCATTTTGCCTATACCTTCACCACATAGCCTTTCGCCTTTACCCATGGCTGATCCTGAGCAGGGTCCACCACTTTTTGCACTCGAGCCCATCCCGACTGCTTCCGAGCAAAGGGAGAAGCTCGACGTGTTTGAACCTCCGCCTCCACTTATTCATTTGCCAACACCTCCCGTTATACTTCCACCATCCACGGAGCCTTCCGCCTCCGCCTCACCTCCCTTTACTACTCGGAAGGGGCGTGCTTCTACAGCTACTTGCGCCAAGGATGATCAAGAGCCGGGCAAGAAGACTTTGGCCATGACTGTGCCATTCAGAATTCAAGAATTTGTTTACCGGATGCCAATCCGGGTTATTGTGCCAAGCATGGTCGAAGAAGCCAAGTCATCGCCGCTGCTCAACAGATGCCAAGCGTTGACGCCGTTTGAGGGCCGGGCAAGGCACCCTTTGTTCAAACATTCGAATTCCGAATTCATTATTACGTACAAGGGGCGAATGCCCATGTTATTCAACATTCCATATATACTACTATCAATGGGCATGGCAATGCTTCCCGTTCCAACTCCACAACTCTCTCACATTATTGATCTTCGCTTTCCAAGGGGGTTGTCATTTATTGAAGCTTATTTTATTAGGCTAACTGGTCATACATTTTCACTACCGTGGAGGGGCAGTTGTCTTGGTGCTAAGGGGCCGTCCCCTATTTCTTCCACTCTTGTTCATTCAACTCCATCCATATCCATTTCGATCACTTTTTCTTCATGGGCCACTCTAAGGGAAAAGAGGAGGATCTCGCCTTCTAACTTTTCATATTCTTCATCTTCTTCCTTGAATTTCATGCATTTTTCATTCATTGCATTCACACATTCTTTGCATTCATTGCATCCATCATTTTGCATACATCTGCACCTTCTGTTTCCTGGGTTTCCAAACCCGTATCTCCACCGTCTTCCGGCACCGCCGGACATTCCGCAATTCTCATTTTGTTCATCTTCATCCACTTTAATCGGGCATGACGCCCTTTTCCATCTCATTCCTCCGGAACCTCCGGATTCTCCACTTTATTTTCTCCACTTTTTCCCGGGGCACCGCGCCCCTTTCCACTTTATTTTTCCGGATCCTCCGGACTTTCCCATCGGGCATCGCGCCCCTTTTCATTCTCTTCTTCCGGAACCTCCTGACCTTTTCCTCGGGCACGACGCCCCTTTCCATTCTCTTATTCCTCCGAAACCTCCGGATTCTCATTCCCTTCATAATCTGATTCCTCCGGAACCTCCGGACTTTCCCTTTGAGCATCGCGCCCCTTTCCTTCTTCTTCTTCCGGAACCTCCGAATTCTCTGCCTTATTCTCACTATCTTCTTTCAGGGCATCGCGCCCCTCTCCATCTCATTCCCCCAGAACCTCCGGATTTTCCCCTCGGGCATCGCGCCCCTTTCCATCTCATTCCTCCGGAACCTCCGGATTCACTTTCCCTCTCCTTCGAGCATCGTGACCCTTTCCTTCTTCTTCCTCCGGAACCTCCGGATTCTTCATGCCTTTCCTTTGGGCATGCCGCCCCTTTCCATTTCCCATCTCCGGAATCTCCGGACCCCCCATCCTTCTTCCAATTCATCTTTCTTATCTTCCAGAACATCACATCCTTCATTCTATTCTTCCTTTTCCATCATCTTTTTCCATATCTTTTCCCAGGGCACCGCGTCCCTCGATGTTTTCCTCCTCCGGAACCTCCGGATTCTGATTTCTCCGCTCATGATTCTCCTCCTTTACTCCCGGACCTTCCAGATCCGCCTCTTTCCATCTATCAATTTCTTCTTCTGGTTCCTCCTAATTCTGGGTCCGACCCAACTTCTTCCACATCCACTGCCTTGGGCATCTGCCCTTTCTCCCATTGCTTTCGAGGCTTTAGTCCTCACTCCTCCTTCTAATTCTCCGCTTCTTCTGTAGACTGTTCCATGTGATCAGGGTCTCTGCGCCTTAGTGAGGGAGTTCTAGCCCTTGCCTCTCTTCCTTTTCTCCTTATTCGTCTGAGTCTGGTCTTGGCACCACTTCTTCTTGTTAAGCCACTTCCAATCCTTTGCTTCCAATCCTTTTTTCTATCAAAGAGGACTATCCCGCGATGATTAACATCTCCTCGCCTCTGGCAGCGGCTGCTTCTACAAAGGTTGCAAGGTAACATATTGTCGTAAGTAAGCATTTTTATGATATCATTATCTCATTGCTTCACACATGATTTTTAAAATGAAGTGCTTCTTAAACAAGATTAAAAGTGGTGTTTTAGACCTTTATCTTAGGCTTTTGTTTAAATAAATCATTTTCAAAAAGAGTCTTTAGGCTTGCTTTTGCAGCACCATTGGTTAATAAGAACCCCGTGCTGGGAATTCGACGTTCTCTCCCTACTTGTTAAGAGCAACCTTCAGCTGGGCACCGCACACACTTCACGGCATCCTTAGCCGGCTCCTTAGATAAACACCGTTGCTACCTTGGCCATGCCATGAGAATTTTGAAAGTCTTTTTCTCTTCCTTACTCGACCGCGTGCAGGGGCAAGAGGTTGACGGATGAGATGACCATCCGAGGCAAATCCCCAATACGAGAGGAGTCTCAAATAGGGGCAGTCTTGACCCAAAATCAATATGAGTTTTCAATATGAGTTTCATGATACATCTCGCCAAAAATGGCTATTATGAAAATAAAATCAAAAATTTTGGTAATTACAAATCATGAATTATGACATGGCAAGAGTGGCAAAGTCCCCGCAGGGAAAACCCTGGTCGTATGTGTTGATATGTTATTCCTCCTCGAGCCGGGTAAATTGTAAAGAAATGAGAGGAACTAAAAGGAGGAAAACTGAAGCTATTAACCGTGATCGCCACCCGGTGAAAGCGCCGGGACTCAGAAGCTGGGGAGAATACGGGTCCACTTCTCCACTACTCCTGGCCGGCCAGAAGGCGTGGGCCTCGTGCTTTTGGTTTGCTGACCTGAAGCAAAGTAGCGAAACACACAAATAAACGGAGATTAGCAAGGCGATGGTGTAGTAAGTGTGCTAATCAAAATTAAGCAGATGACAAGCATGGCCCGGCGATACCTGGAGGTTTTGAAACCCCGTTTAGAACGCCAGAAATAGTGGGTGAGAATAGATGCAAACGAAATAACGTGCGTGCGATGCAGTGAAAGAAAGATGTGTGTGGGTGACCAAACAGAGAAACAACGAGAAGAAACAGAAGCACAAGGTAGGGAGATCCTGCACCGGGGGCCTGCGAGGGATGTGGAAGGCCCCCACTCCTTGAACAAACGCTGTATGGGATTTGGCAATGAATTTGACAGCACTTCGTGATGATGGCCCCCCCTCTCGAACGGGCGTACACTGTATGAGATGTGGCTATAGAGTTCGACAGCACTTCGCGGTGATGGCCCCCCTTCTCGAACGGGCTGTATGAGGTTTAGCTATAGAGTTTGACAGCACTTCGTGATGATGCCCCCCTTCTCGAACGGGCGTATGCTGTATGAGGTTTAGCTATAGAGTTTGACAGTACTTCGTGATGATGCCCCCCCTTCTCGAACGGGCGTATGCTGTATGAGGTTTAGCTATAGAGTTTGACAGCACTTCGTGATGATGCCCCCCCTTTTCGAACGGGCGTATGCTGTATGAGGTTTAGCTATAGAGTTTGACAGCACTTCGTGATGATGCCCCCCCTTCTCGAACGGGCGTATGCTGTATGAGGTTTAGCTATAGAGTTTGACAGAACTTCGTGATGATGCCCCCCCTTTTTGCGCTTTGAACCCGTGAGCTATTTATAGAGCTCAGGGTTTTGAGCTTAATCAGGGATCAACAGTGAATGACGGTTGATCGATGACCGGTATATGCTAGCATCGTGTCAATATTGCCAACGACATTCTCCTCTTAATCCGCCTGGAATCCCGGAGGTCAATTATGGGTGGCTTTATGCATGACGGTCCTAAAGAGGCCGCCAAACACTTAGGACGGTCTGGGCAAGGCCGTTCAAGAACTATAACGGTCCTGTGAAGACCGTTATGCTTAAAGGCGAGTCAAAGTCCGGCCAAACAACTTTTCGTGAAGCACGTGGGTATGACAGATTGTCGGGCCTCTGACCCCTTTTCTTGTTGGCAAACAATGATGGTCCAGGGACGACCGCTATATTGTCTATAACGGTTGTCCTAGGACCGCCGTTCAGAGCATATCACGACAACAAATAGCCCAGGGCAGTGAAAAACAACGGTCCCGTAGGGATCGTTCTATGGAGAAGAACGGCTCAGACCAGACCGTTAAAGCCATTGAGAGGGAGGGAGACCTTCTTTTCTGGGAAGAGCCCTAAAATACTGCCAAAGAAATAATCTTTCATGTGATTGACTGCTTGGGACATCAATAATTGAGGCGAAGGAAATGAGTCGATTTATCGGCAAAAAACGGGTGTCAACAGATGCCCCTCCTTAACGTCCGCCTTGCAAGGGAACGAGCGGAGGTGTAGTGGAGGCGTCATGGGACAAGGAGTTGTAGCGGAGATGAAGCGGAGTGGACTGCAAAGGCAGGCGTTAAGGCAATACGACACCCGTTTCATCCCAATAAGCCATAGAAATCTTCCGGCAACCTTCGAACCAATTTGTAAGGTACTGTGGGACTGAGTATTGAGCATGAATCTGGAGGAACTAACGGTAACAAAAGCAAGAGTTGGCCTTGTCGGCGGACAAGCTGTGGTCCTAAATGAGGCGATGTAGAAGCTGGCAGTAGCGAAATCAAAAAAAAAAGGGTTTTAAAGCTCCAGACGAGGGAAACACTCAATTCAGCAGAACCGAACAATTAGGTTCAAAGAATTACCTTCCAATTTTGGAGTGGAATTATTCCTTTGGTAGGACGTGGAACACAGAAAATAGCCAATCATACGCAAAGCTCATTTCTCAGGCAGACTGTGGGTTGTGAGTGCTCAAAAGGTGCTTCTTATGCATGCTGGGCTAAAAGAAAGAAATATATAAAACGAATGCAAACGAAGGATAAAATATAAAATACTCGAGAATATTATTGCAGAACGGAATGGGTTAGGGTCAGGACACTTCTTGCAACCACGGCGTTTTTTGCCGATAAATCGACTCATTTCCTTCGCCTCAATTATTGATGTCCCAAGCAGTCAATCACATGAACATTTATTCTTTTGGCAGTATTTTAGGGCTCTTCCCAGAAAAGAAGGTCTCCCTCCCTCTCAATGGCTTTAACGGTCTGGTTTGAGCCGTTCTTCTCCATAGAACGGTCCCTACGGGACCGTTGTTTTTCACTGCCCTGGGCTATTTGTTGTCGTGATATGCTCTGAACGGCGGTCCTAGGACAACCGTTATAGACAATATAGCGGTCGTCCCTAGACCGTCATTGTTTGCCGACAAGAAAAGGGGTCAGAGGCCCGACAGTCTGTCATACCCACGTGCTTCACGAAAAGTTGTTTGGCCGGACTTTGACTCGCCTTTAAGCATAACGGTCTTCACCGGACCGTTATAGTTCTTGAACGGCCCTGCCCAGACCGTCCTAAGTGTTTGGCGGCCTCTTTAGGACCATCATGCATAAAGCCACCCATAATTGACCTCCGGGATTCCAGGCGGATTAAGAGGAGAATGTCGTTGGCAATATTGACACGATGCTATCATATACCGGTCATCGATCGACCGTCATTCACTGTTGATCCCTGATTAAGCTCAAAACCCTGAGCTCTATAAATAGCTCACGGGTTCAAAGCGCAAAAAGGGGGGGCATCATCACGAAGTGCTGTCAAACTCTATAGCTAAACCTCATACAGCATACGCCCGTTCGAGAAGGGGGGGCATCATCACGAAGTGCTGTCAAACTCTATAGCTAAACCTCATACAGCATACGCCCGTTCGAGAAAGGGGGGCATCATCACGAAGTGCTGTCAAACTCTATAGCTAAACCTCATACAGCATACGCCCGTTCGAGAAGGGGGGCATCATCACGAAGTGCTGTCAAACTCTATAGCTAAACCTCATACAGCCCGTTCGAGAAGGGGGGCCATCACCACGAAGTGCTGTCGAACTCTATAGCCACATCTCATACAGCGTACGCCCGTTCGAGAGGGGGGGCCATCATCACGAAGTGCTGTCAAATTCATTGCCAAATCCCATACATCGTTTGTTCAAGGAGTGGGGGCCTTCCACATCCCTCGCAGGCCCCCGGTGCAGGATCTCCCTACCTTGTGCTTCTGTTTCTTCTCGTTGTTTCTCTGTTTGGTCACCCACACACATCTTTCTTTCACTGCATCGCACGCACGTTATTTCGTTTGCATCTATTCTCACCCACTATTTCTGGCGTTCTAAACGGGGTTTCAAAACCTCCAGGTATCGCCGGGCCATGCTTGTCATATGCTTAATTTTGATTAGCACACTTACTACACCATCGCCTTGCTAATCTCCGTTTATTTGTGTGTTTCGCTACTTTGCTTCAGGTCAGCAAACCAAAAGCACGAGGCCCACGCCTTCTGGACGGCCAGGAGGAGTGGAGAAGTGGACCCGTATTCTCCCCAGCTTCTGAGTCCCGACGCTTTCACCGGGTGGCGATCACGGTTAATAGCTTCAGTTTTCCTCCTTTTAGTTCCTCTCATTTCTTTACAATTTACCCGGCTCGAGGAGGAATAACATATCAACACCCCCCTTTTTTGGCGATCACGGTGGGACATCTAATGCCCATCGTGCTTCTGGTTTGCTGACCAATCTCTGTTTCTGTGAAGTTCAGCGGCTCTTGATCAGCCGTCGTTCGGCGTACAACGGATCTCCTTCAGCCGTCGTCCTCTGGTATCACTGCTGTTCCCTGCTTATTAAACGGCCCTCCCTGGGCCGTCATATTTGTTTCAGCGGTCAGCCTTAGGACGCCGTTCTTGTTATCCCTGCACTTTAGCGGTTCTTACAGAGCCGTTATACTCACTTCCGCGGTTTCCATTAGACCGTTATTGTGGTGCAGAGTCTGCGACTGGCACTTGTTATCCCTGATTGTTGTTCACAACATTGGTCCCCCTGCTGTCCCATTTGTTATTTTGTCATATTATTGATTGTTTCATCATTTTATCACTTGATTTCATATTTGATTGCTAGATTTCTAGGCTAGACTTTGCATGCACTCCGGTGCACCTAGGGTCATTCACTTCATACTGTAGTTGCATTTCCTACCGAGGTAGGATTTCCTCTCGTCTCCATATTCCTTGGAGCCGACTAGGGAATCTTGCCGAGGACCTCCGTAAGTCCCCGTGAGCCGTGGATTCCCACACGGACGCCGGGCCGGTTGTACTATCGCCACACTGTGTCTAGGTTCTGCATACGTGGAGAGTGATTCCCCTTAGAGTCAGCCAGTTCCCCCATCATACCGTTATTAGGCTCCCAAGTGCTCGAGTGAACTCTACATTTTAATCAAAACACTATGCCTAAGAGAAAAGAATTCTAAAATTCGCGGTATCATTCAAAGTGTGTGCATACTTGGTTGACTCCCTTCTCGTCTCCACCTTTCATTGTGTGATTGTGTTACTTCTACTTGTGTACTTTGGTGTTAAGTCTCTCTAGTCTGTGCATCCCATTGCATGCAGCATTGTTCCCCTCCCTCGGGATCATCTTCTAGGGACGGTTCTTCACTCTCCCTCTATTGCAACCCTTTATTCAACTCATCATCGTCCAGCATGTCTTCTTACGGGTCCATCCCCGCCCGCGAGGATTCTCTTCCTCAGGGGCTCCTCGAGGACGTCTCCGGGGTCGCCTCCTCCCTGAATGGGGAGGGGTTCGTCTTTGTTCCCCCCTCCTCCATCGTTGAGGTTGCGCCACCTGCATTCCCTCAGTTTGGCTCCCCTTCGGCGAGCCAACTACTCCAACTCATGTACCAACTGGACCAGGATCAACTCCAAATATTCAAGCAAGCCCTCGGGGCAGAGGTCCCGCCCGCTGTAGCTCTTCCCGTCCCTTCCATCCATCCTGCTGAAAGGTCCGGAGCACTGTCTGTTGCCCCAGTGGACCATACCCCTCTTCGCCCACAGGTCCTCCAGTTTCCAACACATCAATCTGGCCAGGCTTCTACCTCGGCCCATCCTCCTGCAGACAAAGGGAAGAGTCAAATTCCCTTGTCTCCTCGTGCTAGTGCCCACGCGGCCGTCTCATCAGCACCACAGGCCCCTCTGGCCCAAGTAGATTCTGCTCGGTTGCAGCCCGGAATAGCTCAACTAGCTTACGCAGATGTGGGCCCCTTTTGGGCTCAACATCCATCTTACGGGCTCATGGCCCCCACTGTCCATCCGGCTGTCTCCCATTATCCCTCGGCTTCTATTGTCCATCCGGTTGCCTCTCACTACCCTTCAGTTCCACCTCAAGTTTCTCCGCCTCAACAGGGAAGTGACGATCGCTTGGCCGTTCTCCAACAATAGATCGATCTCCTCAATAAGAGGGTTGTCCCACCATCCCTCGCGGATACTCCCACTCCTAATTTCTGGGACATCCGATTCCCATCTCAGTCAGAGCTCCCGACATACCGAAAGTACAACGGGAATGGCAACCCGTTCATCCACATCAAGGAGTTCCTGTACGAGTCGGGACCTTACCAGCATGACGATCACCTCCTTGCATACCTATTCCGGCGATCCCTGGACGGGGTGGCACTCGAATGGTTCTACGCTCTTCCACTGGAGGAGGTTGGGAGCTTCAAGATGATCAAGGAGAAGTTCGTGCAAAGATTCCAAGATCGGGTCGGACCCAAATATTCATTCACGGATTTAGTTGCCAAGAAGATGAAAGCCGATGAAGACTTCGCCACCTATGCGGATAGGTGGAGGCAGATAGCCTCCCGTGTGCCCGGGCAGATTCCGGAAGAGGAAAAGATCAAACTGCTCATTTCTAATGCAACCCCCCTCTTCCGGAATGTCCTAATGTTGAATGATGTCACCAGTATGCATCAACTGTACAGTCGGGCCCGGTTTATCCAGACCCAGTTCAAAGACTCCCCCATCCATTCTCTCTTCGAGACTCAAAAGCCCAAGAGTTCCAGAAAACCACAGGGCCCTGTTACCGAAGGAGTTCAAACAAACGAGCAAGTGCAGGTAGTAAGTCAGACTGCCACTTCCCACAGCAAAGCAACCCCCATTTCTCCGCATCACCTCGTCCCTCCTTTCCCACGCAGCAACACCTTCAACAACAACTCCCACCACAACAGCCGCAACAACCACCGCAATACCATAACACTCCCCCGCCAGCTACCTACACGCCTACTCGTCCGGTTGCCAAAAGAGCCAACTATCCTCCCCTCCCAGAAACCCTCACTAATGTCTTTGCAGCACTGATGCATACTGGCGATTTACAATTGCCACCTGAGCGCCCGAACATGAATCCGGCCGCCGATCTGTCCCGATATTGTGTATATCATCGGCAGCCAGGGCACACCATTGAAAGGTGTTATCATTTCAGGGATCTGGTATACGACCTGCACGAGGGTCATAGGATTGATTGGGCCCAGATGAGGAAGCTAATTGAAGATCTGAGAAGAGGGCCAGCAAGGCCGCAACAGGCAGCACCACAGCAACAGCAGTTTCA
Source organism: Amorphophallus konjac (assembly GCA_022559845.1). Classification (NCBI taxonomy): domain Eukaryota; kingdom Viridiplantae; phylum Streptophyta; class Magnoliopsida; order Alismatales; family Araceae; genus Amorphophallus; species Amorphophallus konjac. The sequence goes on along the minus strand of JAHNEJ010002330.1, from coordinate 14,648 downwards.
GCAACAACCTCAGCAATTTCAGCCACAACAGCAACAGCAACAGCAGCAACAACCAAACTTAGGGATCCACCAAAATCCCATGCCAGCACATGCACCCGCTCCTCAACAACAGTAGCAGCCGCCGGCACCGGCCCAAGTCAACATGTTACGCAACCCGGCTCCTAACGCGGGATGGGCCATTGACGATCCCACGCACCTTTTAACCTTACGCCACATTCCTACACATTCTACCTCACCCGCTGTCTTTTCCATCCTTCGGCCTCCCATGCCTTCTACAACTTTCCCTGTCATCCACGCTTCCACCGTACCTACCACTCCGAGAAGCCATATCCTCTCGCCTGTCCCCCCACAACATTACACTTTCCCACCTATTATACCTTCCGCTATCTTGTCCACCAATCACTGCAGTCCACCAATCACCCCTTTACTTCACCCATCGCCCATCCTATCTTCACCACAACCTTCACCTACTATGCCTATCATATCTCCCATCACCAAGACCGCCATCCCTTCTATTCTCATTCACCCCACTGGGTCAAGCGGGAACCCACCTATGGCCGTGCCGGCACAAAACCTTGCCCTCAGGAGCGGGCGATTATTTCAAAGGACTTACCCCTCTACCAGTGCGCCTCCCCAAATACCCTCCATCTCAGCACCACTGCCTCCAGATAATGAAGTTGAACCCGCATCTGGTTCCAAATACGACCTGTTGCAACATCTGGACCGGATGCCGGCAAAAATCTCTGTCTTGGAGTTGATCAGACGTTCACCTCTGCACCAAGAAGCATTAAGGACGTTTCTGCAAAAGGTCATGGTGAACGAAGATGTGGCAGTAGACAACTTGCCATCAGTGTTGGCTACTATTACCAGGGGGCCCGCTATCACATTCTCTGAGGCCGAACTCGCACCCCTTGAAGCACGCCAAATGCCGCTATGCGTCACCATCACCTTGAACCAGGCAGTGGTAGACTCAGTGCTAGTGGACACTGGAGCTTCAATAAATGTTTGTCCGTTAAGTACTCTGCGTGCCTGCAACATTCCTGAAAGTATGCTGAAGCCGACACCGACGACCATTGCCGCTTATGATAATTCCAGAAGGGCATGTCACGGGGTCATCATATTACAAGCTGAGCTAGGACCGTTACAAATAGAGGTGGAATTCTACGTCCTAGACATAGATCCAATGTTCAAGGCTATTCTGGGTCGTCCATGGATAAACGCTCTGCAAGCAGTACCTTCTACCGCCCACCAGTGTCTGAAATTCCCCTTCCAGGGGCGAGTGGTCAAAGTTAAGAGTGTTTCTTCCGTCCAAGCAGTGGACGCCATCACTGACCAGGTTCTCCCCACTTTATGGCCGAGCAATAAGCCAGTGTTGTCGGTCATGGACATAAACTACCCATGGGCTTATGCGGCAGGCAAACCAATTACAAAGAATGCTGGAGCAAAGCCCAAACTCAAAAATTCTAAGGGTTGGGACATGATCATGAAGCTAGGCTATCAGCCAGGCCTTGGTCTCGGCGCACGGTTACAAGGAAAGATCAAACCCGTCCCTGAAAGCAAAAAGATGGGTCGTCAAGGCCTAGGCTATCATAACACTACCATTCAGGGAGAATCTGGGCCACTAACCTGGGACTATCGGCAACACTTTGTAAAGGGTCCACTACAGCCCGGCACTGTAAATAAGCCACAACCCGAGGGAGAAAGGAAAGATGCTCCCATTGTTAATATTGCTGCTGATCCACCGCCGCCTCTGCAGGGGTTGGTGGGAGATCTTGAAGATTATTCTGCTGAAATATCAAGTCTGTTTACTGATTCAGCCGCTCAAGTGAAGAAGACAGAGATGCCCATGGTCAGGCATGCTCCGATAAGGCCACAGAAGATACAAAAGGCAGGAAGCTCCAACATTTCCTTCTTTATCTCTCCTGCTCATTTGGCCTCAACAGTTTATCCAAACTTTGTGATTCGATCCCCTCCAATACTGGTCAAACCGTGTCCCACGGGGAAACCGTCAAAAATTCTGTTCTATCCCTCCGATTGTGGGCACTGTTCGCCCATTGATCCACTCAGTCTATCTCCACCCCCTCCTCTTAAGCCGCGAGTCCACGAGATGTGGTCCTCTTCCGATACCTTCTTCTATCTCTTTCCTCAAAACTTCACAAAGCAACTCCTTCCTCTGCCTCCACCTTCTGATCCCGATTCCTCTTGCTCTCTCCTGGTAATAGAAAATACCCAAAAAAAAACGTCAACTTTCAAACTTACATTTCGGTCGAAGACTACGCTGTCTTCTGCCCATCCACTCCCCAGGGGCACCAAACCCCTGCTCCTCTTCCACTAAATTTTCTGCCTCCTGGGGTAGATGTACAGGTAGTTGAGTCTCCTAGGTTAGTCGAGTCGGTCAGGGTAGAAGCATGCTCTCCCTTAGATAGCCCATCCACTTCTGCAACGTCACCAGTGGCGTGTCACTCCCGTTCCATTCCCGATAGGTTCCTACAGGATCTGGCCTTGAGATGCCAGGCCCTCCTCAGGTGCCCAGAATTCATAGCCACCACCGTCTCCCTAAAAGAGGATGAGGATTCAGGAGGCAGGGTGTGGAGCAATGACGGACTGGGAGTGTATGAAATTGTAGACGAGAAAGACCCAGCGGATGATGAGGAAAGTGATGTGGAGGACATTGCTGACCTATACGCACAAGGATTGAGAAGATTCGATGAACCCTCGTCAGCAGTGGATGAACCCACTAAGGAAATCAACTTGGGAACCGAAGAGGATCCCAGGCCCATATCCATTGCAGCTGATCTCCCTCCTAAGGTAGAAGAGGAGCTCATCAAGGTTTTAAGAGAGTACAACGATTCTTTTGCCTGGTCCTACGAGGACATGCCGGGTCTCGACCCCGCTTTAGTGGAACACAGGTTGATCTTAAAGCCAGGGGCGATTCCTGTTAAACAAAAACTCAGAAGATTCCACCCACATATGGCCTTAAGAATGAAAGAAGAGGTAGACAAATTGCATAAGGCCAGATTCATCAGAGTTGTGCTTTATCCACAGTGGGTGGCCAATATAGTCCCGGTAATGAAAAAGGATGGCAAAGTCAGAATTTGTATTGATTTCAGGGACTTAAACAAAGTATGTCCGAAAGACGATTTCCCGCTTCCTCACATTGATGTTATGGTGGATAATACCGCTGGGTTTGAGGCCCTCTCGTTCATGGACGGATATTCAGGATACAACCAAATCCGTCTTACTCCAGAAGACCAAGAGAAAACCTCCTTCACCACGCCCTGGGGCACCTACTGCTATGTTGTCATGCCATTTGGATTAAAGAACACGGGTGCTACCTATCAACGGGCAATGGTGGCCATCTTCCACGACATGATGCACGTCTACATGGAAGCCTATGTGGATGATATTCTGGTGAAGTCAAGGACAAAAGAAGAACACCCCGCCATTTTAGCTAAGGTGTTGCAAAGGGCTAGGGAATACCAATTAAAGATGAATCCTAAGAAATGTGTTTTCGGAGTCGCATCTGGGAAATTACTCGGGTTCATGGTTAGCAAACGAGGAATTCAGATTGATCCTAATAAGGCAAAGGCCGTAATGGAAATGCCACCGCCTAAGAATCTTAAGGAGCTTCGTGGTCTGATTGGGCGTTTGCAGTTCGTTAGAAGATTCATATCTCAACACTCTCAAAGATGCCGCCCATTCTACGACTTATTAAAGGCAGGGGCCAAGTTTGAATGGAACGAACAATGTCAGAAGGCCTACAAAGAGCTTAAGGTTTACCTGTCCAACCCTCCTGTCTTGCAACCTCCTGTCCCCGGAAAGCCTTTAATCCTATACATTTCTGTCGCTGAGGATTCCCTAGGTGCTGTCCTGGCACAAGTGGATGATGAAGGAAGAGAAAGGGCAGCATATTATCTCTCCCGATTGTTCAACTCTGCCGAATCTCGATACACTGCCATGGAGAAGACTAGCGCAGCATTGGTATGGGTGGTTCAAAAGTTGAAGCATTATTTCCTAGCCCATGAGGTGAGGTTGATCTCTAGAATGAACCCAATCCGCTACCTCCTCGAGAAACCCGTCCTCTCTAGTCGATTAGCTCGCTGGCAGAGCTTTCTCTCTCAATTTGATATCACCTTCGTCGTCCAGAAGGCCATCAAGGGGTATGCCATTGCTGAGCATCTTGCTCATTCTCCTATCCCCTACACTGATTCAATCCAGGACGAATTTCCTGATGAACACCTTGCAGTCATCTCTCATCCTCCTCCCTTTTGGTCTCTACATTTTGATGGTGCACTCAATTCCCAGGGCCGTGGCATCGGCGCTGTTCTCCTCACTCCCGAAGGCATCACCGTCCCTTTTGCCTACCAGCTCTCTTTCTCTGCCACCAACAACATAGCCGAATATGAAGCTCTCCTAGCCGGACTAAAGCACGCCTATCTCTTAGGCGCGCGATACCTCAACATCATGGGAGATTCTCAATTGGTGCTGCGGCAAGTTATGTCAACTTACCGCACCCGTGATCCCAAACTAAAGCCATATCAAGATTTGGTCACGCTCCTGGCTAGACAATTTAGCAAACTCATCTACGTGCATGTTCCCCGATCTCAGAACATTCTTGCTGATTCACTGGCATCTCTGGCTTCTTCTTTATCCTTCTCCCTTAGTCGCTCCACTGAGACCATTGTGGTCCAGCGGATGGACGCCCCCTCTTTGCAAGATCCTTGGTTTGCTAACCTGAGGAAGATTGTGGAAGAAAAAGCGGCTAAGGAAGAAGTTAAGGAAGTATCCTTAGCAGAATTGGAAGAGATCTTGAGCGAAGATGAATTGCCGTGGTTCCATGAGATTGAGCAATATTGTTGGGATGGTTCTTTCCCGGAGGAAGCCAATGCTACATAAAGGAAAGCCATCAGAAGAGTCGCCTCGAGGTATACAATCATCGCAGGAGAGTTGTACAGGCGCGCTCTCAATGGAATTCTATTGCGGTGTTTAGACGACAATGAAGCTTGGAAAGTAGTAGAGGCTGCTCACTCCGGTGAATGTGGAGGTCACGTGAATGGACAGGCATTGGCTAAGAAGATCCTTAGGCAAGGCTACTATTGGCCAACCCTAGAGGAAGATTGTTCTACCTACGTCCGTAGGTGCCTTCAGTGTCAGCTCCACGCTGACAAAATCCATGCCCCCGCTTCATCTCTTCGCCCACTATCCGCCCCGTGGCCTTTCTCCATGTGGGCCTTTGATATTGTCGGTCCGTTAGGTGACCCCAATGCCCAAGTGAAACCGAAATCCTTCATCCTCACCGCTACAGAGTATTTCACGAAGTGGGCGGAAGCTGAAGCCTATGCAGAGATCAAAGCTACCACAGTTTGCCGCTTCATCATAAAGAACATCATCTCACGGTTCGGGGTACCAAGCGACATTGTCACCGACAACGGGCCACAATTTGTGTCTCAAGAACTCCAGGACCTCTGTAAGAAATTTGGTATTGCATTGCATCATTCATCACCATACTATCCACAAGGCAACGGTCAAGCCGAAGCCACCAATAAAACCCTTCTTAAAATCATCAAGAAAACGTGTGAATCCCATCGGCACGCTGATTGGGCTGATAAATTGACAGACGCTCTATGGGCTTATCGCACCTCTGTCCGAACTCCCACAGGGCAGACTCCCTTTGCCCTTACCTACGGGATGGAGGCGGTACTCCCGTATGAGATTCTCGTCCCTTCCCTAAGAGTGCAGCTAGATAAGGAACTTAATCTCGACAAGCGTCGAGAGGCGTTACTAGCACAGCTGGAACTATTAGATGAGAAGAGGTTAAATGCGGCCAATCACGCTTCTGTCTATCAAAAGCGGGTCTCACGTCATTTTCAAAAGAAGGTAATCGAAAGAAAGTTTGAAATAGGTAATATGGTCTTGAAAAGGAAATTCATCCGAACAGGTGGTCCAAGGGCCAAGTTGCAGCCAAACTGGGAAGGGCCATTCATCATCAAGGAAGTCTATCTGGGTAATGCCTATCGGTTGACGAACTCAGAAGGAGAAGAACTGGCAAATCCGTGGAACGGGTTATATCTCAAACACTTCTATCCTTAAAAAAGAGTCTAACCGCGTATTTCCCTAGCAATGCAAGCCTCCCCTGTTTATAAAAATCACTGAGAGAAGCTGAACACACAAATACGGCCCTTTGGTCCCGTCCCCAGTTCCGCCAAACACCGTTTTCCGGGGCCACACTCTGGGGGAAAAATTCTAGTCCCTGTACGTTTCTTGCTTCGGCTGAACCCAAGAATGACGAGTAAATAAGGAGGCGATGCCTGACCTGGGTACCCTAATACGAGATAAGTCTCAAATAGGGGCAGTTCGTTATGACCTGAAGCCACAAGAAAAAGAAAGAAAAAAGAGAGAAAAAGAATAAAAAGAAAAATGAATAAATGAAAATATTTGGGAAATTGGAACAACTAGGTATGACGAAAATGACAAAAGTAGTGGCTTAAGGTTCGATGATGAACACAAAACCCCGGCGCAACAGACCGAAGCTTTGAGGGGTGCCCAGGAAAGAATTCAAGTCTTAAAAACCTCACATGACGGGTGTAGGCTTGTCTCCAAATTCTTTTTTCTTTCAGGACAAAGCTAAGTACCCTGAAGGTGGTCCTGGTAAAACACCATCAGGCAGACAAAAGTTTGGACCGGGGAAGTCCCTTCAGTCACATGCCAATCTCGGGAGGAACCCTCCAGTTACAGGGGAGGCATGTCTTGTTACGGAAGCGCCGGTTTTCAAAATCCAAAAACAACAGATATTTCAAAATCTAAAACAACAGATATTTCAAAATCCAAAAACAACAGATATTTCCAGATCCAAAAACATTGAATATTTCAAAATCCAAAAACAACAAATATTTCAAAATCCAAAAAATATATATTCATGACTTGCATTCATGGCATGCACACATCGCATTATTATCATTTCTCTTCCTTCGCTTCTTTAATAAGGCTTGCCCCTTGACCAAAAATCAAGAACTGGTTACCTCCCCACTTGTCACAAGGCAAGGGGCTAAGCCTAAAACAGATTTAACATGTTTCATTGCTGATAGTGTGCAGGACAACGGAGCGAGAAGCCAAAGCAACGACAGAACAACTGCAAGGGGCAAAGTCAATCAATCCAACTTTTATTCCAAATCCAAACAATGCTCACTCTCAAACAAGGCACTCTCACTTATCAAAGCATCCTGAAAAGGAAAAGAAAAGTATAATCATTCAATCCTCCGCTGGGCATTCCCGCGGAGACACATCTCTCTCAATTCTCTAATGTACGCCTGACGAGTCGCGGTCGTCTCCTCTACCTCTGCTGGCAAGGCACGTACCTTGCCAATTCCCCACATCGCTAGTGCACTCCTCACACTCTGCTCATCATACTCCGTGCCGATCTGTCTAGCCTGAAGAGAAGGAAAGTGCGACAACGGAGGAAGCAGGGTCCGCGGTGCCCCGATCTGTAAATAGCACCTGTGTGGACAATACATAGCCAGTACGGTATCACTCACTAGCCTCAAGTCCAGACCCTGCCCTCTGGGCAGTCTGATCCCTGTAGTCATCAAGAAGCTAGGCCGCATCACGAACTTCTCCACGGGAAGCCGACTCAGGTACCGGCGCCATTCTTCTCTGGTCCGCATATCCCCCGTACGACACTCCATCTGTGAAGAGAAACCAAACCCGCCACCGATAAAGGAAAGTGGATGGCTCCCAAAGATCATGCTCTCAGTCTCTGTGCCTGCCCTAGGAACAAACTTCAGTCTCACACCCATCCAACACTCTAAGAGAATCATAGAACCAAACAGTGGACCACTTAAGGAAGCAGAGCTAAGCCCTTCATAAAAATAGGCTAAGATAGCCTGGGAAATAGAAAGCCCTCTCCATAAACCACTAATCGTGCTAAGCACAGGAAGATCTAGCACGTGGTCGGTACACGGAAAGAGGATAACACCACACAAGCAGATGGACGCAGCTTTGGCGATAGCCTCATACTGCCCGCATTTGTTCTTACAGTACGCCATCACCCACTGGCTGAGAGGAAGAAGGTGAACATGACGGGGTCCCACGAAGGTCTTGATCTCACTCAGGTCTTCTATGAACTCGCTAAAAATGGCAACCGGATCTATAGGGGCAACTGTGTGACACACTAGATCCTCTTCCCCAACCTTAGACTTAGGAAGGGACAGATAAGCCTCTACTTCTTCTAAAAGGACGGTGGCCTCAAAGGATGGAAAGATAAAAGTGTGGGTCTGCGGGTGCCACATTTCTACAAGAGCTGAGATACTGTGCCAGTCAAAGGAAATCTTTTGAAAGTTACGACCTAAGAACAGCAAGGATTGCAAATGCCAAGAATTAAGGACGTGGGTTACCCCTAGGGGCAAGGCACGAACCATGGGAGCCACCCACTTAAGAGAAGAATATCGGCGAGAGCCAGGAAGGAGCTAAAAAGAGGAAACAATGCAGAAAAGAAGAAATATCAGTTGAAATGGAATCAAATGAACCAAATTGGAAGTGATTTAAACATACCTCTCAAGAAGAATTTGAACTGAGATGTCGAGGGAAGGAACCCAAACGCGTAATCTCCTCTCGCTCCTTCCTTGCAGCCTTAGGGCCTGAACGGACTCCCTCACCCAAAGAATGCTCACCAAAACTCCTCTTCATGATGACTTGGTGACAATTGAGAGGGAAGAAACTCAAGAAGAAGAGGAAGAGGTTGGGTTCAGAGAAGACATAAGCACCCCTACTTATAGGAGGTTTCATCCCGTGTTTCGCTCCACTGGAACGCATGATGCACGAGAGCACACCAGCATTGAACGAGCTTAAGAGAATTCAATTTGGCTTCTAAGTTCGTGTGTATTGGCGGTCGTGCGATAGACCGTCATTCATTTATAAACGGCCCAATCGCGATCGCTATTCTAATGTCCACGGTCTACTAGGGACCGTCATTCTTCAGTCGGCCAGCACCAAATAGCGGCTTTCCCTTGACCGTTATATTACCTAACGGCTATGGCATAGCCGTCATTCTTAAGCAATCCACGGCCCTGTCTTGGCCGTCATTCTTGCCCAAACGGTTGTGGCCCGGCCGTCGTTCTCTAAACTCATAAGCTGCCTCACCTCCGCTCGCGTCACTCACCCTGAGTCGGCATGCCTCACCTCCGCTCGCGTCGCTCACCCTGAGTCGGCGTGCCTCACCTCCGCTCGCGTCACTCTGGAGGAGACGTTACTTGGCTGCCACTCGGTGACGCGAGCGGAGGTGAGGCAGCTTATGAGTTTAGAGAACGACGGCCGGGCCACAACCGTTTGGGCAAGAATGACGGCCAAGACAGGGCCGTGGATTGCTTAAGAATGACGGCTATGCCATAGCCGTTAGGGAATATAACGGTCAAGGGAAAGCCGCTATTTGGTGCTGGCCGACTGAAGAATGACGGTCCCTAGTAGACCGTGGACATTAGAATAGCGGTCGCGATTGGGCCGTTTATAAATGAATGACGGTCTATCGCACGACCGCCAATACACACGAACTTAGAAGCCAAATTGAATTTTCTTAAGCTCGTTCAATGCTGGTGTGCTCTCGTGCATCATGCGTTCCAGAGGAGCGAAACACGGGATGAAACCTCCTATAAGTAGGGGTGCTTATGTCTTCTCTGAACCCAACCTCTTCCTCTTCTTCTTGAGTTTCTTCCCTCTCAATTGTCACCAAGTCATCATGAAGAGGAGTTTTGGTGAGCATTCTTTGGGTGAGGGAGTCCGTTCAGGCCCTAAGGCTGCAAGGAAGGAGCGAGAGGAGATTGCGCGTTTGGGTTCCATCCCTCGACATCTCAGTTCAAATTCTTCTAGAGAGGTATGTTTAAATCACTTCCAATTTGGTTCATTTGATTCCATTTCAGCTGATATTTCTTCTTTTCTGCATTGTTTCCTCTTTTTAGCTCCTTCCTGGCTCTCGCCGATATTCTTCTCTTAAGTGGGTGGCTCCCATGGTTCGTGCCTTGCCCCTAGGGGTAACCCACGTCCTTAATTCTTGGCATTTGCAATCCTTGCTGTTCTTAGGTCGTAACTTTCAAAAGATTTCCTTTGACTGGCACAGTATCTCAGCTCTTGTAGAAATGTGGCACCCGCAGACCCACACTTTTATCTTTCCATCCTTTGAGGCCACCGTCCTTTTAGAAGAAGTAGAGGCTTATCTGTCCCTTCCTAAGTCTAAGGTTGGGGAAGAGGATCTAGTGTGTCACACAGTTGCCCCTATAGATCCGGTTGCCATTTTTAGCGAGTTCATAGAAGACCTGAGTGAGATCAAGACCTTCGTGGGACCCCGTCATGTTCACCTTCTTCCTCTCAGCCAGTGGGTGATGGCGTACTGTAAGAACAAATGCGGGCAGTATGAGGCTATCGCCAAAGCTGCGTCCATCTGCTTGTGTGGTGTTATCCTCTTTCCGTGTACCGACCACGTGCTAGATCTTCCTGTGCTTAGCACGATTAGTGGTTTATGGAGAGGGCTTTCTATTTCCCAGGCTATCTTAGCCTATTTTTATGAAGGGCTTAGCTCTGCTTCCTTAAGTGGTCCACTGTTTGGTTCTATGATTCTCTTAGAGTGTTGGATGGGTGTGAGACTGAAGTTTGTTCCTAGGGCAGGCACAGAGACTGAGAGCAGGATCTTTGGGAGCCATCCACTTTCCTTTATCGGTGGCGGGTTTGGTTTCTCTTCACAGATGGAGTGTCGTACGGGGGATATGCGGACCAGAGAAGAATGGCGCCGGTACCTGAGTCGGCTTCCCGTGGAGAAGTTCGTGATGCGGCCTAGCTTCTTGATGACTACAGGGATCAGACTGCCCAGAGGGCAGGGTCTGGACTTGAGGCTAGTGAGTGATACCGTACTGGCTATGTATTGTCCACACAGGTGCTATTTACAGATCGGGGCACCGCGGACCCTGCTTCCTCCGTTGTCGCACTTTCCTTCTCTTCAGGCTAGACAGATCGGCACGGAGTATGATGAGCAGAGTGTGAGGAGTGCACTAGCGATGTGGGGAATTGGCAAGGTACGTGCCTTGCCAGCAGAGGTAGAGGAGACGACCGCGACTCGTCAGGCGTACATTAGAGAATTGAGAGAGATGTGTCTCCGCGGGAATGCCCAGCGGAGGATTGAATGATTGTACTTTTCTTTTCCTTTTCAGGATGCTTTGATAAGTGAGAGTGCCTTGTTTGAGAGTGAGCATTGTTTGGATTTGGAATAAAAGTTGGATTGATTGACTTTGCCCCTTGCAGTTGTTCTGTCGTTGCTTTGGCTTCTCGCTCCGTTGTCCTGCACACTATCAGCAATGAAACATGTTAAATCTGTTTTAGGCTTAGCCCCTTGCCTTGTGACAAGTGGGGAGGTAACCAGTTCTTGATTTTTGGTCAAGGGGCAAGCCTTATTAAAGAAGCGAAGGAAGAGAAATGATAATAATGCGATGTGTGCATGCCATGAATGCAAGTCATGAATATATATTTTTTGGATTTTGAAATATTTGTTGTTTTTGGATTTTGAAATATTCAATGTTTTTGGATCTGGAAATATCTGTTGTTTTTGGATTTTGAAATATCTGTTGTTTTAGATTTTGAAATATCTGTTGTTTTTGGATTTTGAAAACCGGCGCTTCCGTAACAAGACATGCCTCCCCTGTAACTGGAGGGTTCCTCCCGAGATTGGCATGTGACTGAAGGGACTTCCCCGGTCCAAACTTTTGTCTGCCTGACGGTGTTTTACCAGGACCACCTTCAGGGTACTTAGCTTTGTCCTGAAAGAAAAAAGAATTTGGAGACAAGCCTACACCCGTCATGTGAGGTTTTTAAGACTTGAATTCTTTCTTGGGCACCCCTCAAAGCTTCGGTCTGTTGCGCCGGGGTTTTGTGTTCATCATCGAACCTTAAGCCACTACTTTTGTCATTTTCGTCATACCTAGTTGTTCCAATTTCCCAAATATTTTCATTTATTCATTTTTCTTTTTATTCTTTTTCTCTCTTTTTTCTTTCTTTTTCTTGTGGCTTCAGGTCATAACGAACTGCCCCTATTTGAGACTTATCTCGTATTAGGGTACCCAGGTCAGGCATCGCCTCCTTATTTACTCGTCATTCTTGGGTTCAGCCGAAGCAAGAAACGTACATGGACTAGAATTTTTCCCCCAGAGTGTGGCCCCGGAAAACGGTGTTTGGCGGAACTGGGGACGGGACCAAAGGGCCGTATTTGTGTGTTCAGCTTCTCTCAGTGATTTTTATAAACAGGGGAGGCTTGCATTGCTAGGGAAATACGCGGTTAGACTCTTTTTTAAGGATAGAAGTGTTTGAGATATAACCCGTTCCACGGATTTGCCAGTTCTTCTCCTTCTGAGTTCGTCAACCGATAGGCATTACCCGGATAGACTTCCTTGATGATGAATGGCCCTTCCCAGTTTGGCTGCAACTTGGCCCTTGGACCACCTGTTCGGATGAATTTCCTTTTCAAGACCATATTACCTATTTCAAACTTTCTTTCGATTACCTTCTTTTGAAAATGATGTGAGACCCGCTTTTGATAGACAGAAGCGTGATTGGCCGCATTTAACCTCTTCTCATCTAATAGTTCCAGCTGTGCTAGTAACGCCTCTCGACGCTTGTCGAGATTAAGTTCCTTATCTAGCTGCACTCTTAGGGAAGGGACGAGAATCTCATACGGGAGTACCGCCTCCATCCCGTAGGTAAGGGCAAAGGGAGTCTGCCCTGTGGGAGTTCGGACAGAGGTGCGATAAGCCCATAGAGCGTCTGTCAATTTATCAGCCCAATCAGCGTGCCGATGGGATTCACACGTTTTCTTGATGATTTTAAGAAGGGGTTTATTGGTGGCTTCGGCTTGACCGTTGCCTTGTGGATAGTATGGTGATGAATGATGCAATGCAATACCAAATTTCTTACAGAGGTCCTGGAGTTCTTGAGACACAAATTGTGGCCCGTTGTCGGTGACAATGTCGCTTGGTACCCCGAACCGTGAGATGATGTTCTTTATGATGAAGCGGCAAACTGTGGTAGCTTTGATCTCTGCATAGGCTTCAGCTTCCGCCCACTTCGTGAAATACTCTGTAGCGGTGAGGATGAAGGATTTCTGTTTCACTTGGGTATTGGGGTCACCTAACGGACCGACAATATCAAAGGCCCACATGGAGAAAGGCCATGGGGCGGATAGTGGGCGAAGAGATGAAGCGGGGGCATGGATTTTGTCAACGTGGAGCTGACACTGAAGGCACCTACGGACGTAGGTAGAACAATCTTCCTCTAGGGTTGGCCAATAGTAGCCTTGCCTAAGGATCTTCTTAGCCAATGCCTGTCCATTCACGTGACCTCCACATTCACCGGAGTGAGCAGCCTCTACTACTTTCCAAGCTTCATTGTCGTCTAAACACCGCAATAGAATTCCATTGAGAGCGCGCCTGTACAACTCTCCTGCGATGATCGTATACCTCGAGGCGACTCTTCTGATGGCTTTCCTTTGTGTAGCATTGGCTTCCTCCGGGAAAGAACCATCCCGACAATATTGCTCAATCTCATGGAACCACGGCAATTCATCTTCGCTCAAGATCTCTTCCAATTCTGCTAAAGATACTTCCTTAACTTCTTCCTTAGCCGCTTTTTCTTCCACAATCTTCCTCAGGTTAGCAAACCAAGGATCTTACAAAGAGGGGGCGTCCATCCGCTGGACCACAATGGTCTCAGTGGAGCGACTAAGGGAGAAGGATAAAGAAGAAGCCAGAGATGCCAGTGAATCAGCAAGAATGTTCTAAGATCGGGGAACATGCACGTAGATGAGTTTGCTAAATTGTCTAGCCAGGAGCGTGACCAAATCTTGATATGGCTTTAGTTTGGGATCACGGGTGCGGTAAGTTGACAGAACTTGCCGCAGCACCAATTGAGAATCTCCCATGATGTTGAGGTATCGCGCGCCTAAGAGATAGGCGTGCTTTAGTCCGGCTAGGAGAGCTTCATATTCGGCTATGTTGTTGGTGGCAGAGAAAGAGAGCTGGTAGGCAAAAGGGACGGTGATGCCTTCGGGAGTGAGGAGAACAGCGCCGATGCCACGGCCCTGGGAATTGAGTGCACCATCAAAATGTAGAGACCAAAAGGGAGGAGGATGAGAGATGACTGCAAGGTGTTCATCAGGAAATTCGTCCTGGATTGAATCAGTGTAGGGGATAGGAGAATGAGCAAGATGCTCAACAATGGCGTACCCCTTGATGGCCTTCTGGACGACGAAGGTGATATCAAATTGAGAGAGAAAGCTCTTCCAGCGAGCTAATCGACTAGAGAGGGCGGGTTTCTCGAGGAGGTAGCGGATTGGGTTCATTCTAGAGATCAACCTCACCTCATGGGCTAGGAAATAATGCTTCAACTTTTGAACCACCCATACCAATGCTGCGTTAGTCTTCTCTATGGCGGTGTATCGAGATTCGGCAGAGTTGAACAATCGGGAGAGATAATATGCTGCCCTTTCTCTTCCTTCATCATCCACTTGTGCCAGGACAGCACCTAGGGAATCCTCAGCGACAGAAATGTATAGGATTAAAGGCTTTCCGGGGAAAGGAGGTTGCAAGACAGGAGGGTTGGACAGGTAAACCTTAAGCTCTTTG
>JAHNEJ010000726.1:0-90277 GCA_022559845.1 Amorphophallus konjac | reverse complement strand
GGGACTAAGAATAGGTCGTCTGGGTGACTGGGTCGTCAGATTGAACAGTAAATGAGCAAAAGGGGGGGGGGCAACCCTTAAATAGGAATTAGCTTCTTTGGGGCGTCCTGGCGCCTGGACGCCCCCTTAATTTTTATTTATTTCAAAATTTAAAAAATTGTGGGGCGTCCAGGCGCCTAGACGCCCCCAAAACAAAAAAAAATCAAAAAAAATAAAAATAAAAGTTGGGGCGTCCAGGACCCTGGACGCCCCCAAAACAAAAAATAAAATAAAAATAAAATAAAAATTAGGGGCGTCCAGGCCCCTGGACGCCCCCATAATAAAAAATTTTCAAACAAAAAAAATATAATATATTTATATAAGAATATGTATATAATCCAAACAAAATAAAAAATATATATATATATATATATATATACAAAGAAAAAGGAAAACCATAAAAAAGATAATAATTAAGGGGACGGGGTTCCGAAACATCCATGCCAGATTTTATTCCATCAGAAAAAACAGAGTGAACTACATCAGGGGCTTGGGCGCTTTAGGCCTTAACTTCCCCAGTTCGGTTACATAAGCCCTCCACGGCTCGTATTCCTCCACCACGTGCGCTAAGGCCTTTCCCGCAACACTTGTCTTCCAGGGAGCTTTAATGGCCTTCGCTTCCTTCGCGTCCGCTTCAGTGCCCAACTCCCTTTTCTTCAAAGGAACAATGTCAGTCGGTGGCGGGAACGAATGGCGTGGGATGCCAATCTGGAGGCAGCACCGATGCGCGTTGTAAAGAACAAACTCGGTCGCGCCGATCAGTTGAAGATCAACTTCGGGAGAAGGCCTCATGAGGAGATCAAGCGAAAGCAAACATGTCGGTGCGCAAGTGAAGAAGCCTTGTGTCACGGTGCGGAAGTGAGACCGCCAGTCTTCACGTTTCTTCAGCCACGGAACGCGGTTCACTACAGTACCACCAAAGCCTAACACGTCGGCTATATGGTGAAGCGGGCTTTGTTGGAAGAGCTTCGAAGCGGTTGGCATTCCCTCGCGGTGGTCGAATTTGAAATGCAAATCCAGCCAGCAATTTAAGACAAGTGCACAACCAAATGGAGGCTTACCCAGGCTCGAGGCAGTAAGACCGCTGTAAAGATAGGCGAGGACGGCGGGTCCCACCCTCTTTCCACGCCAGATCCCGCAGATAGCACCCAGTTGGTCTTCCTCCACCATGTTGTCGGTATAAGGGAACAAGAGAGCACCCGCCAGACAAATGGTGAACCCCTTCATGATTCCCTCCAAATAGTCATCGTCTGGTGACCCTCTCAGGGCGTTCATGACCCACTCCGCAAGCTTTTGGAGATCGATCCCCTTCTGAGTACGGACCTTTCTAGCTGCATCGGGCGGCATGAAGCTTCCAAGGACGCTTTCAGAAGTACCCCGTGTCAGCATCCGCATAGCCTTCACCTTCCCGTCGCTCTTGAATTTCTTCAAACCAAGCAGAAGTTCCACCTCCTCGAGGAGGATGGTCACCTCGAAGGTCGGGAAGACAAAAGTGTGGGTCTGGGGATGCCAGACCTCCACTAGCGCGCCCATAGCCGCCCAGTCCATACGAATCTTCTCGTAATGCTTGGCGTGAATAAGGAGCCCTTGCAGATGCCACTTCGAGAGTACGGCCCTCATGCCAATGGAGATATTGGAAGTCAGCTTTGAAAGCCATGGCAGCTTGGAAAACTTCCTCGGGCCTGGAAAGAGTGGATATGGCTGGAAAGACGAAGAAATGAAGGAAGTAAGAAGAAGGTTCACGTACAGAAATTTGAAAAGAGTCGGCTTACCATATGCGACATGATCGTCCCACTCAGATGACCCTCGAGGTCGGAAAGTCGCCTAATCTCGCTGCTAGGCTTGCTCCTCTTCATAACGCGGGAAGACTCTCCTTCCATCCTGAAGATCTCTAGATTCTCCTCTCCTTCCTCTCCTGAGCTTCCAAAACCCACCTTGGTGCATTTGAATGAACTAGCCTAAGGGGAGTTCTTATAGGAAGGGAAGGGTGCTACAGGACAAAACATGTCACATCAGTGGTCATTGTCAAGATTTTGTCTGGATCTCCTTCGAACTGTGGTGCGATTCTGCTACCTTTTGATGTTGCTAACCTTTGCTGGCCTGTGCAGGTTTTACTAACGGACGTCTTTGTCCTATCTCCTGTCCCACCTTTCATTGGTTGGTCCCACCATGTCATGCATCATAGTATACGATACCTACGCTACTAGAGCATGTCAAGGACCTTGCGGCCCGAACGAATCTGGGATTTGAGTTCCCCTTCAACAAAAACGGTGATGATCCCGGAAGAGTTTGGGTTGTACGGATAGGCCGTCAATCTGTGATAGAATGGGGACGACGGTTCCATTCAGTGAGTTGGTGCGCGGATAAACGGGCCCCAGCCCAGTATCAGCTCACCGGGTCGGTATCCTGACCCGTTCTTCACAAGTTGACAATATTATCCTTGGCTATTTTCTATTTTTGTTTGTTTTAAATTTTTCTTTAAACCCAGCATGCATTCATATAGGACTTTGATTTATTGCGGAAGATCATTCAAGCGATTCGATTGTGAAAGCCGTTGTGTTTCAATTCCTACAAATATGAGATATTCCACTCTGAATGAAATACTGAGTTTCTTTGAGACTGCCCTACGCTGCTCTTCCAAAGGAGACCCTTGTTTGGACAGACCCTCAGATATTCCTTTACATTTTTGACCCACCTTGGCCGCAGCACTTCCACATTGGCTGGTAACCGCTCCCCAAAGGTGAAACCTCCGGTTTATGACCCAGGTACTTCCACACCGAGAAGTTGGTCTTCTTTTGTTTCGTGCCTGAGTGCACATCTCACCCTCCCTTATTTGATCTCCGTCCAAGCGATCGTCAATATTTGAAAGACCTCCTTCAAGGTCGCCTCATTGAAACTTCAGGAAAGATTCCAAACAGTAACGTCACAAGCGTGTCTCATCACACCTTGGCATCAACTTATCAGTCCGCTCCCACTTCATTTCAGTCCACTTCGATACAATTCCACTACGTGTCGCTCCCTTGCAAAGCAGACGCCAAGGCGGGGCAGCTGTAGACACGCCATTCTTGACGTCTCATAGAAAGTCTCATATTACTATACGACGCCCCGCGATGGCCTACGCATTTCGAATCGCTCGAGTGCTTCCTTTTCCTGAGTCTTCTTCCGCCCTTTTCGGCATCCGGAACCGTCCCGTCACGGCATTCGGACGGCATCAACACCAGTCGAACGCATCAAGAGGTTCCGGAATCAAGAAGGGGGTCTGCCAGGCGGCCGCCGACGCCTGATCCAAGGACCCGGGTGGGTCTTAATGGGGGCGTCCAGGCCCCTGGACGCCCCCATGATTTTGATTTATTTTATTTTTTCTTCAGGGCCCAAAATTAAATAAAAAAAAATAAAAAAAATAATAAAAAAATAATAAATTAATGGAGGCGTCCAGGCATTTGGACGCCTCCATAAAAAGAAAATATAAAAAAATATATATATTGCCAGTTGGCATATAAAAATAAAAAAATTAAAAAAAATGTATATATATTAATGGAGGCGTCCAGGCCCCTGGACGCCTCCATAAAAACATGTAAAAAAATATATAAAATGCCAGCCTTGGCATAAAAGACAAAAATAATAAAAAATAATAAACTTTTGAAGGCGTCCAGGCCCCTGGACGCCTCCATTAACTCACTCACGGGCGCCGGCCACCGAACGACGGTTTGTCGTGTGTGAAAAAAGCCAAATTTAGAGACGTCCAGCTGCCTGGACGCGCCCATTTCTGAATCACGAGGCGCCGCTCACAAAACCACGCGTTGTGCCAAACCGCGTGCGGCCGTCGTCGGTTTTCGGTGGACCTGTTAGAGGCGTCCGGGACCCTGGACGCCCCCATAAAAGTATTCTAAAAAAATCAATAAAAATAGAATAAAATATTATTTCGGCCCTGATGGAGGTGTCCAGAGTCCTGGACGCCTCCACCTTCCGGAACTCTATAAATAGAGGCCCACCCCCTCAGTTCTAGGGGAGCTAAGCAGTGATCCGATAGGCTGCCGCAGCCCAGAGGCTACGAAGTCATTTTTCTAACCCGTGGGTTCTTTTGTAGGTGGAGGTTCTGCCGGCTTCTCGGGTGCTCACGCTCGCGAGAGGAAGGTCGTCTTCATCCACCGCGCTTCCACGTCGTCCCCACGCTGCCGGAGCTCCGCCGGATTTCACCCTCGGCTCATCCAATAAGCCTTTTCTTCCCCTTTTTCTCCATAGTCCTTTGCATTCATCATATTGCATCATCTATCCCCCTTCACAAGGGGGCCTCTTCTCTTACACTTCTTACATCCATCATCTCATTTTCCTCCTACTCGAGTCCGAGAGGGGTTTAAAAGATAACACCAACCAGGTGTGTGTCTTGCCATCATTTCGTTATTTTTATCGCAAGGATTCGAATACTACACCTCCATCTTTCTAATCCACTTGTCATTTATTTGTCGTTGTCTTGCAAGGGTACCCGAGGAAAGCCCTCTCCGTCGGCCGGCCGGAAGGAGAGGAAGAAGCAACCCGCCATCTCCCGCTCTTGAGGTAGGCGCGATCACCTTCTTATTTTGGGGTCTTTTGGCCCCTGGCGATCACATCTTATCATCGAGGCCGCGGCGAGTCACTTCCCCAATGGCCGTTTAAATTTCTGTTTCCTATATTCTCTTTATATTTTGTTATATATTCTGCTTATATCATCGAGGCCGCGGCGAGTCACTTCCCCAATGGCCGTTTAATTTTCTATTCCTATAAATCTCTTTATGCTTTGTTATATTCTGCTTATATCATCGAGGCCGCGGCGAGTCACATCCCCAATGGCCGTTTAAATTTCCGTTCTTATATTCTCTTTATATTCTGTTATATTCTGCTCATATCATCGAGGCCGCGGCGAGTCACTTCCCCAATGGCCGTTTAAATTTCTGTTCTCATATTTTCTCTATATCCTGTTATATTCTGTTCATATTCTCGAGGCCGCGGCGAGTAACTTCCCCAATGGCCGTTTCAATTCTTGTTATTTAATTTTTGCATCATTCCCGTCCCCCCGAGGTCGCGGCGAGTCACTTCCCGCTATGGCCGTTTAATCCCCATATTTTGCTATATCATACTTGTCCCGCTCGCCCCGCCGGAGCAATCTCCCGTGGTGGCCCCTTCTCTCTTTCCTCTCATTTCTGTGTTGCAGCAAACAAAACAAACAAAAAAGAAGGAGCCCGCGCGCTCTCCGCCTCTTCCTCTTCCCCGCATCCCCGCTCTTCTCCGAACCGCGTGACGTCGCTCACAGGGGTGTGCCGGTGAAGACCCCGAGGGTGTGCCGCTGGGCAGCCGAAGGGGCTGGGCGTGCCCCTGAAGGCCGTGCCGCTGAAGCCCAGGATGGGCGTGCCGTTGAAGAGCTAAATGGGCAATTTTGAGCCCATTGTGAGCACGAGCCGTGGCCCATTTGATTTTCTTCGAGGCCCATGGGCCGTGGGGCCTCTTGTGCTTGATTTCTCCGGGGTTTCTTCACTCGGGGCCGTTGTCGATGCTGGGCCGAGCGTGGCATCTGGATGTGCAATTTTCGGTGTCCACAAATGCCCCCCACCCACGGGTAGCGCAAGCGAAGGATGAGCCGGGCGGTGCCCGCGGGTGTCTTCGTCTCTTCTCCCTTTATCGATGCCGACGGGGTGTCGAGAACCGACCTGGTTGGTTGTTTGTTGGTCTCGTTGTTAGTGCCGACGAAACGTCGGGAGCTGAGGTAGTATGTTGGTCTCTTAGCCTCTTCATTAGCGCTGACAGGGTGCCGGGAACTGAAGTAGCTTGTCGGTCTCTTTGTCACTCCATCAGCGCCGACGGAATGCCGGGAGCTGAAGCAGTGTGTTGTCTCTTCGTCAGTGCCGACGGGGCGCCGGGAACCGACCTGGTCTCTTGGTCTCTTTGTCTCTTCGTCAGTGCCGACAGGATGCCGGGAGCTGACATGCTTTGTTGTCTTTTAGTCTCTTGGTCTCTTGGTCTCTTCGTCAGTGCCGACAGGATGCCGAGAACTGACGTGTTTGTTGTCTCTTAGTCTCTTGGTCTCTTGGTCTCTTCGTCAGTGCCGACAGGGTGTCGGGAACTGACCTGGTCTCTTGGTCTCTTGGTCTCTTGGTCTCTTTGTTTCTTCGTCAGTGCCGACAGGATGCCGAGAACTGACATGCTTTTTGTCTCTTAGTCTCTTGGTCTCTTCGTCAGTGCCGACAGGGTGCCGGGAGCTGACCTGGCTTGTTGTTTCTTGGTCTCTTCGTCAGTGCCGACAGGATGCCGGGAACTGACATGCTTTGTTGTCTCTTAGTCTCTTCGCCAGTGCCGACAGGATGCCGGGAACTGACCTGCTTTGTTGGTCTCTTGGTCTCTTCGCCAGTGCCGACAGGATGCCGGGAACTGACATGCTTTGCTGTCTCTTGGTCTCTTCGCCAGTGCCGACAGGGTGTCGGGAGCTGGCGTGGTTTATTGTCTCTTGGTCTCTTCGTCAGTGCCGACGGGGAGTCGGGAGCTGACTTGGTTTGTTGATCTCTTCTGTTTTTTTTTTCTCCCCTTTTTTTTTGAACCACATTACCGATACAAGCGCCCTTTCGAGTTTTCGCCGGTACCGGCCCCCTTTTGCTTTTGCCCACGCGCCCTTTCGGGTTTTCACGTGGTGGGGTACCCAATTTTGCCCGTAGCGCCCTTTCGGGTTTTCGCCACAGCCGGGTTGTTGCCATTTTTGCCCTTGTCCCCATGCAGAGACAAGTCTGGCGGGGTATCTCTATTTTTAACCCTATTTTATTTTATTTTATCTTTTTTTTTGATACGCGAGTGTAGGCTAGGGCACGAAGCCTTGCGCCATGAGTTAAGGCTTATTCGTCGGCAAGAATGGAATGCCAGCGCAACGGGAGAATCTGTGTCGATTCGGACGTAGGGTCCGTAATGGCCATATTGTGCGGGGTGGGTGGCTAGGGCACGAGGCCTTGCGCCGGAAAGGGATTTATTCGTTGGCAAGGGACTAATGCCAACGCAAGGATAGAGGTTCTGCCGATCCGGACGTAGGGTCCGTAATGGCAATATTGTGCGGAGCGGGTGGCTAGGGCACGAGGCCTTGCGCCAGAGAGGGACTTATTTGTCGGTATGGGAATGGCGCCATTGCAGAGGTGGCTGTGTGCAGGGGTAAAGTCGTCCTTGCTTGTGCGGATGCGTATCTGCCCGAGATCGTGGGGATGGGACGTTCTCCGGGGACACCTTACTATTGTGCCTCATTTACGCACATCTAAATACATATATATATAAGTGGATGTATATACGTATGTGTGCATATATATATGTATATGTATATTCTTTATAGTAATTTTTGTTTTCCCTTTTTGTTTTCTTCTTTCATTCCCCCCCCCCTTTTTTTTTCCTTATTCTCCTCTCGCTTTTTATTCTCTATGTTCGCTCCTCCTTTTTTTGAAATTTCTCCGTCTCTTTTGTCCCCTTCTTTTTTATTTCATTCTCTTCCTTTTTATTCATCTTCCCCCTTTTTCTTTCCCCCCCCCTTTTTATTTTCTTTATTTTCCTTTCTCTTTTCTTTTTGCCGTATAAAAGGGGCGGGGGCGGTTCATTTGAACCACCCCCGTTCGAACCCCCCCTCTTCCCTCTCTCTTTCTCTCTCCTCGCGACCGAACGGGCGCCCCTCTCTCTCCCTTCTCCTTCCTCATCTCCGTTCGTGGAGTGCCGCCGTCACCACCGCCGTCGTCGTCGTCAGCGCGGTGAGGGCACCGCCGTGAGGGCCGTCCCCCCCATCTCTCTTCTCTTCTCTCCCTTCTTCTTCTCCACGTCCGGCGGACTGTGGAGCCCTAGGCTCCCCGTTCCTCTTCCCCTTCCCCTCCCCTTTCTTATTCTTCCCCTTTTCTCCCCTCTTTTCCCTGCCGTCGGCCACCATCGATAGCACCGGCGGGGGAGGTCTCGAGCGTGCCGGCGAGGACTGGCTAGGGCGCATCGGGGAAGGCGTCTGTGGAGCGTGCCGGTGAAGACGCCAGTAGTGCGTGCGCGTGCCGGGGGAAGCCCTTTAGGGCGTGCCGGGGAGGGGTGGTATAAGTGTGTCGGGGAAGGAGGCCGCAGGGCGTGTCGGTGAAGCTGCCGGTAGTGCGTGCCGGGGAAGCCACCCATGGGGCATACCGGGGAAGGGGTCCGCAGAGTGTGTCGGCGAAGACACTTCAAAGCGTGCCGGGGGCGGCCTCTCGGGTGTGCCGGCGAGGGCACTAGTAGGGGCGTGCCGGGGAAGGCACCTGGAGGACGTGCCGGCGAAGGACGCCTGGGGGCGTGCCGGGGAAGCTATGCACCGAGCGTGCCGGGGAAGGACGCCTGGGGGGCGTGCCAGGGAAGGGGCCCTAGAGCGCGCCGGTGAGGGGCCTGTCTGGGCGTGCCGGGGAAGGCACTAGTCAGTGAGCCAGCAAAGAGGCCTTAAGCCCGGGGAAGAAGACTTTTCGATCGACGGACTTCTGGTGCTGCCTCTCGGGGCCCACCATGTTTTGTTGGGGCCGTCACTCCTTGTGGACGTGCACCCGTGTTTTCCCTTACGCCTCTGGCCTAGGGGAAACTCTGCCGAAATTTCGTCCGAAATTGGCAATATTTTGTTCACTTGACTTGTAGTAAAGCCCCTTTACAGTCTTTCACTCCCTTTTGCACGTGGCTTATTCTGATCTTCTATTTGTGTATCTTTGTAGATAAATGGCTGCCCCAAGTGGTTCCTCGGCTCCTGCTGCTGCTATTGGTGCTGATCTTATCCCACGGGGCCCGGTACCAGCAGTTACCTGGTTAAATGTAGAGGACTTGGATCGGGAGCATGCAGAAATAGCCGCTTTGGCAGAGTCATCTGAGTCCGACGGGGAGACCATGGATTTCCAGAGGCTTGCCCGAGTTGACAGTGGCTTCACATTTGACCGGGTCACCGGGGAGTACAGAAAGGACTTCCCGAAGGACAGACACCTGGTTCGATTTCTGAAGCATTTTCGCTCGCGGGAAGGGCGAGACTTCCGGGTCGTGAAGAAGGCTGAAGAGGCTATACTGTAGGCCCGGGATAGCCTGTTGTACAGCGTTCCCCGGAGTATCCCGATGTACCTGGTGGGAGAAGCCCGGGAATGGAAGCCGGTCCTGGGGATCGAAGGGGTACTGCCGGCTGAAGACAAGCTGGTGCGGGCGCCTCAGTTTACTCCGGCCAGATGGGACTTGTCTGCCGGGAAAGTGCACAACGAGGCGCCTCGGTTCGGCCTGTTCTTGGCTCCCCTGAAGTGGGGCTACAGGGAAGAGCCCTTCATCTTGGATTGTCTGGCCATCAGATTTAAGTATGATCTATCACTGGACTGGTTCGGGGAGCTGAAGCTTCAGGACGCCCACACCTTCCGGGAGAGGGCGGTGGAGTTCACGGAGCATGTGCTGTTCAACTATGCTCCTTTGCTGGTCCGGGTCGGCATTTATCACAGCGTATACGCCTCTCGATATGGCTATCCCATTTCCAAGGGCCTCTGTTGCGGCATGATAGAGGTGTTCAGCGCAGCGACTAACACCTTCTACACAGCGGAGGGCGAGACTTCTCTGGATTTATGGAGCCTAAGCCAGCTGAGCGGCTTGCCCATTGACGGGGAGCCTTATGAAGAAATATGCCTCCCGGACCTAATCAAAGACGAGACCAACGGGGACGGCTATTATTCTCTGGGGTATTCATACCGGTACCTGATGAAGGCGTACCGGGAGCTGTACCAGCTGTCGCACAAGGGGAAGCAGCCCGCCCGTGGGGACAGGAAGAGGGTGCGCATGCCCCTGTGGCTGGAGTATTTCTTCGACGGGCCGAAGCGGTACGAGGAATTCCCCTGCGTTGGTACTGCCGTGGCTCCCAAGAAGCGTGCAAAGCCCAAGCTTGACGTGAAGATCCCGTCTAGAGGGCGTCGAAGCGGGCCTAACCCGATGGGTTTGGATCCCCAGACCCACTGCGCCGCCTATCTCACGTACTGGCTATGCTCATTTGCCATGCCGTACGGCGATGAGACAGTTATCCGGCCGGACGCCATCTACCCGGCGTGCCAGATGGCGTGGGGTATCAAGCTTTCTCTGTGCCCGGCCGCCCTCTGCTTAATTTACAAGGCCTTGGGGGATATCAGCACGCACCAGTTTCCCAGGCAGGCCCGGTATGTATGCCCACTGCACTTCTTCAACGCGTGGGTTTGTTCGCTGTTCCCGGAGTTTGCCCCGCGAGTTCTCCAGGATTGGGGGCTGATACCGAGGATGCTGGAGTTCGCGAGTGCAGAGCCGGCTTCTACCTCGATGCGGATGTATGATATCCGGGGGCGGTTGACCACGGTTCCCCGGGATGCAGCCGGTACTATTCATTTCTGGACGCTGGCCGCACACTCAAGCCCCCTCGTGAATAATAAGAGGGAATGCAAGGATGACCAGGTGGAGAGGTACGTTCATCCTATCAGCCAAGAGAACGTGGTGCGCCCACTACTGGAGCCGGAACTGCGAGACTGGGCGCTGTCAATTCGCCCGAGCGTGCTGGTATTCAGAAAGGGGGAGAATGTGTTGCTGGAGCCATATTACCCTTTCCGGTTCGGTCGCAATTTCGGGTATGATCAGCATATCCCTGCTTATCATGCGCAATTCGGCTTGCCCTCGCGGAATGTCCGGGGAAGTTTGGTTGCCGAGCACGCCAAAAGCTGGTGGGACTTCTTCCACCGAGCGGACTCCGCCTCTTTCAGAGTACCGGCCCCGGGTCGTGTCCCCCGAGTGACCCAAGATTACATAAAGTGGTGGAATGCCCGGACGGCTTTCTATCGGTTGCACAAGACCGATTGTTGGGATGGCGCCGAAAGGAGATTCCTTGGCCGGCAGCCAGTGCCAGTGCTTGATATCGAGCCAGACCATCTTCTTCGGCTCAAGAACAGACAGGAAAAGGAAGTGGCAGCGTATCTGATGGCTCGCCGGGAAGCCCGGGACATGAGGCCGACGCCGAAGGTGGAGCTACCCCCAGCGGCTAAGGATGACTACGAGAAGACGCTGCGGGACTTGTGCCGGGTGGGGAGCGACCGTCTGGAGCTCATGAACTACCCATTCCCCATAGAGGAAGAGGGGACTCCTGCCAAGAGCTGGCGCCCAGAGAGGGACTTGGCCTGCCTGTATCGCACGTTCGTGAGGCGGGAGGAGAGGAAGCCCGAGAATTACAAGGATACCACGTGGCTATATATCCTCCTCCGGGTGAATGGGATGAAGATTGAAGATGTGACGGCCTCCATCCTGGGCAAGCGCCTGCACATCCCTTATTATTATGCTGATGGGTGGGGCATGGACCACTTCAATCTTTTCTGTCACCTTTCTTCCAAGAAGCATGCGGATCTGGCCAACCTCACGGACCGGTGTCAAACTATTGAGGACGTTTGTTGGCTAGTCCGGGAGGCGGCACGTCGGGATAAGGAGATATCCTTGAGCTACTGGCCGATCACGCTGCGGCTGTACACTGGCCCTCATGGTATTCAGTTCCCTCTTGCTCTTCGGTTTTGTCCCTCAGCGCTGCGGCTTTCGCGGTGAGTTAGGTACTAATGGTATATGCATGTTCGTTCTTTCCCCTCTTTTCTTTGCAGACCATCCCGATAGCACGCAGATGGCCACGTACCGGAACCTCCTCCGGCTGGTGAAGAAGCCTGCGTATTTTGAAGCCGCGCCGTTGGCCCCGACCACGGCTCCTTTGCCTAAGGCTGCGAAGAGGCCCCGGGCTAAATCGCCTGTGAAGAAGGCGGTGGACGCCGCCAAGGCGGCTAAGCAGCGGGATACAAAGCGGAGGAAGACAGAAACGGCTAAGGCTTCGACGGCTGTTCCTCTGGCACCACTAGTCCCGTCTTTCGAGGAATTCGAAGCTGCCCGTCCCGAGCCAGGTCAACCTGCCGGTCAGTGTTCCCGATCATTAGCGTGTCTCTTGAATCTCCCCCCCCCTTTTATTTTGGAGTGGAGTCTTGACACCTGGATACTTCTTTTGTCTCAGCTTCTATGGGAGAGCCCGTGCCCTCGCCTGACATGGGTGAAGTTGCGGTCCCGACAGAGGCGACCCCGGCGGCGGCTCCGGCTCCCTTGTCGCAGGCAACGGGAAGGCCCCGGGCACAGTCGCCCGTTAAGAAGGCACTGGCTGCTGCCAAGGTGGCCGGGCAAAAGACGGTAAAACGGCAGCGGACCGAGGCATCCCCGGCTCCGACGGCAGCCTCGCCGGTGGCCCCTGTCTTGTCCTTCGAGGAATTCGAAGCCACGCAGACCGAACCGAGCCGCGAAGCTGGTGAGATTCATCGGCCGCCCGTGTCGTCTGCGGTCGACCGGCCTCCCGAGTTGGCCTCGGATTCGCGCATGGCGACGATGCGCTTCTATCTCACGGGCAGCACGGAGGAATCGGCGCCCGTGTTGCTCCCGGGCGAGGGTACGGCTGGGACTCCCGAGAAGGGTTTGCCTGTTGAGGAAGCCCGTGGGTCATCTCGTGTCGCAGGAACTGAAGGGGGTAAATATTTTCGACTATACGGTTAACTCCTTTTTTTTTGTGTCCTGGGGGCCAGTAGATTCAGCATGGCTTATCTTCCTTTGCATGACAGGCGTTGCCGCGGCGGCCACCAAGTCATTGTGGCCTGATCTCGACCTCCCGATGACGCTGACATATGTGAGGAGGAAGAAGATCGGAGTACAAGCCTCGCCTAGCCCGAGGGAGGACGTGCTGGACAGAGACTCTGAGGAGGAAGCTCCTCTGCCGGCCCAGGCCGAGCCGACGGCGGTCGAGTCTCCGCCTGGGGAAGAGGTAGATTACAACTACTCTTCCGACGAAGCAGCTCCTGACGAGGGCGTGTCCGGGGCATCGGAGCCGCCCGAGCCGGTCTTCGGGGCCCCCTTACTTGCTGGCTCCCCGAGCCTTGTGGGGAAGACCGCCGTGAGTGTGAGCTTGTTTAGGCCGGCTCTCCCTTCCCTTTTTGTGATTGACTGACGACTTTATCCCCCCCCCTTTTTTAGGATTTTCAAGAACCGGCCGAACTTGAGGTCGCAGAGGAGGCTGCCCCGGCTGCGCTGATCGACCGCCCAACAGGGGTCGATGTCGGCATGGGCAAATTGGCTCTTTTACTCGACGCCCTTCGAGAGGAAATGCCCGCGGAGCCCTCCGGTACTACCAGAGCGGCGGGAGAGCCTCTGGAGGAGGGGGAGATCGCGCCTGAAGGTAGCATCATCCCAGCGGCTGAGGTGAGTATGCGGGCTCCACGGTCTCCCTTTTGCATGGTTTATTTTAGATGGCGAATAGCTGATTCCCATTCCCATGGTCAGGCGATGCCGATGTCGGGGAAGGCGCCTGGTCGTATCCGGAAGGCAGTGGCCAAACGGAGACCGAGCATTGGCCCGATAGCGGTGGAGGGGCCGGCTCCAGTCTTGGGCTTGGAGAGAGAGAGACTGGCTGCGCTCGTGGAAGCGGGACGTTTACCCCAGCTGGTGGTTCCGCTTCCGCCCTTCCCGAAACTCCCGGCTCAGATGGAGGACCCGCTCTTGCAGCAGATATTTGCGGGGCTCCGTGCGCATCTGGAGGGATCTCAGCTGCGAGGGAGGAGTTCATGGGTGGCGACTTCGGGCCTGTCCTTACTCGAAGCTCCTCCTCTAGCCGAGGTGACGGCCCCTGCACCCCTGCCCCTTGGAGCAGTGGCAGGGTCGGGCCAGACGGAGGCAAAGGGGGCAGGGGAAATCCAAACGATGGGGGCGCCGGAGGCTTCGGCAATGGTCTCGTCCGTTCCCCAGGCAGTGGTTGGCCAAGAGTCTCTCGTCGAGCTAGGCCGGCCGGGCGACTTGACCCTCGCCCTTCCTTCATCTTCAGTGGCGGCAGATACCGACCTGTGGGCAGAGGTGGACAGCACCGTGGAATTCACTCCTCCGGTAGCGCCCTCAGTCAGCCATATGTCATCAGAAGCTCCAGTACGCCAAATGCTGATCACTCTACGGACCATGCTCCTCGCCGACCCTTCTCTGTCATATAGGGAGGTGCATACTATAGTGGTGCAATTGACCGGGGCGTTGCAAGTGCTCAGCTGCCCGCTGGGAGAATGGTCGCGGCGGGTTCTGCTGCTACTGAAGTATGTCAAGCGCCGCGAGTTCCTGGAGACCCAGGCTCCTGACGAACGCGCCGCCCTTGATGCTCAGGCAGACGAATATCTGCAGACCCTAAAGGCCCGACGCGACAGTAGAGAACGCCACGGAAAGGCCCTAGAGGAAGGCGAAGGCAGCGTTCGTTCCTTCAAGAACCGGATCGAGAAGCTGGAGGGCTATCTCGCTGCGGCTAAACTTGGCCTCGCCGAGGCGGAAGGGGCGGTGGCAGAGGAGAGGGAAGCTCTTGCCGTTGCCGACGTTGAAATGGCGTCCGTGGAAGCGGAGCTCGCCCGTCTTGAGGGATTGAGGGGCCGACTGCGCGATATGACGAACTTCCCTTGCGTCGGGATCCTCCCCCTCGAGGACATCTTCAGGGACATCGACTAAGCGTTGCATCCCTTAATTTCTCTTTCTTTTTTTTGAATGTAACACAGGGGTATGCCCCGCAGCACATGTAGTTTGATCCTCTTTTGAATAGAGCAAAGCATTTATGATTTCACGCGTTCCTGGTGTATGCATTTATCCCGGAGGGAGCTTTCCCACCCCTCTTTCTCTTCCGTGCATATTGTTTTCTCCTTCCTCTTCCCTCGCTCTTGTATCTTTCCCCCGTTTTCGTGTAGGGACCCATTGGCAGGGTATGAGTCTTTGCGGGGATTCACTTTGGAAGGACCAGGCAGGGACCCATGTCAGGGTACAGGAGAGTGCTCGCCTTCCCAGGGGGAGGACGAGGGGACCACTCCACCATACCGAACGGGCAACTCCCTGGTTTTGCCGCAATATTGGAAGCGCGTGCTGGTCTCGAGTGAGGGGTACTTGGCCAGAGACCCCTTTTGCCGTTCAGAGGTGGCAGATAGAAAGGTCTGTTTAGTCAGTGACTTAGACGGGAGGTCTGATCCAAAGGGGTGCTCGCCCCCCGGGGAGGATGGAGAGAAGAGTTCGTCTAGTCAATGACCCGGACGTGAGGTCCGAGCCAAAGGGGTACTCACCGCCCAGGAAGGACGGAGAGAAGAGTTTGTCTAGTCAATGACCCGGACGTGAGGTCCGAGCCAAAGGGGTACTCACCGCCCGGGAAGGACGGAGAGAAGAGTTTGTCTAGTCAATGACCCGGACGTGAGGTCCGAGCCAAAGGGGTACTCACCGCCCGGGAAGGACGGAGAGAAGAGTTTGTCTAGTCAATGACCCGGACGTGAGGTCCGAGCCAAAGGGGTGCTCGCCGCCCCGGGGGGGGGGGGGGGGGGGGCAAGAGAAGAGTTTGTCTAGTCAATGACCCGGAAGTGAGGTCCGAGCCAAAGGGGTGCTCGCCACCCGGGGAGGACGGAGAGAAGAGTTTGTTTAGTCAATGACCCGGACGTGAGGTCCGAGCCAAAGGGGTACTCACCGCCCGGGAAGGACGGAGAGAAGAGTTTGTTTAGTCAATGACCCGGACGGGAGGTCCGAGCCAAAGGGGTACTCACCGCTCGGGAAGGACGGAGAGAAGAGTTTGTTTCTTTCTTTTTAAATCAATTTTGGTACCCCCGCTGATGCGGGGCGGTGACTGGAAATGGGGGGCGTTCCCCCTTTCTGGCTTCTCTTTTTTTTCTCTTTTTTTTTCTCTTCTTTTTTTCTCTTTTTGCTTCTTCCTTCTTTCTCTTTCCATTTTTTCTTTCCTTCTTTTTTTTTGCTTCTTCTCTCTTCCTCTTTCCATTTTTTTTGCTTCTTCTTTTTTTTGTCTTTCTCTTTTTTTTTGCTTCTTCTTTCTTTCTCTTTCTATTCCTTTCTTCCCTTTTTCGGGAACCCGGCTGGTGGCCAAATCATTCGGACATTAATCACGCAAATCCGCCCCAAAATGGGGCGAAGAGTAATATTATTACCTGAATGGGGGCGCTGGGGCGTGGTACAGCCTCAAGTGCCTTCCATTAAGAGGCGGGAATTGAACCTCCCCGCGGTGGTTGACAATTACATAGGCTCCGCCTTCGTAGACTTTCTGGACTACGTAGGGTCCGAGCCAGTTCTCGTTTAGCTTACCTTTGGGGTTGGCCGCCATGAGATCTCTTCTCTTGACCATGACAAGGTCACCCTTCTTGAATTCGCGTTCCTTGACGAGCTTGTCAAAGGCGCGTGCAATCCGGGCCTGATAGACCTGGATATTCTGTTGGGCTTGAAGCCGCTTTCCTTCCAGACTGGAGAGTTCATCGAGCCTTCGCTCGGTGTTGGTCTGCCCTTCGGGGACAAGCCCATGCTGAATGGCGACCCTGAGGGACGGTATCTCCAGTTCGACGGGGATGATTGCTTCCGAGCCATATACGAGAGAGAAGGGCGAGCAGCCCGTTGGGGTCTTGTATACGGTTCGGTACGCCCAAAGTGCTTCATACATTCTTCCTTCCCAGTCCCTTTTGTTAGGGCTAACAGTCTTGGCCAGGAGAGTGCAGAGTGTCTTATTGAAAGCTTCGGCCAGCCCATTAGCTTGTGGATTGTAAGGAGTTGAGGTCCTCCAATCAATTTTGTATTTTTCTGCTAGTCGGTAGACTTTCTGGTTGCGAAAGTGGCTGCCATTGTCTGATACAATTCGGTCGGGCACGCCGAACCGGAATATGATGTTGCGGAGGAAAAACCTGGCCACGATTTCTCCGGTGACCTCCCGTAAGGCAACGGCCTCGGCCCAGCGGGAGAAGTAGTCGGTCGCCGCCAGAATGTATTTGCAACCTGTGGAAGACGCGGGCAAGGGGCCCACGACGTCCGTTCCCCATTGGGCGAACGGCCAACTGGGCACTGTTGGGTGTAGTGGTGCAGGAGGTCTTCTGGGAATGGTGGCATGCTCCTGACATCTCTGACACGACTTAGCATACTCGCAACAGTCGTTGAACATTGCAGGCCAATAATAGCCAAGTTTCTTGATTTCAATTTTCATTTTCGGCCCCGCCTGGTGTGCGCCAGCTATGCCGGCATGGACCTCCTTCATAACCCTCCAAGCTTCTTCAATGGACAAGCATCGGAGGAGTAGCTTCCGTTTGGCATCGGCCACAATCCGGAATAATATTCCGCTTCGGAGCTCATAGGAGTCCTTGGTTCTGACCAGCTTGATCTTTTCTTCTCTTCGGTCGGGTAGTTGCTGGTGCCTGAACCACTGCATTAGGGGGTCCCTCCAGTCAGGCAGGCTGACGGCTTCTGCTGTAGCGACCTGTAGGTCCTCTTCTTCCGGCTCTTCTTCTATCATGCTGGGCATCTGGCGTTGGTTTATTACTTGGATATGGAGATATCCATCTGGGGGCACCGCCAGTGAGCTTGCCAATTTTGCCAATGCGTCGGCTTGTGCGTTCTCCCCTCTGGCGACATGGCCTATCTCGAGGAGGTAGAACCGCTCCATGAGCCCTTTTGCTTTAGTGTGATACGGGAGCAGCTCAGGTTTTCGGACATCAAACTGCCCCTGGACTTGCTTGACGACCAGCAGCGAATCGCCGAACACCTGGAGCATTTTGATCTCCATTTGGAGGGCGACCTGGAGGCCGATGATCAGGGCTTCATACTCTGCTTCATTATTGGTGCAGGGTTTGCTGATGCAGCAGGAAGTGTGCATCACCTCTCCGTCCGGCGACTTGAGGACGATGCCTGCTCCGGCTCGTACCTTGGTGCGCCCGGACGGGGTCGCTTCTGTCCTTGAGGCTCCATCAAAGTAAAGCTGCCAGATGGCTTGTTGTATTTGGTCTACCTCTAGTGTTTCATCTTCAGGTAGCTCGGTGGCCAACGGGGAGTCTTCGGGCACGGGATGTGCTGCGAAGAAATCCGCGACGGCTTGTCCCTTAACGGCCCTTTGCGGCACGTAGGTGATATCGAACTCCATGAGTAGCACGGCCCACTTGCCAAGGCGCCCCTTTGGGACGGGCTGAAAAAGGATGTGCTTAATGGGGTCGGCCCTGGATATCAAGCTGACTTCATGGGACAGCATATAGTGCCTCATCTTCTTGACTGCAAAGACCAGGGCAAGGCAGATCTTCTCAATCGGGGTGTACTTAGCTTCTGCACCCACCAATCTTCGACTGAGGTAGTAGAGAGCCTGCTCTTTTCCCTCATCATTGTTTTGGGCGAGCATTGCCCCCAGTGAGTATTCGGTGGCCGCTATGTATAGAATCAGCGGTCTGCCTTTGACAGGTGCCCCCAGGACAGGCGGGGTCTCCAGATACTCCTTTAACTGGTCAAACGCGTGCTGGCATTCATGACCCCAGCTGAAAGGTGCATTCTTCATCATTAGTCTGTGGAATGGCTGGCAGCGCCCCGACAGGTTGGAAATGAACCTGCGGATGTAAGCTAGACGCCCCTGTAGGGATCTCAGCTCTCCCAGATTCTTCGGAGGGGGCAGCTCCTGGATAGCTTTTATCTTAAAGGGGTCGATCTCGATCCCTCTGTGTCGGACGATGAAGCCGAGGAACTTTCCACTGGACACGCCAAAGGCGCACTTCATGGGATTCATTTTCAGCCCGTACAGACGGAGCCTTTGGAAGACGACCCTGAGGTCATTCAGATGCTCATCCCTCTTTTTAGTCTTGACGACCAGGTCGTCGATGTAGCATTCGACCTTGCTGTATAGCAGCTCGTCGAAGATCTTGGTCATCGCCCGCTGATATGTGGCACCAGCATTCTTGAGGCCGAAGGGCATCCTCTTGTAGTGAAATATCCCTTTAGGTGACCTAAAGGCGGTGTGAATCCGGTCGTGGTCGGCTATCCAGATTTGGTTATAGCCGGACGACCCATCCATAAAGGACAAGGCCTCGTGGCCAGTAGTTGCATCGATCATCACTTCGGTGATAGGCACCGGGAAGTCATCTTTTGGGCAGGCTTTATTCAGGTCGCGGAAATCCACGCAAATCCTGATCTGTCCATTCTTCTTCTTCACTGGTACAATGTTGGCCAACCATGTGGTGTATTGGTTTTCCGCCACGAAGCCGACATCTATGAGCTTGTCGACCTCCTTGCAGATCTGGCTGGTTAACTCTGGCCTCATGCGCCGGGGAGGTTGCTTCACTGGCTCCACCTTGGGATCAAGGGACAGGATGTGTTGAGTCACCTCGGGGCTGAGTCCGGGCATTTCTTTATAGTTCCAGGCAAAGCAATCCCGGAACTCTTGTAGCAGCTTCATGTATTGTTCTCTCTCACGAGGGGGCATGAGAGCACTTAGAAAGGTCGGCCTGGGGTCACCTTCTGTGCCGAGGTTGATCTCAATCAATTCGTCGACTGTGGCCCGGCCGCCATTTTCAATTTCCGGCGGGGCTGGCGACAAATCGACGAAGTCTTGGCCTTCATTGTCTTCGGGCTCGGGGATGGCATCCTCGTCTTCTTGCTCCTCCTGGCTGGGTGTGGTGGCTGGATTTGCCGTGCAGTCCTCTTGGACCGCAGCCGCCGGGTCTATGAGGTCCGCTGGTGCAGAAAGGCACAGGGCCACCCCGGGGTCTTCTATGTACTCATCGTAGATAGCTTGGACGGGGGCCGGGGCAGCCGCATCTTCAGGGGCCTGGTAGTGGATGGACACGGTGTAGGCTCCCGCTCTGGGGCTGTCCGCCACATGGGGGCGTGGCTGGGCTATCACATAATCCCCCATCCTGAGCTCGTCCCTGTCAATGAGGTCTTGGGCAATGTCTTTGAAGACATAGCAGTCTTCAATGGCGTGGCCCAGCATCTGGTGGTAAGGGCAAAATAGCGGGTCCCCGCTTCTTCGGGTGTCTTGCGGCCTCTTGGACCGTGGAAGGGAGACTTTGCCGTAGTGGCATGCCCAGTCGAAGATGCCCCGGGTCTTCTCTCTCGGAAAGGAATAAGGCTTCTGTAGCTTCTCTTGGAGTGTCAGCCCTTGCCTGGTCGGCCGCTCGGTCAGCGAGCTTGCCATGTCTCTCATTTCCTGCCTTGACAAAGCGGGGGTGCTGGGACTGGCGCCTCGGGGCCGAGGCATCCGGCCACCCCATGGGGGGAGGGAGCCCTGGATCAGGTCGGCGACTAGCGAGGTTAACTCGGCTAGCCGCCTCTTCAGCATCTCGATCTCCCGTTGCTGCCTGTGGTACAAGGCGTACATGACGGGGTCGTATCGAGGGGAATTCGGAGCATGGCCCATGCTGCTGCTCCTTGCTTCGCCGGCCGGCCGGGGCGAAGGTGTTTCGCCGGTGTGCCCTTTCGAGGTCGACACTTCGGAGAAGGAGGGGGTCTTCTCTATGCAACGGCGGCGGGGAGGTTTCCAAAGGAAGATCTCCTCGTCTTGTGCCTCCTGAACTGGGGGCGCAGGATGTGCGTCTTGACAGGCTTTCCGCGAATCTGTAGCTTCTACGGGATCGTTGCCGGGCCATGTTGAGACCGATATGACATCAGTCTCGTAGTAATTTTCTAGTGAAAAGCCCAGACCGGGGTGCTTGGTGACTTTCAGCAACCGTCGATCCAGGTTTGGTGGATTCCACATTTTTTCAAACATTTCCTTCCGGCTGGAGGGCTGGTAGGGAGGAATCTTCTGCTTCCTGACCATTCTGGCTGCCCGGTCAGTCATGTGGGGAAGTCCCGTAATGGGGACGTGCGGGTCATGCAACTCGTCAGGGAACCGGCAATCGTCGTCTTCCCTGACCGGCTTCTCCCCGGCCACATAGAAGATAGTGGGCGGCCCCTCGGGGTTAGGCACCTCGAAGGTTCTCAATTGCTCAGCCGCTTGGCATTCAATTTCCGCTATCGGCTTGACGATCCCTGGCGGGACCCTGACATCTTCTAGCAGGTCTTCGAGGCAGGGTGCCCCCGGTGTGGGGTAGATGGGGAGAGGGGCTGCCCTAAATACCCCTTCCTCTTGTGCAATACATGGTACATGTGGGGGAGCCACATAGCCTGGGGGCGGCGGAGGAAACCAGCCTCCCGATTCCATTTTCTTCTTTCCCTTGTCTCGGGCAGCTTGAGGAGCTTGCTTCGCCTCTTCCAAGTACAGATTAGCATCTGACAAGTGACACTCAAACACCTCGAACGGGTGGAGGTCGGCGAAGATTCTGACTTCCTTTCCCTCGCAGGGGTACTTGATACACTGATGCAAGGTGGAGGGCACCACCCTATTTTGGTGTAGCCAAGGCCGGCCGAGCAACGCCTTGTAGGACGTGCTGGAGTTGATGACGTGGAACTGGACTTTGGAGGTGAAGTCGTCAAAGGTCAAGTTGAACTCTGCGACCCCCATGGGAACCTCACATTTCTGGTTAAAGCCGGCAATCTTGACATTTTTAACTTCGACCAGGTGTACGTCAAAGTAGTGCTTCTGGTATACCCGGTACGGGAGTATATTCACTGCTGCCCCTGGGTCGATCAAGACCCTGTTGATAGGCTGGCCGTTCAGCTGCCCTTTCATGTAGAGGGGCCTGTTATGGCTGCAAGTCGGTAGGAGCATGTCATCTTCTGTGAAAGCCACTGCTACTTCAGGTGATAATTCTGCCAAACAGGCTTCAAGGTGTGCTGGCGTCTGGAGTGCGGCGATGATGGCTTGCCGTGTTTCTTCATTCAAGGACAGCATCTCCCACACCGTGAACCGGGTCGGGATTTTCTTGAGGTGTCTGACTATTCGCTCGGCCGCCCGCACCTTGAGCAGTTTCATCTCTTCGGGCTTGCTGCGCCTGCCCTCATCCTGGGATTGGGGTGCCGGATTAGGGGACGCCTCCTTTGCGGGATCTGTTGTAGCCCGTTGAGCAGGCGGGGCCTGTTGGGCCTCCTCCGCTGTTCGCATGAATTCGGCGAGGTTTGGGGTGCCGCTGAATTCTTCCTCTGGCTGGGCAGGAGTTGCAGCTGGCAGAGCTTGGGGAATGCTTGCTTTACTGGTCGCAGCGGGCCCCTGGGGGTGCGCCCGCCTTCCTGCTCGAGCTGACAGGAACTCGGCGAACGACGGGGCGCCTTGACTCTTGGTGCCTCCGGGGTAGAGGCCTGATGGAGGAGGGATCTCGGTGCCTCGGACCTCGGGCTCGGGAACCTGGTATGGTTGTTCCCCCCTGAGCATGATGTTGAGGCTGCCCTGAGGAGAGCGCCCCCACTTCCTCCCTGACCTGGTGGCGTGCTGGGAGGTGGATGCTTCAGCTTGACTCACTTCCGCCGGCTCATGGGGTGGCTCTTCTTCTTTCTCTTCCAGGGAGAGAGAGGTGTCGAACAACGCCGAGAGGGTGTTGCAGGCGAAGACGACCTCCTTCTTCTTCTTGCCCCTGGGTCTTCTCTTCTTCTTCTTCTTGCCCGCTGCAGCGGACGGCTGCTCTCGAATAGGTTCACCCCACAGGGGAGGCTCTTTGTCTGCATCAGCTTCTGTTCCTGGAGCCAGCTCGAGTGACTCGAACTGCTCCCAGGGGACATATTGTTTTAGCTCGACGGGCTGGATTTTGGGCTGCTTATAATCTTCAAGCCCGTCGATAATAGCCTGGAGTTTTTCAACCGCCGGGCTAGTCTTCTTGTACATCCGCAGCGGGGCAGAGCTCTTCTTGTTGTGAGTGGGCCGCCTCATGACCAGCCGGGGGGCCGTGTCGTGGCAAACAGGGTTTACCGGGGGCGGTGCAGGCAGGGGCGCTGCTACCCTCGAGTGAATTCCTGGGGTAGGTCGAGAGGCGCGCGCCTTTCTGGTTTTTCTGGGTGCAGTCTGCCACCCTTCTTGGTCTTGAGCTGGGGCCATGATAAAGGTTTCATAAGTGGCACGGGCACAGGCCTTCGCCCATTCTTCTGGCAGCTCCTGATATAGTGAGATCATATTGACGGAGGAGGCTATGCTGGGCAGCTCGTGTGGCTGCGGGGGGTCTACTTTATGCTCCCCCATGTCCAGCTCCCCGTCCCTGATTAAGGACTCAATAACATCCTTGAAGACGTAGCAATCTTCAATAGTATGCCCGAGCACCCGGTGGTACATGCAGAAGCGCGGGTCATCCTTCTTCTTTGAGTCGCCAGGCCTTTTCGGCTCTGGCAATGTGATCTTATTGTAGCTGGTTGCCCACTCAAACAGGAGCTTGGACTTGTCCCGGGAGAAGGAATACAACTTGTTTCTCATCTTCTCTCTTAGTGAGGGGCCTTCCCGCCGTTCTGTGGTTCTGGGCGGCGGAGGGTTAGCCGCTCCCTTGGCTTTCTCCTTCTGCTTTTCAAAAGCCTGGAAGTCTAGTGCATGCACCTCCGGGGGAGCCGGCTTCTTCTCCGCCTGCCTGGCCCTCTGGCTTGACATGGCTGGGGTGGAGGAGTATCGGGCCAAGAATGCCTCGATCTCCGCTACCACATTGTTCAGACGGTCAAATGTCTTGACCTCAGTGCCGATCATTCTTTCTAGGATTTCTTTCTTTAAGTTTTGCTTGCAGATCTGAACTGCGTCCTCCTGATGCGGGGGGCGTTTGCACCTCATACTAAGGTTCCTCCATCTTTTGATGTAGTCGAGGGCCGACTCATCATTCTTCTGTCTTGTGGCGTAGAGTTCAGTCATAGTAACTTCTCTCTCGGCCACGTAGAATCTTTCCTTGAACTTCTTCTGCATGTCGGGCCAATCGGCCACCGACCCGGGCGACAAGCCGGAGTACCATTCAAAGGCAAGCCCGGTGAGTGTTGAACCGAAGAACTTCAGGAGGTAGGCCTCATCAGCAGCCAGGTCTCCCATGACGTTCACGTAATAGGCAATATGCTCTCTGGGAGATCCTTGCCCATTGAACTTTTCAAATTTCGGCGGCTTGGTGACGCCAGCCGGCAACTTCCTGGCAGCATACTGAGCCGGGTAGGGTACTCGGTAGACGTCGAAAGGCGTCTGATCCCCATCGCCCCTTTCGGCCAACTTCATGTCTATCATCTGCTCAAGCATCAACCGGCTGACTGCCGCCGGGTCGACCGGGTTCGGGTAGAAATGAGCGGGCTGTGCGCTCGGGGTGACTACCACGGTCGCTCGGGGGGCCATGGGGGACCCTTGTGAAAGCGGAGCCTGTGGCGGGGTCACCGCTGTGCAATGTGCTTGCTGCGGGGGCGTGCCCCCGGGGGGATCGAGGGTTGCCGGAAGAGCTGCCTCGGAAGACTGCCCCCTGTCCCTGGGTACCTCGGGTATGGTCTCGGTCTGCCAGGACATTGGGGGTGGTGTGTTTCGCTCATTCAACTGCTTTTTAAGTGATTCGATTTCCTGCTGGAATCGTTGCATCATGAGCAGCATTGCTGGATCAGCTGTGGGAAGACTGGGCATGCCCCCTGTCTCTTCGGCCGGGGCGTCCTCGGATGATGTCGAGGGTCCGCCACTCGTGTCGCCGGTGGTGACCACATTGGCCGTGAGGGCCGTGAGGGGCCCCGTGGGTGTCGCGCCGCCTGCCGCTCTCCTTCTTCTGGTAAGGGGTCCCGGCCTGGCGGCTATTCTGGCCAATTCTTCCGGGTCGGTGGGTAGGGCCCCATACCGACCATGGACCCCTGCCATATTGCAGGTGAATGTCTGCCATTTCTTATTCTTGTTTCTTCTTGACGCCCTCCGGGACGGTCCTCCTGGGAATGTTAGCCTGTCGAAGACCGACCGTCGGGACGGCGCCTCCTCCCGTACAGGGGACTGGCGCGGCTCTTCCGGGCGGGTCCTCGACTCCATACTAGGTGCAGGTTCCCCCCTTTCTTCCTGGAAGGCGGAGGTCATTGCCCCCAGTAGTCTCTGGCGGCCAGCGGGGGTGCTACCAGGGCCTCGGAGGTAGTTTCTCATAGCCTGCTCGATCCCTTCCCACTCCTGGTCAGGGAGAGCGGCCTGTGGTTGCGCGTCGATGACGGCAGCAGGAGGAGCGTAGGCCCCGAGTGCCGGGCGGGCGGCGTTGTGCCGGCGCCCTCGGCGACGGCGATGAGCATTCTCGGGCGGCACCGGAATGACGGGTGCCGGTCGGAGAGTGGGGGTCACTGCCTCGACCCCGTCATCTCTTCGGGCCCTCCTCGGGCGGAAAGTGCTGGGCCCCGCCTGGGCGGGTGCAGTGGGCTGGGCCTCCCTGGGTACCCAGACTTGCTTCAGTTTGGCCAGCTTGCGAGCCGGTGCAATCTTTGGTGGGGTGGCCACAACAGCGGGCGTCACCTTCCCTTTTAGTTTCTCCAGCCCTTGAAAGGAGTTGCGGACTGGGACGGTCGGGACGACGCGGTCTGGCGTCACCTGGGACCTCTGGCCGTCTAGGCGGACTCGGAGGGCCCCAACCGTCATGGACTTTCCGGAGTTGGACAGGCGACGCCCTGAGCCGGCGCCGGTGTTGCCTCTCCGAAGCCTCCTTCGGTGGGATGCCGACCCTTGGTGGAACGGGCCGGTGGTCTGGTGCACGTGGTGCACGTTGCAGCTGAGCGTCGTTGTGGGGACGCTATTGTTGCCTTCGGCCACCGCTCGGCCGGCGGCAGCTTCGACGGCTCTCGGAGCGGGAGCGTTGGTTTGAGGCTCCTCGGGCGCTCGTGCGTCGAGGATGTCAACGAAGGCCACCCCCAAGAAGTTGGGGAAGCCCACGGTGGGAGGGAAGCTCCCGAAAGTGAGGGGCACCGCCAGGTAGCCGCCTCGCACATGATTCTTCACAACCTCAGGGCTGCAGACAACAGCCATTGTCGGCTCCATGATGCCTTTCTCTTTTTCTGCATTTAAGAAAGTAGCATAATTAGTATTACAAGAAGGGGGCCGCGGGGCCCCTA
The DNA here is from genome assembly GCA_022559845.1 of Amorphophallus konjac. Lineage (NCBI taxonomy): Eukaryota > Viridiplantae > Streptophyta > Magnoliopsida > Alismatales > Araceae > Amorphophallus > Amorphophallus konjac. The sequence goes on along the minus strand of JAHNEJ010000726.1, from coordinate 64,525 downwards.
ATTTCGGCAAAGAGATGAAGGGTGGATCGGTCCCACCGGGCGTGCCAGAGTTGTGGACGCACTTTTCGTTTAACCATTGTTTCGGGGCGATCACCGGTTTATTGAGTGCGTGGGCGTGCCAGTCACCGAAGTGACGATTTATTCGGGCTCCGGAGAGCCCAAGGTGCGCTCGAATCTGACTTCGTCAGACGACTGTGTGGTTCGTGTCGGGACCGAATCCCGTCACGCCATAGAGGTCACGACGTCATTTACATCCCTCACACAAGGGAATACCCTCGATTAATTGCCGAAATTAGGGGACCCGCGGCCGAAAAGAGTAATACTAATTATGCGAGAGGGATAGGAGTAGATCACACTGAAAGTTGTATTAAGGCCATAAACTGTCGGCCGTGTCGGCCACTCGTAGACCCTTTCGTATTCGGACACAGGTCTGTGGTAGAGTCACGATGAGAAAACCGAGGTAGGTCCCTTCAAATGTCTGCCGAGCGTGCGGCAATTTTAATGAAGATTCAGAAGGTATCCGGAACGAGAAAACAAATCCGGTCCGATTAGGATGTCGGCCCGAGGTTGGATCAAAGCCTGGCCATATCGGGGTAATTCCCGAGACTCGGGCTCGACCTGAAAGGGCGGCGTCGTTATTCCCTTTGGCCCCGGGTCACGGGGAGAGATGGGAAGGCTGCGGTGCAGGCCTTAGCGTCTTTTATCTGGGGTTTTCTTAGTTATATCCTCTAGGATTTCTGATTCGATGTTTACTGTTTGTTCGTGCCTTTGTCCGGGGTGATTTCTCTTCTTTTATTCATGATTATTCTTGTTATTATCATTCATTTGTTATTCATTTTTTATTACCCCTCCCGCCTCTTTATTGTGATTAATATTGCGCATTCGGAGTCCTTTAATTAGCATAATTTTTATTAGTTTATTTGCTATTGTTAATGCCCTTATCAGGTTGTATATGTGCATAGATGTAGTGTGCCGGCGAAGGGAAGGTAAGAGTGTACCGCTGAGAGGCCCGGAGGGCGTGCCGCTGAAGGCCAAAAGGGGGGTGTACCGCTGAAGGTCAAGGGAGCGTACCGCTGGGACTCAAGGGAGTGTACCGCTGAAGGTTCAAGGGGCGTGCCGCTGGGGCAATTAAGAGTGTACCGCTGAGGGTTTGAAGGGCGTACCGCTGAGGGCTTCAAGGGGTGTGCCGCTGAAGGATTTAGGCGAGTGTGCCGCTAAGAGGTGAGAGAAGTGTGCCGGCTAAGGGGCCAATCAGAACTTGGGGGTGGGTATGAAGTCTGTACGTTCCCCAGGCTCGAAGTCTATACGTTGCCAAGCCTAAAGTCTGTACGTCGGAGCAGAGTGGAGCAAAGTCTGCACGTTGCAATATGAAGTCTATACGTCGACTGGCCCGAAGTCTGTACACTGGCCACCATGAAGTCTATATATTGGCTGGCCCAAAGTCCATACATTGGAACGTGAAGTCTGTACATTGACCCTTTGACTGCAGCTCGAAGTCTATACACTGCCAAGCCCAAAGTCTGTACGTTGTAACGTGAAGTCTGTACGTCGGCTGGCTCAAAGTCTATACATTGGATCCCGTTGAGGCGGTGGCTGAGGGTGTACCGGCGAAGGGAGGGAGCGTGCCGCTGAAAGGGTCAAGGAAAGTGTGCCGCTGAAGGCCAATGGGAGTGTGCCGCTGAAGGCCAATCTGGGCGTGCCGCTGAAGGCCAATGGGGGCGTGATGGTGGAGGTTTGATCAGTTTTCGATTATTTGTTTTAAGGCTTTTCTTTTCTTCTTATCTTAACTTTCGTGTAGTTTTATACAAAGTTCCTCCCTTTGTTGGTTCCCTTTGTTCGGTTCGGTCTCTTTTCTTGCGGGTCGGACGTTCGGGCTGCCGGGTGGTGGTGCCGGCAGTGATTTGATGAGTTGGAAGGTCTCATTAATTATCCTGCTCGTTTTTGCCTCCTTTTGCCTCTTTTAATTGTTTATTAGTTTCTCACAAGAATTCGGCAGCATCTCCCCTTGACCCGGGGCGTAAGGGAGATAAAGGGAGCGCGCCCACATGGAGTGGCGGAACCCGACAACTGGAGGTGGGCCCCCGGGGGGGCAACACCTTTATAGAACCTCGGAAAACGTGAAGGAAGGGGCTCGGAGGCGAGGCCAAGGAGTGGGCTGCTGAGAGGCTGAAGGGTGTGCCGCTAAAGGCCATAAGGTGAGTGTACCGGCCAAGGGCCAATTGGAGTGTGCCGGCTAGGGGTAACAGAGTGTGGGTGTGCCGCTGAGGGCAGAAAGGAGTGTACCGCTGGGAGCAAATGAGGTGTGCCGCTGAGGGCTGGACAAGGTGTGCCGCTGAGGGCCAATAGGGGTGTACCGCTGAGGGCTATTGGGTGTGCCGCTGAGGGCCAGGGCAAGTGTGTCGGTCAGGGGCCAAAGTGATGCATTGCCGGAGGATTAAAAGGGCCAAGTGTGTGTGGGCTTGCAGATTGTTCAAGAAAAGGAGGAAGGGTTACTGGAAGTGAATGAAGGACTCACAAGGCCATGCTTTAAAGGGGAGGCATCACGTTGATGTGGTGGCTCAAAAGAAACCGGAGGAACGGAGGAAACGGGTAACACAATACATGCACTATGAAGGCAGGATCAAACCAACAGAAATAGCGAAAAAAAAGCCCAAGGAGGGTGATTGTTTCCAATCGCGGGATGCCAAGGACCGTATCCCTACATGCATATTACAAGAGAAAATGCCCAAATGAGGCCATGGACAAAAGGAAAAGACTCCAAGACGGAGAACGAGAAGAGGAATGAAATACAAGACGGAAGAAAACGTTGGGGCCTAAAAACATAGGCTACCGTTCCCAACCCTCTCCCCCAATACAACAAGCTCTCTCTCTCTTACTCTTGTTTCTTCCCGGTGGCCGTCGGACGGAGCTCAGGCCGGGAGGGTCGCTTCTTCTCTTCTCTCTCCTCCTCTTTCTCCTGTGTGTGTGTCTTCTACTGTCGGAGCCTCTCCCCCTCTTTGTGTTCGTCTGTGTACGTCTCTCCGTCTGTCCTCCCCCTCCCCTGTGAAACGAAGAGAAGGGGTTTTTTATGCCCCGGGCGGCGGGAGCCTTCGAGCACGGCCGCCGAAGCGGGAAGTGGCCCGTGATCATGAGGTTTGACCTGCCTGTCCTGGCTGTCAGTGGACTAGGCCACGTGGCCCAACGATCGGCTGCCACCTGAGATGGCTCCACTGCGCGCCAAGGATGTGTAGGGCATGGGCCTCACGTCGCCCGTTGAAAGAGCTTCACCGCTGTGCCGTTGAAGGGCCCTCGGTCCTAACAGCAAAGGGTCCGTTGAAGGTCCCCAACAGCAACAAAGGAGGCCGCTCGGTCCTAAGAGAGCCTACTATCCACCATTGCCAGAAACCTTAGCAGACATTTTTAATGCCCTCATGGCATCAAACCAACTCGCCCTACCCAGAGAAAGGCCCGCGTGGCCCCCCAATGTTGATACCTCCAAATACTGCGTCTACCACAGGCAGCCGGGACACACAGTGGATTACTGCTTCCATTTCAAAGATTACATCCATGATATGAATGATGAACATCAAATAGATTGGGATGAGATGAGACGGTATGTCGCGGCTCTCAAGGCTATGAGACCTCCTCAGAGGCCACAGCAGCAGTTACAACAGCAGCAGCAGCAGCAACCACAACAACAACAACAACCTCAGCAGGCCCCACAACAACAGCCCGACATGGGAATAATCCAGAATCCATTACCGGAGCACCAACAGCCCAATCATCAGGTTAACCCCATCTCCTCCTTCCCGGAAGTTGGGAGAGAGCAGGTGTGGCACCAGGAAAGTACCTCCATTCTTTCTACCTCCAACCCTATCGTCATGCAACCCCCTCACCTTGCCCGGGTAGCACCTCTCTCTCATCAACCCGCGTCAATATCACCTTCACCATTTCCACTACCATTACGCCCTCTCATCCGTACCCAGACCTCCTATCAACCGACACTCTCTACTACGCCTTCACACCCTCTCATCTTCTCTCATTCCCCCACTTTACCATCCACCTCTACCGCATTTACCCCTACGCCTTCTAAACCCCTTATCATCCGTCAACCATACATAACCCCGTCTTTCTCCACCACATCACCACTAATGCCTTCAAAACCACTCATCACCCACCATCCAACTCAAAACCCTTACCCGTTTCAAACCTTACCTCCACCTCCACCTTCCAAACCCCTTATCCTTCATAATCCGCGCGATATCCCCTCTACCTCCGCCATACCTCCACCTAACAAACCCCTCATCAGAATCCTTGCTCCCGTCATCACCCCTGCTTCATCAACCATTCCTCCACTACTACCCCTCAAACCCCTGTTAAAACCCACTGCTACCCCCACAGAGGTACAAAAGCCGCAGGCAATGGTGCTCCGGAGTGGAAGGATTTTCCACAGGGTTTTCCCCCACAACAGTCAGAATCCTGAGCTATCTCAGCCAGAGAAGGATGATGGAGAACAACCAGAAAGAGCTATCCCTGGAACACAGTATGATCTATTGAAACACCTGGATAAGACACCTGCTCGGATCTCCATCCTGGAACTACTTCAAAGATCCACATCCCACCAGGCAGCCTTAATGGAGTACCTTCAAAGGGTCATGGTGAACGAGGACCTCCCTGTAGAAAAGATTTCGACCGTCCTGACCCCAACAGACACACAACCGGCCATCATGTTCCACAACTACGAGCTCGCTCCCAAGGAAGCTCGGAAATATGCATTGTGCATTTCGATAAAAATTAACGGGGTATCCATAAACCCGTGTCTTGTGGACACGGGTGCGTCCATAAATGTAATCTCCATGACCACTCTTCAGTTGTGTGGGGTCAACGAGGAACAAATAAGACCTTCCTCGATCACGGTCACGGCTTATGACAATAGCAAAAGGCCACCGCAGGGGATGATTATTCTAAAGGCAGAACTAGGCCCCATGTCAATTCCCACGGAATTCCATGTCCTCGACATGGACCCCACATTCAAGGCTATACTGGGTCGCCCTTACATCGAAGCCATGGACGATGTGCCTTCCACCAACCATCAGTGCATGAAGTTTCCTTACAATGGGAGAATTATTAAAGTGGTCAGTACACATGTCCTTCACACAGTGGATGCTATCAACACCTCTCTGCCTTCTGTTTGGCCGTCTCATCGGCCCATATTATCACTGCTGGACGTGCGTGATCCATCTCACATTCCACTAGCACCAAAGGAGCCGGTCAGGGCAACCGCAACATCATGTCTCCCTTTTCACTCCAAAGGTTGGGAGATTATGAGGAACATCGGCTATCAACAAGGAAGAGGTCTGGGCGCACAGTCACAGGGTATGCTCAAACCGCCAAAGGAAATTAGGCCGAACCGCAGGTTTGGCCTAGGCTTCAAAGGACCGTTCAAGGCAGATTGGGAGCCCCTCACATGGACTCTATCAAACCACTTCAGCAGAGGACCCGTTGTTCAGATGGGAGATTACCCACGGGAAGCATATGGGGGATCACATGCTATATATTTGGCTGAAAAATGTCCGAGGATCACCAAAAGAGGCAAGATCAAAGATCCGGAATGCGAGTGGGACAAATGGTTCGACATACGGGACATTTCCGTTGCACTGGAAAGGATGTTCTCATCTCCGCAGCTTGAAGGACCACCATTGATCTCTGAAATACCAGAGAACATTACCACTCTTGCCAAGGTTCCAAACTATCCTCGTCCTCGCCAGAAGGACCCTGTCATCAACGGATCTTCATCCGTCCTCAGCATTGCCGTTGACGGCTCATTAGCCGCCATCTTCTCCATCCACTCGTCTCAGCCTTTGCTGATATCTTCTTCCTGGGCCAGACAATTGTCTGATGATCTTCCCAGGTCCCCTTCTTTGCTTACATACCTGCGCGGGCTTTTCAACCCGCGCCAGGTCTTCAACCATGATCTGCTCTATGAGCCTCACAATCCTCTAGCCATAACCACTTTCCTCTCTCCTCCAATCTCTTCCCACTGCTTTGTCATTAAAAATGAAAACGAAAAAAAAACGTCAATTTTCAAACTCCCCAACAACACATCTTCGTTGAGGAAACCTCTTACATCTCCCACGGGTGCGTACCGCCTTGCGGACCACACGTCCAAGGTCCGATGAGCGACCTTTTCTACCCCTCCTTTGAGGGGTCTTCTCCTGTACATTCTACACCATCCTCTTCATCTTCCTCTTCTTCTGTAAATATTGTCAGTCAATCTAGGAATGATAGGCCAAGGGTAGTACCTAGGAAGAAATCCAAGGGTAGGCAGATCCCTCGTCGATTCCTTCTGGATTTGGCCGCCAGGTGTCAGGCCCTTCTTGTCATCCCCCAGTTGTTAGAAAATCCCATCCAGCTACCCGAAATAGAATGCGAGGGCGAATGTGCATCTGATGAAGGGTATGGAGTCTACGAGATCACGGATGAAGAATGCCCCACTGAAGATGAGGGTGAAGAATATGAGGATGCGGCGGGCGCATACGCTAGTGGAATGAGGAGATTCGACGAGCCGTCAACCGCCGTAGAAGAATCCACCAAAGAAGTCAACTTGGGAACTGAGGAAGATCATAGGATCATCATCATAAGTGACAACCTACCACCCTCTGAAGAAGAGGCATTAATTGATGTTCTCAGGGAATATAAGGACACGTTTGCATGGAGCTACGAGGATATGCCGGGTCTGGATTCAACCTTGGTCGAACACCGTTTAACCCTAAAACCAGGGTCCATCTCGGTAAAACAAAGGTTAAGGCGTTTCCACCCTCAGATGGCTTTGAAAATGAAGGAAGAGGTCGATAAGCTCCACAAAGCCAGGTTCATTAGAGTCGTCCTTTATCCTCAATGGGTGGCGAACATTGTCCCGGTCATGAAAAAAGATGGGAAAGTCAGGATTTGCATCGACTTCCGGGACCTTAACCGCGCGTGTCCAAAGGATGATTTTCCCTTACCTCACATTGATGTGCTGATTGATAACACGGCAGGCTACGAAACCCTCTCTTTCATGGATGGATTTTTAGGATACAATCAAATTCGTTTGGCAGAAGAGGATCAGGAGAAGACGTCATTCACTACCCCTTGGGGAACATATTGTTACGCGGTCATGCCGTTTGGGTTAAAGAATGCTGGAGCTACTTACCAAAGAGCTATGATGGCCATATTTCACGACATGATGCACATATATCTGGAAGTCTATGTGGATGACTTGTTGGTAAAATCAAGGACCAGGATGGAACATCCAGAAGTTTTGGCTAAGGTCTTGCAAAGGTCAAGAGAGTTCCAATTGAAAATGAACCCGAAAAAGTGTGTGTTTGGTGTGTCGTCGGGTAAATTGCTGGGGTTCATTGTGAGTAAAAGAGGGATCGAGATAGATCCCGACAAAGCTAAGGCCATCAGGGATATGCCGCCTCCCAAGAATTTGAGGGAAGTCCGAGGTTTAATCGGGAGGTTGCAGTTTATTCGTCGGTTTGTGTCTCAACATTCACAAAGGTGTAGACCTCTCTACGAGTTGACCAAGCCAGGAGTAGAATTCCACTGGAATTCTAAATGTCAGAAAGCTTTTGAAGGGTTGAAGGAATATCTGGCTAGTCCACCCGTTCTCATTCCACCCAAACCAGAAAAACCTCTGATCCTTTACGTCTCAGTCTTGGATGACTCCGTGGGAGCCGTCCTCGCACAAGCTGATGAAGAAGGCAAGGAACGGGCAACCTATTACTTGTCCAAACTTCTCAATCCCTGTGAGCAGAAGTACACCGGCATGGAGAAAACCTGTGCTGCCCTCGTTTGGGTGGTGCAGAAATTGAAGCACTACTTCTTGGCTCACGAGGTCCACTTGATTGCTCGAATGAATCCTATCAAATTCCTTCTGGAGAAATCCGTCCTTACGGATAGGCTAGCACGCTGGCAAAGTTTTCTCTCTCAGTTCGACATCACCTACATCCAGCAAAAGGCGATTAAATGTTATGCCATAGCCGAGCATCTCGCTCACCATCCTCTTCCTAAGTTCGATCCCGTCCAATCAGACTTTTCCAGATGAGGAACTAATGTCCGTCAACCAATCAGATGAGCCAATGTGGACACTATATTTTGATGGAGCTCTGAATTCTCAAGGGAGAGGAATCGGCATCGCCCTCTTGTCACCTGAAGGTCTCACATTCCCGTTGGCATACCAGCTCAAATTTTCAGTCACCAACAATATAGCCGAATATGAAGCTCTTCTAGCTGGCCTAGAACTCGCCCATTCTTTTCGTATCACTGAGTTGCGAGTCGTAGGTGATAGTCAACTCATCCTTCGCCAGGTGCTCACTAAGTATCGCACTCGCGACCCCAAACTCAAGCCATACCAAGAACTCACTGCTGCCTTTGCCAAACTGTTCACCAAACTGATCTTTGTTCATGTCCCTCGTCATCAGAATATTCTCGCCGATGCCCTCGCCTCGTTGGCATCATCCATAAGGTTCCCTCTAGGAAGATGGTTTAAGTCCATTTCCATCTACAAACTTCACGCCCCTGCAATCGATGATGCTTCCTACGTAAACATCAAAGACAGGATAGCAAGGAAGATCCTGCAGGAAGATATCCTTGAGAAGAGGGAGATCATGTTGGCAGAGGTTGAAGAAGAACTGGCTGATGAAGAGAAACCATGGTTCTATGAAATTGTCAAATACTGCCAAGATCAGTCTTATCCTGAAGGGGCCACCGCAGAGGACAAGAAAGTCATAAGAAGGGTGGCTCAGAAATATACATTGGTTGGAGGTCTACTCTATAGGAGGAGCCTTACTGGTATTCTGTTAAGATGTCTTGGTGACGATGAGGTTTGGAAATGTGTAGAAGAGACGCACTCGGGTGTGTGCGGTGGCCACGTGAATAGTCAGATGCTCGCCAAGCAGATCATTCGTCAAGGCTTTTATTGGCCCACTATGGAAGAGATTGTGCTATCTATGTCCGTAGGTGTGTCAAGTGTCAACTTCACGCCGATAAAATCCATTCACCATCTTCCTCACTTCATCCAATATCCTCCCCGTGGCCTTTCTCCATGTGGGCATTCGACATCATTGGTCCCCTAGGTGATCCCAATTCCCTCACCAAGCAGAAATCTTTCATCCTTACTGCGACGGAATACTTCACCAAATGGGCCGAAGCCGAAGCTTACGCGGAAATCAAGGCGTCAACAGTCTGCAAGTTCATCATGAAGAACATTCTCGCCAGATTCGGCATCCCAAGCACGATCGTCACCGACAATGGGCCACAATTCATTTCTCAGGACCTACAGGACCTCTGCAAAAGGTACGCAATTGCATTGCATCATTCATCGCCATATTACCCACAAGGTAACGGCCAAGCGGAGGCCACCAATAAAACATTGCTCAAAATCATCAAAAAAACCTGCGAGTCTAGTAAGTTTTCAGACTGGCCAGAAAAGCTTATCGAAGCTCTATGGGCCTATCGCACTTCAATCCGTACCCCCACCGGGCAGACTCCATTTGCCCTTACTTATGGTATGGAAGCGGTAGTCCCGTACGAGACTCTGATCCCTTCTCTCAGGGTACAATTGGACGAGGAATTTCCCTCGACGATCGTCGTAATTCACTCCTCGCCCAGTTGGAACTCTTGGATGAGAAGCGGCTGGCCGCTGCCGAACACGCGCGTGTGTATCAAAATAGACTCGCTCGCTTTTACCAAAAGAAAGTCGTTGAGAGAAAATTCAAAGTCGGTGAGATGGTCGTAAAAAGAATTTTTGTCAAACCTGGAGGGCCGCGTTCTAAGCTCCAACCCAATTGGGAAGGACCATTTGTAATTCAAGCCGTGTACCCTGGCAACGCCTACAAGCTAGTCAACGCCGAAGGGACCGAGTTATCCCACCCTTGGAATGGGCTTTATCTTAAGAAATACTACCCTTAGCACAAAACAAAAAAAATGATGAAAAGATAAAAACATCAAAAACAAAGAAATATTGAAAACCACTAAAAATATGAAAAATTCAAAATGCCGATGCCTGGCAGTCACCATGTAGTTAAGTCCCTGCATCTAACCTTCATGTTAGGATAGGGCCCATTAAGGCTTGGTAGACACCGGGTCTTGGTTTGCCAGAACCGTGGAGATCCCTGTCCGGTCACGTCGGCCTATGCTCGCTCGAAGGAAGCTAACATGTGTTCACTTATGTATTTTATTCAAAAAAAGTCGGTAGCATCACCTACGGTGGGGCTCCACCCAGAAGATCTCCGGAAGCTGTAATCTTTATTCTTTTCTCTTCGACCAAATGAGACAGTCGGCGCCCTTAAAACGCTGAGCATGAGAAACCGAAACTCAAACCCCAAGGCAAGAGTAGGATCCATTTCCTCGAGCATCGATCAGAGCACGAGAAGAGGGCAGTGTCCCCGCAGGCATACGAAAAGGGAGCCCACAAACGTCAAACGACTATATCTCCCTCACAAAAAGAAATACAAAATCAAAATCAAGAGAAAAGCCTGGTCGTGACCGTGCCTGGTGCGATAAACGGAACCCCTCAAAGCAAAAGTCTGAATCCACAAAAGGGGCCGTGGAATGTAAATGCTCGAGATTTGGTCCGAAGTTGTCCGAAAGGAAAGAGTTAATGGGCCCTTATTCGCTCGCCGGGTTAACGGCTTTGCCGGTCCTCTCAGGAGGTTTATCCCCTACGCTCTTCCTTCTCCCTCTAAAGATGAAGGTTCGATGGAGTTTCTGAAGGTGAAAACTGCCCAGGGTCTGCGACCTTATTTTAATATACACATTTGGTTGCCTACTTTGAAAAGCAAAAGCTATCGCTGCGAAGGAGTCTCGTGTTTCTGGCTGGTCAAGACCCCTGTTTACCACCTTGATGTCTTCTTGTTTAACCTCGGGCTTAGGCCAATGCAAGCGCGTCACCTATGGGTGCGACGGCGTCTGATTCCGGGTCAGCGTCGCGCGGTTGGTCGTTAGGGTTCCAGGGTGTTCCATCTTATACCATCTAGAGTTGTGAGGAAACAGACCCGGGTCGGGCAAATCATTTACCTCAAACACCTTTTGGGTGAATCCCTGTGGTCGGAAGCAACTGGGAGCCTAAGCATGGCATGACGGTATTGTCATCAGGGTAAGTCTTAGCCGGCGGGATCATCATTCGAGGGGTCTAGAGGCCCAAATCAACCTAGATGTGCACTTAGGATACCTGGGAGGTTAGTAAGAAACCCCTGTCTCACGTAGGTTAGGTGCCATTTGGGTGCTTGCCGGGCATTAGCAACAAAAAAAATTGAAATGATAAAAGCAACAAAAAAGATGCAAAAGAGAAAATGCACATATTTGTAAACAAAAAAATATTTTTATGATAAAACAAAAAAATACCAAATATAAAAAAGAAAACAAATCAATTTTACATGATTGCATTTGCGTGCAGCATCTCACTTTTAATACCGCTTGCATTCGTGTGCTTGCCTGTCGCATTTATCATCACCGCATCTTTCCCTTGCCTTCGTTAAATAAAGGCTTGGCCCCTTGACCAGTTATCAAGGACAGTCACAGTGACCATTTGCTTATTGAGCAAGGGGCCAAGTCAGAACAGAAATTCTGATTTGTTTGTTTCAGTGATGTGTGCAGGGATTCAGGCAACTGAAGCAAAGGTGAAAAACAAACAAACCGAACCCTGTATTTTAAAAAACCAAAAAAATTACATCAAGTTCCGCCCTCTCTCTCTGCATCACTCGTCCCACTACTCTCCGGACAAAACACTCTCAAAGGTGCTACCCAACTACGAAAAGCGGTACTCCTACCGCTCTGTACTCCTCTTCCTATTCCCACATCCCGGCGTTGATCTACGGAAGCAGCAGAGAAGCTACCAACACGAAAGCCACGCTCTCGTGCTCTTCGGTAGCGCTCCTCACCATCTCTCAGCCACTGTTCAGCAAGACCAAGGCTGATTCGGAGTTCGAATAGTTGGGCCTCCATGGCCCTTCGTTCCTCCCTTTCAGTCAATCTGTTGGCTCTTTCTCTCTCTGCGTCTCTTTCTTCTCTGCACGTTCTCTCTCGCGGTCTTCCCTCTCCAACTGGAGAGTGATCCTCAGTTCCACAGCATCCCTAGAGGAGTCGTCATCAGGATGACGCCGCAGTTCCCTCTCCAGTTCTGCTATCCTAGCCTCCTTCTGCGCAGCTTGGGCAAGCGCTTCTTCCGTCTCCTTTTCCTGCCGAGTGTACCATCTCAAATACACGATAAGGCATAAACAAGGAGAACTCAACACTGAGACTCTTACCTGTATAGAGAGCATCCCTTCTGCCTCCGCAGCACGCTGCGTGGCGTGAGCAAGTTGCTCATGAAGCGAGTCAAGTTCTGAGGTAGGAATCCACAAGCTGGAGAGGTACCACCCACTCCCATCGCTGGGGAAGCCGCGCCAATCTGGGCATGCTACGACCGCGTGAATTAGCAGCCAACATCTGGAATCTGGGGTTTTAATTAGGAACGTACTGTACACCTACCAAGGCGCTCGTAGCTCCGCGGGCATCGCCCGACTGTTGTTCCATCTCTGCCAAGCGAGTTCGTAAATTCGCTATCATGGCATCCCGGACATCCTGCAGCCATGCAAGTCAGCATTTCCACCAGAAAACCAAAAGGGGAAAAGAAGAAAAGAAAAAAGGGGGAAACCTACCTCCGCAAGTCCCCGGGGTTGGAGCCGCTCTGCGTACTTTGTCCTATATAGACGCAAGTAGTCCTCGCTATCCCGCGCCTGTGATTCTACAATCGTGCCACCCCGTTGCCAGTCTCATACTGTTCGGGGAATCGCACGCGCCAGTCAATGCAGGTCGCCGGTCCCCGCGTCTTTCTCCCGACACGAGGTGGCGCAGCTGAATCCACCCATTCTTGAGCCAGTCCTAAAGTCCTCATAACTAATCGTAGCCGAAGCGGCTCGATTTCATTCAGGCAGTGCATCCACAGTTCCCGTCCGAACCGGGCACGACTTGCTAGAACCCACGGCTGGTCGGCATCGACCATGTCTGAGTAGGGTCTCCAGTTTACCATCGCTGCAGGGAACTCCTGTAGCTCTCGCCTTAGCACCATCAGTTGGTAGGTTAGGGGTGCCGCACTCATGATGGGTTCCCACCGCCTGGCTAGCGGCACCATCGCAGGTCGCCAATGTCGAGCTCTCCCCATGGGAGGTAATAATAGCTCCATAGCTGCTCGGCGCAGGTCATCAGAACCTTGCAAAAACACAAAAAAAATACAAAACAAGCAAAACCAAAAATACCTGGATGAATGGTGTGAAACCACTCACAGTCATCTCACGATCCGTTTCTTGGAATAGGCCTGCAAACAAGTGTGCCAGCATGGCGGCTCCCCAGGCATAATACCCTACTCTTTCAAGGTCTGACAGCAGCTCCAGGAAGCAACATTGGATACCATCCCCTTTCGAGCTCAGTACCAATCTCCCCAAAAGGAAGAGGAGAAATCTCCTCAAATCTATGTTACATCTTTCCCAGTTGCCGAAATCTGTGCAGTACACGGCACGGCATCCTATTTCCATCCTTTCCATGAACTCTTCTGAGGATTCGTCGTCCCGCCGACGAGTGTCGGTGAGCCCTAATGCATCCATGAGGGACGCCCTAGCTACCGACCTATTTTTCCGACCATCTAGGTCCAAACCCAGTAACTTCTGGGCACCTTCTCGGTAGTCCGCGTAAGTGACTCCGGTCACTGCCTCGCCATCCACCTTGAGACTCGTGATCCGGACCACATCTCCAAGCTGGGCACCATGTGCCCCCAGGGCATCAGGAATGCCCGACTCACTGGGTCCCATCTCTCACACAAGGCTTGGATCAGGACTAGGTCAAGCTGGATCGGCTCGATCCGAAGGAAGGTACCAAATCCCATCACGTCTAGCCTCGCCTTCTGAAAATCTGGGAGGCCCCTGTACGCTGCTACTACCAACTCCCATAAGATTTGTGATTTCATCACAACCTACGCATACAAGGAATGGGGGTGAGGTTTGGTCAGAAGAAAGGAAGAAAGAATGAGAAAAGGGCAAGAAAACTTGGCTTACGAGTTGTGATTGGGCCCTTTCGCTGAAGTGCCCTTCAAGGTCTGAAAGCCTCCTGGAACTACTACCACTGGACCTGCTTCTCTTCGAGGAATGGGAAGATTTGCCCTCCATCCAACTCTCAGAATTTTGAACTCCTCCTCTCCCGTAAAAAATTGTGCTCCTCGAGTTAGCTCTCGATATACCTGGGAGGATAAAAGGGACAAGAATTTATAGAAATAGAAGGAGTGCGGACCAAGATTGCCTCCATCACCTGTCAATGATAGCCCTCGCAATGAGGCACCGCCCAAGCGGTCCTATGTGTCGCTTCACCGCTCGCACAGGGTGATTGATTGGACGAAGAATATGACGACTAGCCCCCTATGTTGTCTAGGGGTACCCTATCATATTTTGGAGGACGTCTGCAAGATTTGACATAACATCCGGGAAAAGGAACTAGGGCCGTCAGTATTGATTTCGATGGCATATTCCCGTGGAAAATGGTCACAACAAGACGCGATTCTCCGCTTGGAGCAGAGTCTCGACAGACCTATCACATGGGAACAGTGCAAAGGAGGGAGAAGCGTAGGGAAGAAGGAACGCACAAGAGAACAAACAAGCAGCAGAAAATCAAATCACTCCATTCATAATTCTACACAAGCTGTCATAAACACTACAATCATAGAGAGGTGGCGGGTCCACTAGCTCGCCAACTCTTGACATTATTCATGCTCGTCCTCTAGGCATCCTCTCCTCTCCCCTGAGGTGCGGGTCCCTCAGAAGCCTCTGGGATCCCCGTGCAGTAGCACCTGCCTCGCCTCTGGGCGCCTGCTCCGCAACAGTGACTCGCTGCTCCTCCCCTGGCGTGGCAAAGAAGCCACTGGCGGCAAAGCGACCGGACTGGCGGAGTCGCTCCCCGAACTCTCGCGCTCTCTCGTAGCGCATCTCCATCCCTCCTAGCCTCTGCACGACGGCCTGAAGGTCCAGCTGGAGCTCCCTCACTTGGGCCTCCAAGGCCCTCCTCTCGGTCAGATCCCGCTGTCGCTCGGACCTTCTCTCGGCTTTCTCTCTCTCTGCCTCTCTCCTCATCATCTGCAGAAGAACCCTTAACTCCAGGATGTCTGGAGAAGGTCTCTCCTCACCGCGATGCCGCAGCTCCGCTACAGTCGCCACCCAGGCGTCACGCTCCTCTTCCGCCCGGGTCGCGCGGGCCACCGCACCGGCAAGTTGCTCCCGGAGGGAGGCAATCTCGAGAAAAGGGGCCGAGGAACTGGAAGATCCGCCAGCCACTCCCACCGTCGCTGTCTGCTGGGCACGCTGGAACAAAATAAACAACGGCCGTCAGTGAAACTCCAAAATCTGAAGTTAAAAGTGCGGCACGTAACTTACCAGGAGCGACAACTCATGTTGAGCGACGGCCAGCTGCCGCCTAGTCTCTGACAGTTGGGCGCGCGAGCCGCCGATGCCACGCGTGTCCCCAGCTTGGGGAAGCCCCGCGTAGCTCTCTCTCTGCCGCCGCAGGAAGTCGGCACTGTCCTGCACCAGTATACCCCCTTGCTGTCCAGGGAGACGTACGGGCCACTCCTCGAGCCTCGCCTTGCCGCGACTCTCCCTCCTGACGCGGCTCGGCTCGTCCGCACTCGCCCACTCATCGGCCAGACCCAGGGTCCTTGCCATGTCCTGCACCAAGAAAGGGGTCCCACATCAGTCAAAAGGAACGCGTCCCCTGTCTAGGACGCGTCCATCATTTGAGTGCAACACTCGCCGAACCCTTTCCCCCTCGCGCGGCTCGCTTCAAAACCCAAAATGAATTAAAAGAGGAAGAGATCGAAGCACCTACCGACCGTGTTCACCTCCTCCCACGCCATCGGGCCCCTCGGTCCCTCGGGGGCCCGAAGCGGCCCTTCCTCCTCCATGGACGCCGTTCCGTGCTCGGGCGCGTCCCTCCTTGGGCGAGGAGTCCCTCGTCCCTCTCCACCTTCACCGTGGTCGGGCCCACCGAACTCCATCGATCAAAAGAGGAGGAAGACGAGAAAGGGGGCAAGCGAGTTTCGGCAGAAGGCGGGCTCGTTTGCGGGTAAGGCACGGGAGAAGAAAGACCACCCGTCGCTTTAAATTTGAAATCAAGGATTAAGACGCGTCCTCGCGCCTGGACGCGCCCAAAAGGGGGAAAAGGAAACAAAATCCCCCCGTGCAAAGCGTAGTTCCCCGCTGTTCAGGGCAAGGTCTCGCGGAGCGTGCCTCAAAGGACAACTCAGTGCAAAGAAGAAAGTGTGGGAGAGAGAAAGGTACACACAACACAAAAAAGCCATTTCCATTTCATATAATAGCCGAAAGTACATCATACAGTGAGAAGGGTGACGTGTACAAGCAACTCTCTAACTCTCACCATCACCCTCCTGGTCATCTCTCTCCTCCCTCCTCTGCCGGGGATCCCTAGGGGGCCTCTGCGAACCCTGAGAAGCCGTGCTCGCCTCGCCCTGCGGTGGCACTCCAGCCTCGAAGGCGCGACGACGCTCCTCGGCCGAAGAGACCAGATAGCTGCCCATGGAAAAAGAACCAGACTGACGAAGTCGCGCCCCGCGTTCCTTCGCCCTCTGGTACCGCTCCTCGCTCTCCCGAAGCCTCCCCTCCGCCGTGCCGAGACTCAATCGGAGCTCCAGCAGCTGGGCCTCTAGAGCCCTCCTCTCGGTCTGATCCCGCTGTCGCTCCTCCCTCTCTCTCTCCTATCCCTCTCCCTCTCTCTCTCCACGCTCTCCCTCTCTCTCTCCACGTTCTCCCTATCCCTCTCCCTCTCCTCTCTCTCCCTCATCGCCTCTCTCCTCGACAGCTCGAGGGCGATCCGCAGATCCAGCACGTCACGAGGGAGCTCCTCAGCCTCCCGTCGACGCTCCTCCTCCAGCTCCGCAATCCGGGCGTCACGCTCTGCCACCCAGGCATCGCGCTCTGCCACCCAGGCATCGCGCTCCTGCTCAGCACGAACAGCACGGGCCAGGGCCTCCCGAATCTCGGCCACCTGTCAAAGCACGCATGCACCGTAAGAGAACAGTGATAGAAGGAAAGCAGCTAGAAAAGGGTCGGGGCCAAGCAAACACTCACTCGAGCCTCGCGGTCACGCTCGGCCTCCTCAGCCCGAGCCACCGCATGCGCCAGCTGCTCCTGGAGGGCAGAAACCTCCGGAGGAGGGCCCCGCGAACTGGAACCCGCTCCACCAGCCATCCCGGCTGCCGCTGTCTGGTGGGCCCGCTGAAACACGGGGCAAACGTCAGTCAAAGGCTAAGCATCAAAAATCCAGGTCACAAAAAATGCATCACATAAACTCACCAGGATCTCCAACTCCTGTCGGATGGCCACCAACTGTCGCCTGGCGTCCGCCAACTGGGCCCGCAGGTCGGCGATCATGGTATCACGAGCATCCTGCATTACACATAAGTTAGTGTCCCATGCATATACATATAGAAAGGTGGAGCAATTTCATTTCACTTACCCCTGCCATACCACCCAAGGAGAGGCGGTCCCCGTACGTAGCTCGATATCGTCTCATGTAATCTGTGCTGTCCTGTACATGGGACACCACTGGGACCCCGCCCTGCTGCCAGTCCTGGTACTGTGCTGGGAAGCGCGTACGCCAGTCCACAATCTTCGCCTTCCCCTTGGTCTTCCGCCCAATGCGGGCCGGCGCATCTACGTCAACCCACTCCTGGGCCAGCCCCAACGTCCTCATGACCAGTCTAAGCCGCAGCGGCTCAATCTCGTTCAGGCAATGGACCCACACGTCCCGCCTGAAGCGAGGAAGACCCGCTACAACCCAGGGCTGGCCAGCATCGCCCATGCCCAGGTAGGGCCTCCACACCACCTGCATCACCATACATACATCATGTTAGTTACCATTCAGTCACATGCATAAACACAAAAAAAAATCATACGCATCATACCATGGCCTCGGGATACTCGCTCAGCTCCCGACGAAGTGACGCCAGCTGGTAGCCGTGGGGTGCTGCAACCACGACCGGCCTCCACTGCCGCGCCAGAGGCACGGCCCTCCTGTTCCCATGCCTAGCCCTCCCCATCGGGAAATAGTAATAGCTCCACACCTGCATCCATCATACATCATTAGTACAATAATTGCATATTTAACTGTGGAAATGCATAAATAAAATGTTTACCTGGAGGAAAGGTGCGAAGCCGCTGACTGTCGTCTCCTTCTCCGAAGTCTGGGAGAGATCAGCAATCAAATGGGCAAGCAGAGCCGCTCCCCACGCGTAGTGTCCCACTCTGTCCAGATCCGCCAAGATCCCGAGGAAACGGCAGTGGATGCCATCCCCCTTCGTCCCCAGCAGAAGGCGGCCCAGGAAGAAGAAAAGAAACCTCCGAAGGTCTAGATCCACCAGCTCCCTCTCGCTCGGATCCTGGGTGAAAGCTGCACGAGCATCCCCTCCAGTCGAGCCAAGAACTCCGCTCCAGTCTCGCTAACCCGCTGGCGCGGGTCGACGAATCCGAGCGCCTCCATGATCTCCACTCGGCCGACTACCCTGCTGTCTCTATCAGTCACGCTCGTCTCTAACCACAGCAGGTCCAGGGCACTCTCTCGGTAGTCGGGGTAGGTGACCCCGCTGACTGCCTCTCCGTCAACCCGTAGCCCGGTAATCCGAGCCACGTCCTCTAGTGTCGGCACCATGTGCCCCCACGGCATCAAAAACGCCCGGCTCGGTGCGTGCCACCGCTCCCTCAATGCCTGGATAAGAGGAAGGTCGAGCCGGAAGGGCTCGATCCTAAGAAAAGCTCCAAAGCCCATGGCGTCCACACGCGCCCTCTGGAAGTCCGGCAGCCCGCGGTATGCTGCCACCACCAGGGACCAGCTGATCCGGCCCTTCATCACGCCTTGCACACCACAAAAACCAACAAAGAACACATCAGCATCATGAACAGTAATAAACAATAACACTGTATATACTATTTATTCTTTTTATTTTATTTTAAAAATAAAAAAATAAAAAAATATATTATTTTGTGGAGGCGTCCAGGCCCCTGGACGCCTCCTTCCTATTTTCTTTATTTCTTTTTTCGAAAAAAATCCAAGAATCAAAAACCAAAAAATATATATATAATATATATATTATTATGGAGGCGTCCTAGGCCTTGGACGCCTCCTTATTTTCAAACCTTTTTTAATTATTTACGTAAATAAATAAATAAACAAAAATAAAAAGAAAAAGTGGAGGCGTCCAGGCCCCTGGACGCCTCCTTCTCTCACTACCCGGCCTTCTCTCACAGCCTCTCGCACGCCCGTTTTAGCCTATTAAACCATAGAGTGAGAATTCCGAAGTACTTACCGGGTCGTGATCATCCTCTCCCGCGTCACCAGCATCCGCGGCGGCCTCCTCGGCCAGAAGCGGCACCTCCATCTCCTCACCCGCAGCAATCTCCTCTGCTACGGCCTCCTCGACATCATCCCTCAACCTCCTCGCACGACGAGCCAGTCGTTTCCGCTTCCCTGGACCCTGGCTCGATCCTCCTCGCTCCATTGGGACTAAGAATGGGTCGTTTGGAGTGGCTGGACGGTCAGAATGAACAGTAAGTGAGTAAGGGGGGGGGAGCCCCCCCCCCCTATATATAGATTGAGCTTTAATTGGGGCGTCCAGGCGCCTGGACGCCCCCACTTTTTTATTTTTTTTAAAAAAAAATTCAAAACCTTAGGGGCATCCAGGCGCCTGGACGCCCCCAAACCAAAAACTAAAAAATAAAAAAAATAAAAAATTAGGGGCGTCCAGGACCCTGGACGCCCCCCAAAAAAAAATTTTGAAAAAAAAAATTATAAAAAAAATAGGGGCGTCCAGGCCTTTGGACGCCCCCATAATAAAAAATAATAAAAATATATAATAAAAAGAAAAAAGGGGTTAGAGTATGTATATAATCCAAACAAAAGAAAAAAAGAAAGAAAAAGAAAAACCACAAAAAAGATAATAATTAAGGGGACGGGGGTCCGAAACATCCAAATGCCAGATTTTATTCCATCAGAAAGCAGAATGAGCTACATCAGGGGTTTAGGCGCCTTAGGCCTTAACTTCCCCAGTTCGGTTACATAAGCCCTCCACGGCTCGCATTCTTCCACCACGTGCGCTAATGCCTTTCCCGCAACACTTGTCTTCCAGGGAGCTTTAATGGCCTTCGCTTCCTTCGCGTCCGCTTCAGTGCCCAACTCCCTCTTCTTCAAAGGAACGATGCCAGTCGGTGGCGGGAACGAATGGCGTGGGATGCCAATCTGGAGGCAGCACCGATGCGCATTATAAAGGACGAACTCGGTCGCGCCGATCAGTTGAAGATCAACTTCGGGAGAAGACCTCATGAGGAGATCTAGCGAAAGCAAACATGCCGGTGCGCAAGTAAAGAAGCATTGTGTCACGGTGCGAAAGTGAGACCGCCAGTCTTCACGTTTCTTCAGCCACGGAACGCGGTTCACTACGGTACCACCGAAGCCTAACACGTCGGCTATGTGATGAAGAGGGCTTTGTTGGAAGAGCTTCGAAGCAGTTGGCATTCCCTCGCGGTGGTCGAATTTGAAGTGCAAATCCAGCCAGCAATTCAAGACAAGTGCACAACCAAATGGAGGCTTACCCATGCTCGAGGCAGTAAGACCGCTGTAAAGATAGGCAAGGACGGCGGGTCCCACCCTCTTTCCACGCCAGATCCCGCAGATAGCACCCAGTTGGTCTTCTCCACCATGTTGTCGGTATAAGGGAACAAGAGAGCACCCGCCAGACAAATGGTGAACCCCTTCATGATTCCCTCCAAATAGTCATCGTCTGGTGACCCTCTCAGGGCGTCCATGACCCACTCCGCAAGCTTTTGGAGATCGATCCCCTTTTGAGTACGGACCTTTCTGGCTGCGTCGGGCGGCATGAAGCTTCCAAGGACGCTTTCAGAAGTCCCCCGTGTCAGCATCCGCATAGCCTTCACCTTCCCGTCACTCTTGAATTTCTTCAATCCGAGCAGAAGTTCCACCTCCTCGAGGAGGATGGTCACCTCGAAGGTCGGGAAGATAAAAGTGTGGGTCTGGGGATGCCAGATCTCCACTAGTGCGCCCATAGCCGCCCAGTCCATACGAATCTTCTCGTAATGCTTGGCGTGAATAAGGAGCCCCTGCAGATGCCACTTCGAGAGTATGGCCCTCATGCCAATGGAGATATTGGAAGTCAGCTTTGAAAGCCATGGCAGCTTGGAAAACTTCCTCGGGCCTGGGAAGAGTGGATATGGCTGGAAGAGGAAAGAAGAAGAAATGAAGGAAGTAAGAAGAAGGTTCACGTGGAGAAATTTGAAAAGAGTCAGCTTACCATATGCGACATGATCGTCCCACTCAGATGACCCTCGAGGTCGGAAAGTCGCCTAATCTCGCTGCTAGGCTTGCTCCTCTTCATAACGCGGGAAGACTCTCTTCCATCCTGAAATCTCTAGATTCTCCTCTCCTTCCTCTCCTGAGCTTCCAAAACCCACCTTGGTGCATTTGAATGAACTAGCCTAAGGGGAGTTCTTATAGGAAGGGAAGATCGCTACAGGACAGAACATGTCACATCAGCGGTCGCTATCAGGATTTTGTCTGGATCTCCTTTGAACTGTGGTGCGATTCTGCTATGATTCTGCTACTTTATGATGTTGCTAACCTTTGCTGGCCTGTGCAGGTTTTACTAACGGACGTCTTTGTCCTATCTCCTGTCCCACCTTTCATTGGTTGGTCCCACCATGTCATGCATCGTAGTATATGATACGTACGCTACTAGAACATGCCGAGGACCGTGCGGCCCGAACGAATCTGGGATCTGAGTTCCCCTTCAACAAAAACGGTGATGATCCCGGAAGAATTTGGGTTGTACGGATAGGCCGTCAATTTGTGATAGAATGGGGACGACGGTTCCATTCAGTGAGTTGATGCGCGGATAAACGGGCCCCAGCCCAGTATCAGCTCACCGGGTCGGTATCCTGACCCGTTCTTCACAAGTTGACAATATTATCCTTGGCTATTTTCTATTTTAGTTTGTTTTAAATTTTTCTTTGAACCCAGCATGCATTCATATAGGACTTTGATTTATTGCGGAAGATCATTCAAGTGATTCGATTGTGAAAGCCGTTGTGCTCCAATTCCACAAATATGAGATATTCACTCCGAATGAAATACTGAGTTTCCTTGAGACAGCCCCGACGCTGCTCTTCCAAAGGAGACCCTTGTTTGGACAGACCCTCAGATATTCCTTTACCTTTTTTGACCCACCTTGGCCGCAGCACTTCCACATTGGCTGGTAACCGCTCCCCAAAGGTGAAACCTCCGGTTTATGACCCAGGTACTTCCACACCGAGAAGTTGGTCTCCTTTTGTTTCGTGCCTGAGCGCACATCTCACCCTCCCTTATTTGATCTCCGTCCAAGCAATCGTCAATATTTGAAAGACCTTCTTCAAGGTCGCCTCATTGAAACTCCACGAAAGATTCCAAACAGTAACGTCAAAAGCGTGTCTCATCACACCTTGGCATCAACTTATCAGTCCGCTCCCACTCCATTTCACTCCACTTCGATACCATTCCACTACGTATCGCTCCCTTGCAAAGCAGACGCCAAGGCAGGGCAGCTGTAGACACGCCATTCCTGACGTCTCCTGAGAAAGTCTCATATTACTATACAACGCCCCGCGACGACTTACGCGTTTTGAAATCACTTGAGTGCTTCCTTTTCTTGAGTCTTCTTCCGCCCTTTTCGGCATCCGGAATCATCTCGTCACGGCATTCGGACGGCATCAACACCATTCAGACGCATCAGAGGTTCTGGAACCAAGAAGGGTATCTGCCGGGCAGCCGCCAACACGTTGTCCGAGGACCCGGGTGGGTCTTTATGGGGGCGTCCAGGCCCCTGGACGCCCCCAATCTTTTAATTTATTTTATTTTTATTTTTCAGGGCCCAAAATTAAATAAAAAATAATAAATTAATGGAGGCGTCCAGGCCCCTGGACGCCTCCATAAAAACAAATATAAAAAAATATATAAAATGCCAGTTGGCATACAAAAAACAAAAAAATAAATAAATGTATATATATATATTAATGGAGGCGTCCAGTCCCCTGGACGCCTCCATAAAAACAAATAAAAAAATCAAAATGCCAAGCCTGGTATAAAAGACAAAAGAAAAATAATAAAATAATATAATTTTGGAGGCGTCCAGGCCTCTGGACGCCTCCATCAACTCCCTCACGGGCGCCGGCCACCGAACGACGGTTTGTCGTGTGTGAAAAAATCCAAATTATAGAGACGTCCGGTCAGCTGGACGCGCCCATTTCTGAATCACGAGGCGCCGCTCACAATACCACGCGTTGTGCCAAACCGCGTGCGGCCGTCGTCGGTTTTCGGTGGACCTGTTTGAGGCGTCCGGGACCCTGGACGCCTCCACAAAAGTACTCCAAAAAAAATAAATAAATATAGAATAAAATATTATTTCGGCCCTGATGGAGGTGTCCAGGGTCCTGGACGACTCCACCCTCCGGAGCTCTATAAATAGAGGCCCACCCCCTCAGTTCTGGGAGAGCTCAGAAGTGATCCGATAGGCTGCCGCAGCCCAGAGGCTACGGAGTCATTTTCTAACCCGTGGGTTCTTTTGTAGGTGGAGGTTCTGCCGGCTTCTCGGGTGCTCACGCTCGCGAGAGCAAGGTCGTCTTCATCCACCGCGCTTCCACGTCGTCCCCATGCTGCCGGAACTCCGCCGGATTTCACCCTCGGCTCACCCAATAAGCCTTTTCTTCCCCTTTTTTTCTTTGTAGTTCTTTTGCATTCATCATCTCGCATCCTCTATCCCCCTTCATAAGGGCGCCTCTTCTTTTATGCTTCTTGCATCCATCATCACATTTTCCTCCTACTCGAGTCCGAGAGGGGTTTAAAAAATAACACCAACCAGGTGTGTGTCTTGCCATCATTTTGTTATTTTCATCGCAAGGATTTGAATACTACACCTCCATCTTTCTAATCCACTTGTCATTTGTTTGTCGTTGTTTTGCAAGAGTAGCCGAGGAAAGCCCTCTCCGTCGGCCGGCCGGAGGGAGAGGAAGAAGCAACCCGCCATCTCCCGCTCTTGAGGTAGGCTCGATCACTTTCTTATTTTGGGGTCTTTCGGCCCCTGGCGATCACATCTTATTTTCGAGGCCGCGGCGAGTCACTTCCCCAATGGCCGTTTAAATTTCCGTTCTTATATTCTCTTTATACTCTGTTATATTTTGCTCATATTCTCGAGGCCGCGGCGAGTCACTTCCCCAATGGCCGTTTAAATTCCCGTTTTTATATATGTTATATTCTTATCTATTCGTGTTCTCGAGGCCGCGACGAGTCACTTCCCCAATGGCCGTTTAAATTCACGTTCTTATACGTTATATTCTTATCTGTTTGTGTTCTCGAGGCCGCGGCGAGTCACTTCCCCAATGGCCGTTTAAATTCCCGCTCTTTGTATTCTCTCTATATTCTGTCATCTTATTATCTGCTCATATTCTCGAGGCCGCGGCGAGTCACTTCCCCAATGGCCGTTTCAATTCTTGTTATTTAATTTTTGCACCATTCCCGTCCCCCCGAGGCCGCGGCGAGTCACTTCCCGCTATGGCCGTTTAAACCCCATACTTTGCTATATCACACTTGTCCCGCTCGCCCCGCCGGAGCAATCTCCCGTGGTGGCCCCTTCTCTCTCTTCTCTTATTTCTGTGTTGCAGCAAACAAACACCAAAACAAAAGAAAAGAGGAGCCCGCGCGCTCCGCGTCCTCTCTCCGCTTCCCGGAACCGCGTGACGTCGCTCACACCGGTTACCGTTGGGCCCCACGTCTTGCAACCAGAGTCCGGCTGAGTGGAAAATCGGTCAGAGGGCCAGACCAGGGACGCGCGGTCTGTGTGTGCACACGTGGTTGGGGGCGGTTGGACCCACGTCGACGGGCGTGACCCCAGCTAGTCACTTGTTTGTGTTTACTTGTACGGTGTTTGCGCCTCGGGTAGGACCTACCACGTCAGGCGGTTCACCTGCGGCGCGGTGTAAGACGTCAGGGGACGCTACCGGCTGTGCTTCTAGTGGGTGGTACTCCTGTCGAGTACGGAGTGACAGACTGTCAGTCGTGTGTTTCTGACCTTCGGGTTTTGGCGGTTCGACCGTTGAGTTTCGGTCTTCTCGTACCGTGGCACATGTGTCGGTTTGCGTGCCGTAGGGTCTAGTTCTATAGAGTACAGGGCTTTCCTTTCCGAGGTACTTTCCTACCGCTAGAGTAGTGGTTTCTCGTTTTACGAGGTAGGGTTCGAGTGATCCATACTGAGTCTTGTTCCGAGACTCATTCCCTGCGTGTTTTCACCGTGTTTCAGTTGAGGCGCCACCTTCGGGGAGCGCGTCAGGAGCGCAGCGTGGTGCGGGTGCCTAGAGGTAGTGCCAGAGGTCAGAGCCGGGGTATGCCCCGTGTAGCTGTACTTTTCCTTCTTGTCACTGTACTAGTCGTGGACTACTGTTGTTGTTGTTGTTATTTTACTGTGGACCATGTAAAATGTTAATTTATTTCCTGGTTAATATTATAACTGTTTAATTTCTGCAATTACTTGTGATACTTGTGTAGTTTTTACACCATCCTTTTAACCCTTCCGAGTCTTCGGGCTCGTGGGTGGCGGTGCGAGTCTCGGGTTATCGGGCCTTCCCGGTAATCGGATTCTCGGGTCGTTACAGCATATGTGCGTTGACTTCATCGACCTCAACAAAGTCACCTCCAAAGATAGTTTCCCCATGACGAGTATTGACCAGCTGGTCGACGCCACAGTCGGGCACGAGATGCTGAGCTTCCTAGATGTGCATTTGAGATACTACCAGATCAGCATGCACGGGCCTAACCAGGACAATACTTCGTTCACCACCGACCACGGGCTCTATTGCTACACAAAGATGCCCTTATGTTTGAAGAACGCGAGAGCCACGTATCAGTGTCTGGTCAACCAAATGTTCGACTCCCAGATGGGCCGTAACATGGAGGTCTACATTGACGGCATGATCGTCAAGAGCCTCCGTACGGCCGACCACCTAGAAGACATTGCTGAGACATTCACCACTCTACGAAGGTACAATATAAAGCTGAACCCGAACAAGTGTGTGTTCGGGGTCCGCTCCGGCAAATTCCTCGGTTTCCTCGTGACGCATTGGGAATAGAGGCTAACATGAAACAGATCAAGGCCATTCAGGAGATGAAGCGACCCGAGCGGGTACATGACATCCAATGGCTCACTAGCCGTGTCGTTGCCCTCATTCGCTTCCTCTCTAGGGCCGCTGAACGATGTCTATCGTTCTTCAAGTTGATCAAACATGCACACGGCTCCATGGAGAAGAAGGGGCCCATCGACTAGAGTCCGAAGTGCGAGGAGGCCTTCGGAGAACTCAAAAGGTACTTAACGTCGCCTCTCGTCCTCTCCAAGCTCCTTCCTGACGAGAAGCTGCTGTTGTACCTATATGTGATGTCGAGCACGCTCAGTGTCGTGCTCGCCCGAGAAGATGGTGGGGTAATTATGAGACCCACGTACTACATCAACAAAGCATTTCAGGGAGTAAAATTCTGGTACTCTCAAGTCAAGAAGTTCGCTCTTGCCTTAATAATGACAGCATACAAGTTGCGACCTTACTTCCTCTCTCACGCCATCGACGTCCCTATCGACCAACCCCTGCACTAGGTACTCCAGGAACCTGACGCCTCAAGGAGGCTGGTCAAGTGGCCATTGAACTCAAAGAGTTTGATATCCGCTTTTGCCAGAGGATGACAATTAAAGCCTAGGCGTTGGCAGACTTCGTCGCTGAGTGCACACTCCCCGATGAGAAGCCCGTTTGGGAGCTCTATGTGGACGGATCATCATGCTTGAGCGGCAGCAGAGCCGACCTGGTCCTCTCCTCTCCGAAGGGGATCGAGCTCCAGTATACGTTATGCTTCAACTTCTCGGCCACCAACAACGTGGCAGTATATGAAGCCCTCATCTCCGACATCAACATGGCCAAGCACTTAGGAGCCCTCCACCTCTGAGCCTTCAGTGACTCCCTTTTGGTCGCTAACCAGGACAAGGGGGAGTATGAGGCTAGGGAACCGGCCATGTCCAGCTATCTCCAGAAGGTCAAAGAGGCCTCTTTAGGCTTCGAGTACTTCGAGATCGTGCGTATGTCGAGGGTGGAGAACGCTCACCCGGCCCGATGCCCTGTCCCACCTCACCTCGTCCACCATACTGACTAGTTCTCGATCAGTTTTGGTCGAGAAACTCTAGCGGCCTAGCATCTAGGACCCCGAGCCGTGAGTCAATGCTATCAACCATGAGCCATCGTGGATGGACCCCATCCTCGACTATCTCGTCTATCAGTAGCTACCCGAGGACCGAGCGGAGGCGAGACGAGTCAGAGCGCGGTCTGCCCACTTCTCCCTCTTCAGCAGACACCTTTATCATTGTTCCCTCTCTCAACCACTCCTTAAGTGCCTGCTCTCCACCGAAGCGGAGCTGGCCATCTGCGAGGTCCACGAGGGACTCTGCGGAAGCCACGTCAGAGGGGGAACACTCGCTAAGAACCTTCTTCGCCAAGGGTATTGGTGGTCCACTCTACAGAAGGACAACCTCGACTATGCAAGGCAGTGCGACCAGTGCCAACGGTTCGGACATCTCCATCACTAGTCGGTGACCCCGCTCCACAACTTAATGAAACCTCAACCCTTCGACGGGTGGGAAGTGGACATCCTTGATCCCTTCCAGAAACTCAGGGATGGAAGAGGTTCCTAATTGTCGCCATTGACTATTTCACCAAATGAGTTGAGATGGAGCCGCTCGCTAAGATAACTGGCGAAGCGACTTGGAAATTCATCTTGTGGAGAATCATCTGTCGGTTCGGGATATCCCAGGCTGCCCACCACCAATAACAGATCCCAGTTTGACAGCGCACACTTTTGCGAAAAGTGCTTGGGGCTGGACATCTAGAACCATTACACTTCGGTGGGGCACCCCGAAGCCAACGGGCTGGTCAAGAATACGAACGAAACCCCTATGCACGGCATTAGGACCCACCTCTAGCAAGATAGTGAATCGTGGGTAGATGTACTGCCCATCGTCATATGGGCGCACCGCACTACTGCTCGCGCCGCCATCATGGAGACTCCGTTCCACTTGGCCTATGGAGCAAAGACAGTCAACCCCGTGTAGATCTCCAACCCCACGCTCAGGGTCAGCCAATTTGACGAGGCACGTCACAACCAAGTGCTTCGGGAAAACTTGAATCTGCTGCCTAAAGACAAAGAACGAGCTAGAGCACGACTGGTCTCCTACCAGCTGCGGATGGCCTAGTACTACAACGCTTGGGTACGAGAACGTCTCTTCCTTCCCGTCGACATGCTCCTACGGCGTGCAAGTGTTGCAGACCCTCAAGCGGTGGCGAGAAAGCTCGCTCCCAATTGGGAATGCTTGTACAAGGTCACAGAGGTGCTCGACAAAGGTGCTTACAAGCTCGCCATCTTAGATGGCCAAGAAGTCCCTCGCACCTGGAACTATGTAAACCTTAAGAGGAGAGGGGGTTTCGCCGGAGTGTAGGGTGGGGTCATCCGGTGTGGGGGGAGGGGGGAGAAGGGGGGGTTAGGGGGAAGTGGGTTGTATGGGGGCTCGGGTCAGCTATATCAGGTGTGGGGTGGCAGGAGGAGATGGGGGTTTATCGGTCATCCGATGTGGGGTAGGGGGCAGGGGGAGAAGGGTACGCTAGGATAGCTCATTGGCCTCCACAGCTTGGGCGGCTCGGGTCAACTGTCGGGGGGCCTGGGGGACCCTGATTAGTGAGAGCAGGATGTCTTCTTGCCTCCTTGACAGCTTGCCAAGTAGCCTCTCCGAGGAGGAGGAGAAGGGGTAGGATGTGGCATAGGGGGGTGTAACTATGGAGAGGCGACAGGTGACCATAGACAAGGGGTGCTGGTGGCGGTCTAGTGGTCGGGGGAGGGTGGGGTGCAGTAGTTGTAGGAGTTCGCAGCAGAGGCGTAGGTCATCGGGAGAGTGCGCCACCCGAACATGGTGCAACTGAGGGCGTACTCTTGGTTCGAGGAACTACTAAGGAAATTGGAGGCGCAGGGGCGGCTAAAAGTGTTAAGTGATGTGGAGGTGCAATGTAGCATGTCGCTGAGGAGGAAGGGGAATGGGGAACTGTCGAGCGAACTGGGCCGAGGGTTCTTGGGTCGACGATTAAGCAGGTAGGCTCCCAGACAAGTAACATAAAATTGATGATGTAATTAATTAGTAGAATCTAATAGCAATAATTAGAAAAATAAATATTAAAATTAACATATTAATAGTTAATGGGACATGTGTCTATTTGTGATTGGTGAGATCTATAGAACCTATAAATATTTAGAAATAAAAATGAAGGCATTGGTGAAATTTAGTAAAAACATTTCTTGTGCTAATTGATATTATCAAATTAAAAGATTTTAACAAAAATATTTAACAATAATCTGTCTCCGCGCGCGTGTGTGTGTGAAGGAGGCAACTTATGGGTGCCGTGTCGTTAGATGAGTTAATGTGGATAGGGAAGACCCAAATGATGGCCGCATTGGAAGGTTTCCCTAGTGCCAGGTGATCGACGCCCTTAATTAAATTATCCACTCTAAGTGTCATGAACTTAATTTGAGATTA
This sequence comes from Amorphophallus konjac, assembly GCA_022559845.1. NCBI lineage: Eukaryota > Viridiplantae > Streptophyta > Magnoliopsida > Alismatales > Araceae > Amorphophallus > Amorphophallus konjac. The sequence continues at coordinate 34,824 of JAHNEJ010000726.1, read as the reverse complement.
ATTAATTAACTGTGTTTTCAACTACCTATTGACCCACTCATTAGTCTCAATCATCATATTTACGCTTAAGGAGCTTTATAACTAACATCTTAATTTGACAATGATGAAGTATCTTTTCATTTTCTTAACACGAGGAGGTCTAAATCAAAGCGTCGAGGACACGCCGCCCTAATTGGAAGATCAATAATACAAACAAAACCCTAGTTTTGCCTTTCCATTCCTGTGTCCATATTCCTTTATATAACTACCTGTTGTTCTACAGATGTTTTGTCGAGAGCACGTTCCGTTCGACCGTAGGGTTTTCGCCGCCGGAGCGGCCATCCTCCACCGCACGCCACACTTCTCCGCCACCGGTCGCCGTCTTCCGCCGCCGGAGCACCGTCTTCCTCCGCATTGACACCATCCGTGTGTTGTCCTCCCCGTCGGATCAGCCAACTCCCCGTTGTCAGCCGCCGACTTCTCTGCCGTCCACCACCTGCAGTATGCCTCTCTCTCTCTCTCTCTCTCTCTCTCTCTCTCTCTCTCTCTCTCTCTCTCTCTCTCTCTCTCTCTCTCTCACACACACACACACTATGTGTGTGTGTGTGTGTGTGATACGTATGTGCGGAATTATACACCACTCAACGGCCGGCCAACTGTCCAAAGGAGGTACAGCTCAGCATGGAGGTTAGTACAAAAGGATGAATTCAATTGGCGCCAATAAACATTGCATTTGAATTTCCTGTAATTCCGAGGGGCTGTCCCTATATAAGGGAGCTGGTATCGGAGGGAAAAAGGTATGATAAAATGGAATAAGAATCTCCTCTGGCATTGCCATGTCTACCTCATCTTCTTCCTCTTCTTCTTCTTCTACTGCCTCTGCGAATTCTTCCCTTCCCCCGATCTCTGCTTTCCAGGTGCCTCTCTCTGCTTTTCCTCCTTCTATATCTACAGCTGCAGTTACCCCGGGGGTCCTTGGAGCTATTCCTGCGATCCCTGCAACCACTGGACGGAAGAAAGCAGCCATGAATGCTCTGCTGTCTGATCGATTTGCAACATCTGAAGGAGATCCAAGGTCTGAACCAGATGGAGCTAACAAATTGGTGGCGTCGCCCTCCTTGGACAGCCCTCAGCCTTCAAGACTACTAGCACCGGATGAACTCCTGCTCTTTCAACAATCAATTCAACACGCTGTTCAGATCTCGGTGCAGCAAGCCATCTCGCAGACAGCAACTATCACTGATCAACGCCTAGATCAACTATCACAGAAGATTGAAGCATTGGAACTCACAGCTGCTAAACGAGAGCCGATTTTTGTGCAGCCAACTCGAATTTCAGAATTGATACCACCAGCTCCTCCATCAATTCAGGTACCTAGGCCTAAACCACTAGAATTACCTCTGTTTGATGGATCTAATTTTGAAGACTGGAAGTTCAAGGCAGATTTATATCTCCGTTTTTATCAATTGAGCCATGAGCAAATGTTACTTCATGTTCAATATTGCTTTCTGGATCGAGCATTAAGGTGGTTCTGTCGAGTCTATAAGACTCAGCAATTTACTACCTGGCCGCAACTTATGACAGCCATGGAAGCTAAATTTGGAAAAAAGGATTGGTCCAATCCTCATATTGAGTTAAGGCAGTTGCATCAAACAGGCTCAGTAGAAGAGTATGAAGCCAAGTTTGAGTGCTTATGTGATGAGATCGATGGAGTTCCGGATGAACATTTATTAGCACACTTTCTGGGAGGATTATCGAAAGAGTTGCACTACGAAGTCTTGCTTCAGAAGCCTCAGTGTTTAGATGAAGCAATGGCTGCAGCAAGATTGGCAGCAAAAAAGCTTACATCTCTACAGACTACTTCTTCCAACCTTAGACTGCACACAGATACTAAGTCCCTTCCTCCGTTCAACAATCGTCCAACTGTTCGACGTTACTCTCCAGAACAATTGGATGATCGCCGAAGGAAAGGCCTCTGTTATATGTGCGATGACAAGTGGGAAAAAGGTCATAAATGCAAACCTCATCGTGCATTTTCAGTACAACTAATTCATATTTCAGAGGTGGAAGATGTTACAGCAGCTGCCCAGACAGTTATAGAAACATCACAGGATATTACCACAGTCAACTATATTACAATTTCCTTGGTGCCACCCCCGATGGCTATGCACAGCACTATTTTCCCTCCCTCGTCTACTATGCAATTAGTAGGCTACATTGCTTCAATTCCTGTATTGACTCTTATAGACACGGGAGCTACTCATAACCTGCTTGACCTTCACATTGCCAAACAGCTTAACCTCCCAATTAAACCAGTGGAAGATATGTCTGCTACTGTGGTAGGAGGAAATCAATGCCCAATTACGGGTTATGTCACTCAGGTACCTCTACACCTCGGCAAACTCCATTTGTTATTGGATTTCTTGGTGATGGACACCTCTCCATTTGATCTCATTTTGGGATCAGCTTGGATTCAAACCTTAGGTGTCATTCAGTGGGATTTCGCAAACCTGTCTATGAAATTTACCCTTCATAATAACCCTTATCATCTGCAAGGCATCACCAACATGGAAGTTCAGCTCTCAGCCCTACCTGAACGGTCACATAGGCTATCTTCAGTACATGCCATTTATGTCTGCCAGCTATCCAAGGGTAATTCATCAGAACTGGTTCCCACTCTTGCACATATGGACATCTCTACTATTGATAAACCAGACCTTGCAGCATTATTACTACAATTCCGATCAGTTTTTCAGATTCCTGAAGGGCTTCCACCTGTTCGCATCTATGACCATAGCATCCAGTTGATTGATGAAACCAAAGTTATCTCATTAACCCCCTATAGATACTCTCCACATCACAAGACAGTTATTGAGCAGACATTGGCAGAATCACTAAAGAATGGAATTATTCGGACTAGTGCTAGTCCATTTGCTTCACCAGTCTTGCTAGTTCAAAAGAAAGACGGCTCATGGCGTATGTGTGTGGATTACAGACAGTTGAATGCAAACACTGTGAAGCATACATACCCAATCCCTATCATTGATGATTTATTGGATGAGCTCAGCCAGGCCACAGTCTTTACCAAACTGGATTTGAGGTCCGGCTATCATCAAATCCGGATGCGTCCGGAGGATATTGACAAAACAGCCTTCTCTACACATGCCGGGCATTATGAATATCTGGTTCTTCCTTTTGGTCTCACTAATGCCCCAGCTACTTTCCAAAGTTTAATGAATGATTTGTTCAGGCCCTATCTCCGAAAATTTGTCTTGGTTTTCTTTGATGATATATTGGTTTACAGTTCTGACTGGAACCTGCATTTACAACATTTACAGGCTATTCTCACATTATTACAGCAGCACATTTTTTATGCTAAGTGGTCTAAATGTTCCTTCGGCCAGTCATCTATCTCTTATCTGGGACATATCATTTGCCAGGGCACTGTCTCCATGGATCCGGACAAAATTCAGGCTATTCAGGAATGGCCCATTCCAAAGAATTGCAAGCAGTTGAGGGGATTTTTAGGCTTAGCTGGCTACTACAGAAAATTCAAAAGGAATTATGGTTTACTTGCTGCCCCATTAACAACACTGTTAAAAAAGGATATTAGATTCAAATGGACTTCCCATGCTGATATCGCCTTTTTATCCCTGAAACAGGCATTAACAACAGCTCCAGTTCTATTTCTTCCAGATTTTACACAACTTTTTATTATTGAATGTGATGCTTCCTCTACAGGCATGGGTGCTGTACTGCTCCAACAAACTCATCCCATTGCCTATATTAGCAAGGCCTTCACTGCTAGACAGCAAGCTCTTTCTACTTATGATCGAGAATTATCTACTGTTATTTTTGCTGTCCATAAATGGAAGCACTATCTCTTGGGTGCCCACTTTCTTATCCGAACAGACCACCAGAGTATTCGACACCTGTTAGCTCAGAAAATCACTACTCCACAGCAGCAAAAATGGCTTGTTAAGCTTATGGGCTTTGACTTTTCCTTGGAGTTTAAACAGGGTCGCACTAATATTGTTGCAGATGCATTGTCTCGACAATCTGATACAACTCTTGTGTGTGGTATTTCTGTTGTAATTCCCAATTGGCTGGAGGGATTGACAGCAAGTTATGCTACAGATCCCATATTACAGAAGCTGAGGCAAGATTGGGATATGGGTCAGTTAGACAAGCATTTGTACACTCTCAAAGGTGACCTCATATATTATAAAGGAAGAATTCTCTTACATTCTACCCATTCATACATCCCAAGGATCCTCCAAACCTACCACCTCTCTCCAATTGGCGGCCATGTAGGATTCCACAAAACATTGCATAACATTCGAAGAAGTTTCTATTGGAAACATATGACTTCTGATATCAAGAAATTCATTCGAGAATGTGACATTTGTCAAACCTGTAAATACACTACTCAGCCACCTTCAGGGTTACTACAACCTCTACCTATTCCACAAAGTACATGGACATCCATTTCTATGGATTTTATTGATGGACTCCCTAAATCCCACAATTGGACATCCATCATGGTTGTAGTTGACCGCCTCTCTAAGTATGCCCATTTTCTCCCACTGAAGCATCCTTATACCGCTCAGTCTGTGGCTCAGCAGTTTACCAAAGAGATTATCCGGTTGCATGGACTTCCTGTTAATATCATTTCTAATAGGGATCCTGTAACGACCCGAGAATCCGATTACCGGGAAGGCCCGATAACCCGAGACTCGTACCGCCACCCACGAGTCCGAAGACTCGGAAGGGTTAAAAGGATGGTGTGGAAACTACATAAGCATCACAGATAATTGCAGAAATTAAACAGTTATAATATTAAGCAGGAAATAAATTAACAATTTACCTGGTCCACAATAAAGAACAATAATAACAGCAGTCCACGACTAGTACAGTGACAAGAAAGAAAAGTACAGCTACACGGGGCATCCCCCGGCTCTGACATCTGGCACTACCTCTGGGCACCCGCACCACGCTGCGCTCCTGACGCGCTCCCCGAAGGTGGCGCCTCACCTGAAACACGGTGAAAACACGCAGGGAATGAGTCTCAGAACAAGACTCAGTAGGGATCACTCGAACCCTACCTCGAAAAACGAGAAACCACTACTCTAGCGGTAGGAAGTACCTCGGAAAGGAAAGCCCTGTACTCTACAGAACTAGACCCTACGGCACGCAAACCGACACACGTGCCACGGTACGAGAAGACCGAAACTCAACGGTCGAACCGTCAAAACCCGAAGGTCGGAAACACACGACTGACAGTCTGACACTCCGTACTCGACAGGAGTACCACCCACTAGAAGCACAGCCGGTAGCGTCCCCTGACGTCTTACACCGCACCGCAGGTGAACCGCCTGACGTGGTAGGTCCTACCCGAGGCGCAAACACCGTACAAGTAACCACAACAAGTGACTAGCTGGGGTCACGCCCGTCGACGTGGGTCCAACCGCCCCCAACCACGTGTGCACACACAGACCACGCGTCCTAGGTCTGGCCCTCTGACCGGTTTTCCCCCGCAGCCGGACTCTGGCTACGACGAGGGGCCTACGGTAACCGGTCCACAAACCGTCTCGAAAGGTGGGTGCCCGTACACCACTCCCAGGTGAGACCAGCACCTCGTACTGGTGGGCTACGACTAGTGGAGGGTCACTGAAGGAGTAGACTCTCGAGTCAACGGAAAACAACGTCCGAAACCGACAACGTGTGGGAATCACCCCACGCACCAGCTCCGTCAAACGGGGCCACGGTCGGAGAAAAACGGACGCACCGCCCACGGCCAAACTCATGACCAAGGCAAACGGAACCTCCGGACACCAAAGACACGGTCACGGAACTCCACGGGGTGCCCGGGACGCACACACGGCCCAAGGGGAACACCCAACAACGAACCAAATCGCGCTAGGGATACCTAGCGCGACAGGGCATGTCGCGCTAGGGTCCCCTAGCGCAACAAGGGTTGTCGCGCTATGGCCCCATAGCGCGACACGGACCATCGCGCTAGGGAACCCTAGCGCGACAGGGACCATCGCGCTAGGTCCTCCTAGCGCGACAATGATGATCGCGCTAGGGCCCCATAGCGCGACACGAATCGCCAAACTGTTCATCTTCTCCGATGAACGCGCTCGGTCGGGGCAGCGCGACCTCCAAGAACGCGCTACTGGAGTATAGCGCGTTCTCAGTCCGCGGCCGAAAACGGTAAGAACGCCCAAAAAACCCAACCACGCCCCCATACCTCCATAGGAGAGGGGGAAAACAAAGGGGAAGACCCCTGGGGACCTCTAGCATGATTCTAGGCCCTCAAAACACGAATCCATGTATTGAATCCATAGATCGGGCGAGCTCTCCCCAAATCATGGAAAAACCCAAAAACGCTCAAATGATCCCCTCTCGGCCTCCCCGCGGCCTATAAATCACGGAAAAGAACGGCATGAGGCTAAGGAACGTCACCCTACCTCAATGGAGCAAATGCTCCGCCGGATCGATCACGAATCACGAAGAATGCTCGAAGCTTCACGAACTCCCCACGCTTCCCACGCTCGCCGCACGCCCACGAGATCGCCTCACCGTCGCCCACGCGTCCGCGCCGTCGCCCCGCCGCCGTCCGTAGCCGGAGAGGGGTTCGCCGCGTCCGAATGGGAGAGAGGGAGAGAGAGGAGGCTCACGGTCGCGAGAGAGAGGGAGAGGAAGAAGAAAGAGAAAAGGGAAAAAGAAAAGAAAAAGGATTAGGATTTATAGAAAATCCGAATTTTCGGAAAAATACCGAAAAATAGAAAAATACATTTCTGGAATCCTCGGAACGCACCGATCGCAACGGTACCACTCGTACCCGGGTGAACGGCCCAGTTAACCCGCAGCGAGCGTCCGAAGGAAAAGCCGAAACACACGCCGGGAATCGGAAAACACACGCGGAAAAGCCGCGGAACGCCTCCGGGCCTCCGAAACGACTCCGGATCACGCCGATCCGAACACGAAAGATGTCCAAAACGAAATTTCGGACACAACAGAGCCGGACGCTCCGAAAACCAGATCCGGGACCCACGAAGAAGGATCCGAAAGGTCCGGGATATTACAGCCCTCCCCCCTTAAGGAATTTCGTCCTCGAAATTGAGAACAACCAAAGGGGAAAGAAGAGGAAGACTCACTCAAACAGATACGGGAACTGCTGACGCATCTCGTCCTCACGTTCCCACGAAGCCTCACCACCAGAGTGTCGTTGCCACACGACCTTCACCAAGGGAATGACCTTGTTCCGCAGGCGCTGCTCTCGCCTATCCTCCACGCGGATCGGAAACTCTGGGAGAGAAAGATCTGGAGTCACCTCAGGCCAAACAGAAAACTCGAGCACATGAGAGTCATCGGGCATATACTTCCGCAACATCGAGACGTGGAACACGTCATGCACCGACGCCAACTCAGGAGGTAACTGCAACCGGTAAGCAACCTCACCGATGCGCTCCACAATCGCGAAAGGACCAATGTAGCGGGGACTCAGCTTCCCACGCCGTCCAAAACGCATCACCCCCTTCATCGGAGAAACTCTCAAGAACACATGATCGCCCACGGCGAACTCGAGGGGTTGCCTCCTACGGTCAGCATAGCTCTTCTGCCGACTCTGGGCCGCCAACATGTTCTGACGAACCAGGTGCACAACGCCCACACATTGCTGCACCAACTCCGGTCCCGTCAAAACACGCTCACCCACCTCAAACCAATCAAGTGGAGTCCGACAAGGACGCCCATACAATGCCTCATAAGGAGCCATGCCGATGCTCGAATGATAGCTGTTGTTATAGGCAAACTCCACCAACGGTAGGTGATGAATCCAACTCCCCTGCCACTCCAGGCAGCAGGATCTCAGCATGTCCTCCAAAGTCTGAATGGTCCTCTCAGACTGACCATCTGACTGAGGATGATATGCCGAGCTAAATGCCAACTCCGTGCCAAGAGCTCGCTGGAAACTCCTCCAGAATCCAGAAGTGAAGCGCGGATCCCGATCCGACACGATCGAAATGGGAACCCCATGCAACGGAACGATCCGCTCCACATAAAGACGAGCCAACTTAGGCACGCTCCAGCTGACCTTGACCGGTAGCAACCGCGTCACCTTCGTCAGCCGATCCACCAGTAACCAAATACTGTCCTGCCCACTCGGGGTCCTTGGCAACCCCACCACAAAATCTGTGGTCACATGGTCCCACTTCCAAGCAGGAACATCCAAGGGCTGGAGAGTACCTCCTGGTCGCTGATGCTCCGCCTTCACCTGCTGACAGATCAGGCACCTGGCCACAAATTCGGCGACATCTCTCTTCATGCCAGGCCACCAAAACTGCCTCCGCAAGTTCCGATACATCTTCGTCGCACCCGGGTGCACAGTGTACCTGCTCCCATGAGCCTCGCGTAACACCGCACGACGAACCTGCTCCTCCGCTGGGACGTACAACCTGCCACGAAACCTCGCAGCACCGTCCTCGCCGAGCTCTACGTCAGCCATAGCCAAAATCCGGGGCAACTCAGGGTCCGCATGTTGAGCCTCTGTCACCTGACGACGGATAGCAGGAGTGACAGTCAGACTCGCAAGCACTGCCAACCCTCGCTCCTGGGGAATCTTGAGCCTGAAGGATACTTCGGGCACCTGTTCCCAGAGCCTCCACTTCCTCAGCATCAAGGTACTGACCGCCACCTTCCGACTCAAGGCATCGGCGACGACATTCATCCTGCCCGGCTGATAAGACAGGGTGAAGTCATAGTCCTTCATGAACTCCATCCAACGCCTTTGTCTGAGGTTCAGATCTCTCTGCGAGAACACATACCTCAAACTCTGATGGTCAGTGAACACCTCGAACTTCTCACCGTACAGATAATGCCTCCAGATCTTCAGCGCGAAGATCACCGCCGCCAACTCAAGATCATGGGTAGGGTAGTTCTCCTCATGGGGCTTTAGCTGCCGAGATGCATAAGCCACCACTCTACCATGCTGCATCAGAACAGCACCCAATCCAACGCCGGAAGCATCTGTACACACCACAAAACCTCCCGATCCAGAAGGCAAAACCAACACCGGAGCCGAGGTGAGCAACCTCTTCAGTTCACTGAAGCTCTGCTCACACTCCTCGGACCAAACGAAAGGCACATCCTTCCGCGTGAGCCTCGTCATCGGGGTCGCAATGCGGGAAAAATCCTGGATAAACCGACGATAATACCCCGCAAGCCCCAAGAAACTCCGGATCTCCGTCACCGACCTCGGCCTCGGCCACTGCATCACAGCCTCGACCTTGGCGGGATCCACGGAAATGCCATCACCAGAAATCACGTGCCCCAGAAAGTGCACCTCGCTGAGCCAAAACTCGCACTTGCTGAGCTTCGCATACAACTGGTGATCTCGCAGCGTCTGCAGCACCACACCCAAATGGTATGCGTGCTCCTCAGCAGACCGCGAATAAACAAGGATGTCATCCACGAAGATGACCACGAATTGGTCCAAATACGGATGGAACACCCTCTGCATCAAGTCCATAAAGGCTGCTGGGGCATTGGTGAGCCCAAACGGCATCACCAAGAACTCATAATGCCCGTACCTCGTACTGAACGCAGTCTTCTCCACATCGGACTCGCGAATTCTCAGCTGATAGTAACCGGACCGCAAATCAATCCGCGAGAACACTCGCGCAGACTGAAGTTGGTCGAACAAATCATCAATCCGCGGCAACGGATACTTGTTCTTAATGGTCACTTCATTCAGCTGCCGATAGTCAATGCATAGCCGCAGACTACCGTCCTTCTTCTTCACGAACAACACGGGCGCACCCCAAGGGGAAAAGCTCGGACGAATGTACCCCTTGGCCAACAGTTCCTGCAACTGCGCCCTCAACTCCCTCAGCTCAGCGGGGGCCATACGGTAGGGAGCCTTCGCCAAAGGTCCCGTACCAGGTACAACCTCGATCACGAAATCGATCTCCCGCTGGGGAGGTAATCCAGGCAACTCCTCAGGAAAAACATCGGGAAACTCGCACACCACCGCAATGTTCTCGACATCCGGCTCCATCCGGTCAGACACAACCACAGACGCGAGAAAACCCTGACAACCTGAATCAAGCAATCGACGGGCTCGAATAGCAGAGATAAGGAATCGAGAAGAGGTGGAACGGATACCTTGGAAATAGAAGGTCCTCTTGCTCGGATGCTGGAAGTAGACCCTCTTCATCCCACAATCCACCACCGCTCCATGAGTCTCGAGCCAATCCATGCCTAGAATCACGTCGTAATCCCGAAGCTGCAACGCATACAACCTGCCTGGCATACTCCGCCCATCGATCCACACCGGAACCTGGTCGAAGCAATACGGAGTGACCATAAAGTCACCCGAAGGCAACTCCACTGCCAAATCACAGGACAACTGGGTCACCGGCTCCTCGACGCTCGACGCGAAATCCTCCGAAATAAACGAATGAGACGCGCCAGAATCAAATAAAACCCGAGCCGCACAACCCAAAATCTGAACGGTACCTTCCACGAGCTGCGACGCCACTGCCTCTGCCCTGGTCAAGTGCGTGATCTGGCCACGAGCCCTCTGCCTGCCTCCCACACTAGCTGACCTGGGTAGCGGTGGATACTGTCCCTGCTGCTGCTGCTGCTGCCTCTGCTGCTGGGGAACCTGCTGCTGCTGAGGAAACTGCTGCTGCGGCGGTCTCTGAGGACAGTCACGCGCCATGTGCCCTGGCTGGTCACACCGAAAACAGATGATCGGCGCCGTGCACTGCCTGCCTGGGTGGGTCCCACCACACGTGGACAAGATCCTCGTGATCCACCCCCTGATCCCTGACGCTGCAAAGGAATCGGCTGCTGTACACTGCCCGATGAAGCTTGTCCCTGATCCTTGGGCTTCTTACGGAAACCCTTCTTCAAGAACTTCTTGACCTTCGAGCTAAAAGACGCAGATCCTGTCACTGAAGCTGCCGATGCCGGTACTCCTGAACCACCCGACGCATGCTGGAAGAAACCCTGCTGCTGGGTAGCCGACTGCTGGCTGCGACCAGACAAAGACTGCCCCTGGCTGATCGGTCCTCGAGTCCTCTGCATATCCATCTCCAAGGAAATCGCAACACGAGACGCCGTCTCTAGATCAGTGGCCCCATTCGCGATCAAATGGTGCCTCAGCTCCAGCCTCAAGCCCTGCACAAACTGCGTCGTCCTCACCCTCTCATGCTCCATGATATGAGGTGCATACCGACCCAGCTCGACAAATCGGGCTCTGTACTGCAACACGGACATGTCACCCTGCACAAGCTCCAGAAACTCCCGCATCCGCTGCGTAGCAACGACGTCTGGACAGTACGTACGCTCGAAAGCACTGACAAAGTCACCCCACTCAACCTGCTCAAGTGGACGAAGCTGAAAGGACGTCTTCCACTCGGAAGACCACCACCTCCGAGCCGTACCCTGCAACTGGTTGTAGGCCAACACCACTCTGTCCTCGGCAGTAGTCTTCGCAGAACTGAACACCCGCTCCATCTCATCAAGCCAATCACGAGCCGCATCAGGGTCTGCCTGGCCGCTAAAGTAAGGTGGATGGAACTGCATGAAGTCCCTCACCGCTCGGCCTGGCCCACCCCTGACAATCGAGCCCTCAGCAGCCTCTCCGCCAAACTGCTGAGACATGAGATGGTACATGCCTCGGAAGAAATCCTCGGCCCCCGGAGCTCTCGCAGCATCCGCGGCCTCGGTAGCTCCCGGAACTCTGCTATGCTCCTCCTGGTCCCTCTGGACCCCCTGCTGGATCTCCTGACCTCCAGCCGACTGCCCCTGCTGAGAGCGAGAACTTCTCCTCGGCGCCATCCTCGCTCCTGAAGCACAAGACAGAAAAATACGGAAACGGCAATGTCAAAATAAACACACGGTGCCCAATGCCAGCGTCATCTGTACATCATCGCTGTGGACTAGTGGACCACTACAATTACCTATGATTCTCATGTAATTCCACAACCGCGCTCTGATACCAGCTGTAACGACCCGAGAATCCGATTACCGGGAAGGCCCGATAACCCGAGACTCGTACCGCCACCCACGAGTCCGAAGACTCGGAAGGGTTAAAAGGATGGTGTGGAAACTACATAAGCATCACAGATAATTGCAGAAATTAAACAGTTATAATATTAAGCAGGAAATAAATTAACAATTTACATGGTCCACAATAAAGAACAATAATAACAGCAGTCCACGACTAGTACAGTGACAAGAAAGAAAAGTACAGCTACACGGGGCATCCCCCGGCTCTGACCTCTGGCACTACCTCTGGGCACCCGCACCACGCTGCGCTCCTGACGCGCTCCCCGAAGGTGGCGCCTCACCTGAAACACGGTGAAAACACGCAGGGAATGAGTCTCAGAACAAGACTCAGTAGGGATCACTCGAACCCTACCTCGAAAAACGAGAAACCACTACTCTAGCGGTAGGGAAGTACCTTGGAAAGGAAAGCCCTATACTCTACAGAACTAGACCCTACGGCACGTAAACCGACACACGTGCCACGGTACGAGAAGACCGAAACTCAACGGTCGAACCGTCAAAACCCGAAGGTCGGAAACACACGACTGACAGTCTGACACTCCGTACTCGACAGGAGTACCACCCACTAGAAGCACAGCCGGTAGCGTCCCCTGACGTCTTACACCGCACCGCAGGTGAACCGCCTGACGTGGTAGGTCCTACCCGAGGCGCAAACACCGTACAAGTAACCACAAACAAGTGACTAGCTGGGGTCACGCCCGTCGACGTGGGTCCAACCGCCCCCAACCACGTGTGCACACACAGACCACGCGTCCTAGGTCTGGCCCTCTGACCGGTTTTCCCCCGCAGCCGGACTCTGGCTACGACGAGGGGCCTACGGTAACCGGTCCACAAACCGTCTCGAAAGGTGGGTGCCCGTACACCACTCCCAGGTGAGACCAGCACCTCGTACTGGTGGGCTACGACTAGTGGAGGGTCACTGAAGGAGTAGACTCTCGAGTCAACGGAAAACAACGTCCGAAACCGACAACGTGTGGGAATCACCCCACGCACCAGCTCCGTCAAACGGGGCCACGGTCGGAGAAAAACGGACGCACCGCCCACGGCCAAACTCATGACCAAGGCAAACGGAACCTCCGGACACCAAAGACACGGTCACGGAACTCCACGGGGTGCCCGGGACGCACACACGGCCCAAGGGGAACACCCAACAACGAACCAAATCGCGCTAGGGATACCTAGCGCGACAGGGCATGTCGCGCTAGGGTCCCCTAGCGCAACAAGGGTTGTCGCGCTATGGCCCCATAGCGCGACACGGACCATCGCGCTAGGGAACCCTAGCGCGACAGGGACCATCGCGCTAGGTCCTCCTAGCGCGACAATGATGATCGCGCTAGGGCCCCATAGCGCGACACGAACCGCCAAACTGTTCATCTTCTCCGATGAACGCGCTCGGTCGGGGCAGCGCGACCTCCAAGAACGCGCTACTAGAGTATAGCGCGTTCTCAGTCCGCGGCCGAAAACGGTAAGAACGCCCAAAAAATCCAACCACGCCCCCATACCTCCATAGGAGAGGGGGAAAACAAAGGGGAAGACCCCTGGGGACCTCTAGCATGATTCTAGGCCCTCAAAACACGAATCCATGCATTGAATCCATAGATCGGGCGAGCTCTCCCCAAATCATGAAAAACCCAAAAACGCTCAAATGATCCCCTCTCGGCCTCCCCGCGGCCTATAAATCACGGAAAAGAACGGCACGAGGCTAAGGAACGTCACCCTACCTCAATGGAGCAAATGCTCCGCCGGATCGATCACGAATCACGAAGAATGCTTGAAGCTTCACGAACTCCCCACGCTTCCCACGCTCGCCGCACGCCCACGAGATCGCCTCACCGTCGCCCACGCGTCCGCGCCGTCGCCCCGCCGCCGTCCGTAGCCGGAGAGGGGTTCGCCGCGTCCGAATGGGAGAGAGGGAGAGAGAGGAGGCTCACGGTCGCGAGAGAGAGGGAGAGGAAGAAGAAAGAGAAAAGGGAAAAAGAAAAGAAAAAAAGGATTAGGATTTATAGAAAATCCGAATTTTCAGAAAAATACCGAAAAATAGAAAAATACATTTCTGGAATCCTCGGAACGCACCGATCGCAACGGTACCACTCGTACCCAGGTGAACGGCCCAGTTAACCCGCAGCGAGCGTCCGAAGGAAAAGCCGAAACACACGCCGGGAATCAGAAAACACACGCGGAAAAGCCGCGGAACGCCTCCGGGCCTCCGAAACGACTCCGGATCACGCCGATCCGAACATGAAAGATGTCCAAAACGAAATTTCGGACACAACAGAGCCGGACGCTCCGAAAACCAGATCCGGGACCCACGAAGAAGGATCCGAAAGGTCCGGGATATTACAGATCCCATATTTTGCAGTAACTTTTGGCAGGAAATCTTTACACTACAGGGTGTCATCCTCAACATGAGCACTGCCTACCACCCCCAATCTGATGGGCAATCGGAGGTGGTCAACCGATGCTTGGAAACCTACTTGCGCTGTTTTTGCTGTCAACAACCGGCCAATTGGGCAGATTGGTTATGTTGGGCTGAATATTATTATAACACCACTTACCATTCTGCCATCAAAATGACACCCTATGAAGCACTGTATGGAGTCCCTCCACCAACATTCCTTTCTTACATACCAGGACTTGCTGATAACAATATGGTGGATGCTCAACTTCGGTCCAGACAGGAAATTCTACAAGAACTCCAGCATAATTTGGAGGCTGCCCAGAACAAAATGGTCAAGTATGCCAACAAGCATCGCCTGCATGTCGAATATCAAGTGGGCGACTGGGTTTACTTGAAATTGCAACCCTATCGCCAGGATTCTATGGTCCGTCGTCACTGCCATAAGCTGTCAGCACGCTATTTTGGACCTTACCAATTTGTCAAGCGATGCGGCAAAGTAGCTTACCAGTTAGATTTACCCGAAGAAGCCCGCATCCATCATACATTTCATGTTTCTCAACTGAAAAGGAAACATGGGCCATACCCAGTGTTTCCGACTCCTCTGCCTCACTTACTTTGTGCTCAGGACAGAGTACCCAACCGCATCCTCCAACGCCGGCTGGTTCGCAGACATAATCAAGTTATTCCACAGGTCCTCATTTCTTGGGATGGCGCTCCTGCATCAGAGGCCACATGGATGGACTATACTGCCTTTAAACAGCAGTATCCTGCCACCAACCTCGAGGACGAGGTTGTTTCCCCGGGAGGGGGTAGTTGATACGTATGTGCGGAATTATACACCACTCAACGGCCGGCCAACTGTCCAAAGGAGGTACAGCTCAGCATGGAGGTTAGTACAAAAGGATGAATTCAATTGGCGCCAATAAACATTGCATTTGAATTTCATGTAATTCCGAGGGGCTGTCCCTATATAAGGGAGCTGGTATCGGAGGGAAAAAGGTATGATAAAATGGAATAAGAATCTCCTCTGGCATTGCCATGTCTACCTCATCTTCTTCCTCTTCTTCTTCTTCTACTGCCTCTGCGAATTCTTCCCTTCCCCCGATCTCTGCTTTCCAGGTGCCTCTCTCTGCTTTTCCTCCTTCTATATCTACAGCTGCAGTTACCCCGGGGGTCCTTGGAGCTATTCCTGCGATCCCTGCAACCACTGGACGGAAGAAAGCAGCCATGAATGCTCTGCTGTCTGATCGATTTGCAACATCTGAAGGAGATCCAAGGTCTGAACCAGATGGAGCTAACAGTGTGCCTCTATTCCTGTGTGTATGTGTGGGTATGTCTGCGTCCGTCCGAGAGGCCCCGTCCGCCCCTGTTTCTCTCTCTCTCTCTCTCTCTGATTCTGTGTGTGTGTCTATCTGAGATCCCCCTCTGTTCCTCTGTGTGTGTGTGCGCGCGCGTGCTTGCGTGTGCGTGTGTCTCTGTGTGTGTGTGTGAGAGAGAGAGAGAGAGAGGTCCTGCGTCTCTGTTCCTGTGTGTGTATGTGTCTGAGATCCCCCCCACTCCTGACTCATCCTCTGTTCTACTCTCTGTGTGTGCTGTCCGTGTGTGTGACTGTGTTATAATTTGTTTTACATGTTTTATCTTACACGATGAAGTTAACAAATTTTAGCTCCTGAATTTAACTCTTAATTTTCTGCAATTTTATTGATGTCATTGTAAATATTGTAATTTTTAAAAAAGTTACATTTATTTCTGATTTTTTGTATATTTTTTGAATTATTCTGTTATATTTTAATGTAATCTAATTTTATATAATTTTATATAATTTAATGTTATAGTTTTTTCATGTAATTTAATTATGTATATTTTTGTAAATTTTTAAATATTTTATTATTGATCTGTATGTTTGAGAGATATAAATTTTAAATTTTTTTAAAAGAGACTACAAGGTGTGACCTCGGCGTAACCTAAGCGGCGCCTTGTGCGTTTTGGGACCGCGGGAACGCCTTGATCGTCCTTGAGATGTCTGTAACTTGTGCCATCTGTCTGTTGTTTACAACATTTTATTGAATTTTGGTACTGTCCGCTTTGAAAGAACATTACAATCCAATTGTTAGGTAAAATGTTAGATTTTTTTTTAACAAGTTACCCTCTTTTCTTAGCTTTGTCTTCTTGCATGTTTCTATAGCTTTGGACTTAGTGGAGGCCTGTGCAGTTTAGGATACTTCCCTTGATAAGTTTGTGTAAATTGTATCTATAGTTGTCAGACAAATACAAGAAAGGAAGTCACAGAAAGCCTGTGCTTGATCTTGCATGGAACAAGGAGGTCAGGTAAGGGCATTTTTTTATCGGTGATGCATTGAAGCATTTCCTTCTGATTGGTTCTTCTTTTTGCTTCTGCTAATCTTCATGGAACACTCTTGAAATTTTAGGAATGTTTTAGCCAGTGCAAGTGCTGACAAAACTGTCAAGATCTGGGATGTTGTTACTGCACAGTGTGCCCTCACTTTAGAGCATCATTCAGATAAGGTAGCAATTTGTACTTGGCAAGTGTCGGGTTTTAGATCAAGTGTTACTTCAGTAGACAACTAAACATGTGTAACCTTTTGAAGAACTTCAAAAAAAATCTTAGTTTTTTCATACCCAAGCAATACAGCCAACTCAGTATGTTGTCATTGTTGTTGTGTCTGTACTTGTGTTTTCTGTTTCTTGGATGAGTATTTGAATATAGTTACATAATTGATGAGCTTCTATGATCATGCTGTTTTTTGGTGTATTAATTTCATGCTCTAGATTTTAGTTATGTGTTATATGCATGTATAAAATAAAGAAATATTGTAGCATTCACTTGGTTTTGTATGCTTTTTTAACTGGAAAATGGTTTTGTAACACCAATTTCTGACACACTTTTGCAACACCCTTTATTATAACATATCAAAGCATCCAGTCGATAAATGCAGGTATCCTTTTTGTCTTTATGTGTGTCAAAAGTAAGATGTTTTAGGTGTTACAAAACCAGCTCTCTTTTTAACCTCATAACATATAAAACACATATTATATATGTAACCATTTTATATGTGCAATTCGTTTGGCAATCCATTACACAAGTTGTGTGAGATCACAAACTCCAATAGCCCACTCCAACCTATCACTTCACCTTCTCCCTTTCCCTAACAGCTGGTGCTGCCGTGAGAGGATGCTGCAGGTGCTATGAGTTTTGGTGATGAGTGGAAACAGGGTGCCCCCAACTCCATGAGCTTGGGCATCCCCATTTCTGCAATGAAGGGTTTCTGTGAGAGCCACCACCAGTTCTGCCATGGGGGAGGCTGCCACTGTGATCAGTTTCTTTTCAGCCCCATTAATGTTGGTTTCATCCTCTTCTCAATTGGTAATCAGCTGTGGCACTTTCCGGAATGGATGAACCAACAGATATATCTGAGATAAAAGTAAAGGGCAAAGCCTAGCCCATTTGATGAAGGGCCCTTTCTTTTTCCCTAACAGAAGAATTCTCCCCCTGATGAAGATCCTCATGAGATAAGTATGACCCTGAGAAAATAACATCCATAAGGACATATTCCCTATTTGTTATTTGGTTGGGACATCTATACACTTTTTGAGCTGAAGAATATCCCAAGAATATCTCTTTAGGCTTGTGATCAGCTTTGGTAGGTCCTGGGTTTAGGCGATGGATAAAAGGTAGACACCCACACACTCGGGAGTGAAAGAGACGAGAGATGGTTGATGCACAATTGTGACTGTGGATCTGTTCACAAGAACTCTGGATGGTATTCTATTGATCATATAGTTTATTCCATAGATTATGCTCGATCATAAGAGCCCTAGAAATCTCTAGGATGTGTTTGTTCTTCCCCTTTGTTATTACTTTTATAGTGTAGTGTAGGTATACAATATTATTTATGATGCATTCATTTTCCATGAAAACATTCAGTCTGCCCCAAAATTGACTTTGAACCATTCTACAGAGCATTTGGATGGTTCTTGGCATTCCACTTCCTCCCCTGATTTCATAAGATAGAACCCATGGGCGGTTATATGTTGATCTGGTCCAAATATGACCATCCAGGGCCTCTAACTGGTCTAAGTACCCCACTTTGGAGCTTTAACCGGGCCAAATACCCTATTTGAGAGTTCTAACCGGATCAACTCAGCCAAATGTGGGAGTATGGGGTCTAATCGGTCCAAATCCCCTAATTGGGGGTTGGATCCGATCCAAATCCCTCAATTGGGGGTGGATCCGGTTCCAACCCCCCAGTTGGGGGTTGCATCTGGTCCGAACCCCCCACTTGGGTTTGGATCCAGTCAAAACCCCCCACTTGGGGGTTGGATCCGGTCCAAGCCCCCCAATTGGGGATGGATCCGTCCAAAACCCCTCAATGAGGGAAAGAATGGGGTCAACCTCTGTAGATGACCTTTCCACTGCTCACCCAACCCATAGTTTGGTGGTTAGACCATGTGGGAAAGGGATTTCTTTAAGTTTTGTGCCTCTATTGTGAGGAATTGCAAGGGGCAAGAGGTTGATGGTGTAAAATTTGTTGCTTCTGTTGTCGCCTTTGCATTTAATCTGCTGCGACGCACCACTTGGTGTTGATTTTTCTCGACAAATTCTTGAGTTTTACAAAACCCTTTCTGTAGATGATCAGGAGTTGTACACATTTCTCGGATGCATCTTGGACTTTTACATAATTGTAAGGCTCATAAGGGCCTTTTGATATCATTTTCCCCAAAGAGATACATAAATCACACGAATCATATGGATATTTGTTGTACATGGGTCAAGGGAGGGACCTTTTGTGACATACCCTTACAGCACAGCCACAACACAGCACAAGTACGAACACAACCCAAAGGATGGGTCTTCAGAAGCACAAGCACAAGCACCAGACCTTTGCACTCTCTCCTCTTTGCGTTCTGTCTTTGTTCCGCCCTGGGTCCCACTGGGGGGTATTTATAGAGCCCAGGGAGTCTTACAGGTTGATCCGGCCCAACCTTTGCCCTCAAGGGTTGTTAACCAATCCAGGTACTCCACTTGAGGGCTTTAGCTGGGTCAAATACCCCACTTGAGGGTTCTAACCGGACCAAATCAGCAAGATGAGGGATTTGGGGGTTAGATTCGGTCCAAACCCCCCAATTGGGGGTTGGATCCGGTCCAACCCCCCCGGCTAGAGGGTGGATCTGGTCCAAACCCCTCAATTGGGGGGTGGATCCAGTCCAAACCCCCCAATTGGGGGTGGATCCGGTCCAAACCCCCCAATGGAGGGAGTGGGGGTGGCCGGCCTCCATATATATATATATTTATTTATTTATTTTTTGGTGTCATTTTTCTCTCTCCTTTTTTATTTAATTTTTGGCTTCAACAAAGGGCCTTTCCCCTTACCTACTTGGGCCTCCCTCTGTCTCTTGGGGCCCTTATTTGCAATGAGTGGCAGGCGAAGTTACTATCCTACGGAGGGAGATTGGTTCTTTGCAAGTCTGTGGTTGACAGTTTACCTATTTTCCTCTTCTCCATTTACCGGATTCCCAAGCCGGTTGCTAAGAAAATTGAATCTATTCAAGTAAGATTCTTTTGGCACGGTAGTGGCTAGAGATGCAGGGGTTAGCTTGACATATCTTGGGGAAGAGTTGCCAGAAATAAGGAGCTGTGAGGAGTGGATATCAAGAACATCAGATATTTTAATATGGCCTTGCTTTGCAACTGGTTGTGGAAGTCACGGTTTGCAGAGGATGGATTGTAGGCACAAGTCTTCAGGCAACGATATTATGATAGAGGTAGGGTTTGGGATTTGACTCTAGCATTTCTGTGCAACATCTTGCCCATCTGGCGAGCTATTTTGTCATGCAAGGATATCCTATCCTTTAATGCCCGATTATGGCTAGGAAAGGGTGATAAGTGTCTCTTTTAGAAGGATAGATGGTGTGACGACTTTACTTTGAAGGAGTTTTTTTTGAGACTTTTTGCAGTTTCTACAGTACCTATAGCTTCAGTATTTCAGTACTTTGACTCTTAGTTTCTTGACAGATTTGGTCTCCTCGGTGCCCACAGAAGGTGAAGGTCCTCGTGTGAAGGATCTCCTATAGGAGGTTGCCGACCAGGGATAGACTTGCCACTTTTCCACAAGATTTAGTCACCACTTGATGTTTGTGCGTAGAAGAGAAGATCTTGGACCACCTGTTTGTTGGTTGCTCCTACACGCATGATGTTTTTGCAGTTTCAGCAGTACCTATAGCTTCAATATTTTAGTACTTTGACTCTTAGTTTCTTGACAGATTTGGTCTCCTCGGTGCCCACAGAAGGTGAAGGTCCTCGTGTGAAGGATCTCCTATAGGAGGTTGCCGACCAGGGATAGGCTTGCTACTTTTCCACAAGATTTAGCCACCACTTGATGTTTGTGCGTAGAAGAGAAGATCTTGGACCACCTGTTTGTTGCTTGCTCCTACACACATGGTGTTTGGGCCGAGCTCGCTAGATAGACACAAACAACTGTCAGCCTTCCTAGCCAGGTGCATTTTTTGATAGAGAATTGGGGTAGGAGTTGGAACCTAAAAGGCAATCGTCTCACTTAGTGGATCATTCTGCATGCTACGCTATGGGCTATTTGGGGCGAAAGAAATAACATGACATTCAGGGGGCGAAGAGCTCGGTGTCCATTATTGGTGAAAGAGTATGGGAGAGGCTCCTTTGTAATGTGGATGCTTATAACTCATCCCCTTTTGTTTCGTTGGGAGGGTAGTGGAGCTACACTATCTTTGTGTATGCATTTTTGATGTATAGGGATTTTTTGGAAACTTTTTGAGCACACTCATCTTTCTTTTACTTTTAATACAATAGTGGTACTACCCACTTTCAAAAAAAATCATTTTTGCTTATACTACAATTAATACTTCATGTTGTTAGCTATTCTTGTAACAATAATCCATGACTCTGTTCTATCAGATTTTAGAGACAAAGATTAGGATCAAAAACCTACAAGGGTGTCAACATAAAACATGGGATAACTTTGTCTTTTGCGACAGCTTATCAGCACGGAAAACTGTTATGTGATTTTCTATGTTCTTTGAGTAAAGAGAAAACTTTGCATTTGTTGTATCTCATGAAGAGACGGTAGACCCACACCTATTCTCCTTCTGCCAAACATACAAGAGTTGAGCTGGTTCACCAAGATATCAAAATGCTTTTCATTTCTTATGTGGTAAAATTTTCCTCTTCTTGCAGGTTCAAGTTGTTGAATGGAATCAGTGTTCACCAGAAATTCTTCTTAGTTGATCTTTTGATCAATCAGTGGTCATGGTAAGATATTTCTGTTTCTCTCTTTGGTCATTCTCTTTGACGTTTCTATTTTCTCACCTGGACATGCTTTCTACTTTGTAGCCTTTATAAAATTCATGACAATGCAACAATAGCCACCAGGATTATGGACTGGGGTTTGCTAGGCCTGGCCTGTCCTGGGTCTGAGAAACATGGTCCATGTTAAAAAATTAGGCTCGACCAAACCCAACATGTAAAGGACTGAGCTTAGGCTTCACAAGGCCCAACTGTAGGGACATTTTAGTGAAATCCCTTAGCACCACCCGAAATGTCCCTCTCCATGTCACCTAAAACCCCCTTTTCTGGGAGTGCGACCCCCCCTCACCAAAGTGCTTTGGCTCCTGGCTGTACAGCTATCCTCTACTTTGTCTTGAGCTCCCTACTGTTCGAGTTCACCCAATGCAAGTCAACCCCTATCCCATGCTTCAGACTCCCCTTCCCCCGTGCTCTGAAACACACCATGCATTCCAAATTGGTGTCATGGATGACATTTTTTCAGTTTGTAAATAGAAATGTCCAGACCTTCTGTAATGCTTGTGAAGGATGACGCTGTGCCACTGTTGAACATGGAATTATAAATTCAAAAAAAGAGGGGAGGTAAAATGTTCATTTGTTGAACACGAATGCACATTAATAAGCTATTTAATTGGCATGTGTTCTCCTAATTCTATGGGTTTAGTTTATCAGACGATTTGGTTTCGAGTGTGGGACTTTTTCCTACTGATCTCGGTCAGTGTTGATTTACATCGGCATAAAGTCCAAACATCCTTGTTTAACTGCCAAAGAAAAAATTAAAGTTTTCACAATGATGGTCTGATGCTAAGGGCAAAGTTACAACTACCATAATTGTCTTACAAGATAGATAAGGAGACGGGAGGGTGGTTTGATTAGCGGCATAGGGAGTCTACAAGCCTAGGAAGACGGAGGTAGGCATGAGATTGATATTTGAGTGTAGCCATAGGTTGAGGACATTGCCACAATCTAACACTTCTTGAAAGATTAAATAAGACCCAGTATTGATAGGGGTATGTTTGCAATTCCTAGAGAGTTTAGAGACTCTTTGAGTTCCTGAGGTATTTTGGTAATTCTTCAATTCTTAGGGTATTATGATAACTTTTTTGGACTGGGGGGTATTTTAGTAATTTTTGGGCCTTGGGGGCATTTTGGTCATTTCTAGAGTGTCCCAGGGGTATAAGGGTAGTTTCTAGGCTCTAGGGGTATTTCGGTAAATTTTTGAGCTCCAGGGGTATTTTAATAATTTTCAGAATGTCCCATGGATGTTCTGGTAATTCTTGAGTAACACTCGGGTATTGATACAATTTGGCATTGATTGTGAGTGTGAGAATAAATTGAGGCTTAGGAAGGGCACGTGTAAGTATTCCTCATAAAGGGGATGTATTCACAATTTCACTGGAAGTCAGGGTACTTCTGCAATTCCTTGAAACAAACAAAGGACATTTGCATATATTCAAAATTTGTACAAGTACATGACTTTGTCAGCAAATTGTGGATGTTATAGGACTCCTTCGCAAAAATATGGGACATAGTCACAATTTGAGAGGTTTGTAGGGTATTTCTGTAATTACAGGATATCGAGGGGTTTTCTTGTAATTTTAGGAGGCTATTTTTGTAATTTTTAGTTAGTTCAGAAAATTACACACTTTTACCGTCCAGAAAATATATAAAATTACATAA
The DNA here is from genome assembly GCA_022559845.1 of Amorphophallus konjac. Lineage (NCBI taxonomy): Eukaryota > Viridiplantae > Streptophyta > Magnoliopsida > Alismatales > Araceae > Amorphophallus > Amorphophallus konjac. The sequence continues at coordinate 11,347 of JAHNEJ010000726.1, read as the reverse complement.
CGAGGCCTTTAGGGGCATAAGTGTAAGACTCGAGATATTTATAACTTGTACCCTTGAGTGGATCATTACAAAGCGAACACAAACTCCTGGGCACCTTGGGTGAGTGTCTTCTGGGCTTGCTTTGTGTCTCTATCTTTTGAAGTGGGACCCAGGGGATATTTATAGAGAATAGGGGGTCACTTGGACCTAGTCAAGTCCTTTGGAAGCTTGCTCGAGGTCAAATGGCCTGCTAGATAGGCAAACAACCCTAAATAAACATTTCTTAGGAGTAACTGGGGTCAAATGACCCTAAAAAGATGGGTATCGACCCCGGTTGGGATTAACTTGGGCTGATTGACCCCAGATGGGTGGGGATTGACCCTGATTACCCCAAACAGGGGGGAATCAACCCCGGTTAAACCCATGGGGCTTAATTGGGGTCAATTGACCCCGATAGAGGGCAACGGTCAACCCTAGTTAAGCTTGGGTTGACCGGCCCATTTAGGGGGTCGATCGACCCTGGTTAAGCGTGGGAAGGCTTTCCGGGGTCGAATGACCCTTGGACGGTCGCATTTGACCCCGGGTAGGGCCCCCAAAGGGTGATCACATTGACTCTCGGCTTTGTGCCCTTTATTGATCATTGTTGAGTTGAATTTTCTGGAATTGCCTTGATTGTCTCAATACATAATTTTTTTTTGACCAGGAATTCTCGAGATTTGAAGACAACTCCTTAGAGCGATGGTACTGGCTTTGTGTCGTATTTCGACCGTCGCCTAGCCATCTTAATTTAACCTATCTCGATTAAATCGAGAAAAATAACGAGATCAACAAAGGTCCCCCACGAAGTGTCCGTCAAAGCCGGAGGCAGAGGTGGGCGAGCTGTGCCCCTTGTATTTTTTGTTTTCCCAAGCCTTCTTGATGCAATGGGATTTCTTGGACTGCACTTCATCAATTTATTGCTTCCCTTATATGCTTCGTATGACCCTTTTTTGTTTCTTCCTTTTTTTTGTTTTTGCAGCACTTTCAGTCATGGCTCGCTACGGTGGAGACACAAACTACTCCAAAAAGCTGAAAATTGGGGGGTCTGAAGACCAATATGTCAAGCTGAGTGACAAGCCCATGTCACTCTTTCCTCCACGAATAATCACTGCTGAAAATTTTGATTTAGTGGACTGTGGCTTGTTTTGGGTCGCAGAAGGGCCAACTGAGGTTGCAGAGGGCGCTTTTGACACATCTCGCATTGCAAAGAAGAATGGTGTTTATGCGTATGATTGGTCACGGGGATATCCATCTCACTACCCGCTAGACCGTCATCTCTTTCCTTTCATTTAGAGTTTTGTTCCTCTGAGCTTGGAGAATGAGGACCCACTTTTGTTGGAGGTGAGACGCCGCCTTGAGCGGGCCATACTGTGGGGAGAGAGAGTATGTAGGATACATGCACATTCTCCTATCCGAGCTTTCTGGATGGTTTTGTGCAACAAAAACAATACCCGATTAGAAAAGTCTGGGCTTCTTCAGGCACTTCGAGAGCTTTAGAGTTCCCCCTACATCTTTCTCCGGCATGCTGGCATTTATATGGGCACTAAAGGTCACAGAGCCCGAGTGGATGGTATGATATTAACACCCTCAGGCGTGAAATTTGTAAATGGTGATTAGACTATGATTATCTGCTCGAGAAGATATTGGCACTTAAGGCCCCCAGTTGGTATGAGAGATGGTCTGTCATTCCTTCCCATAGTTATCACCAAAGGGCGACAGAATGGCTCATGGGTATTCTTTGTGTTTTCAAAATAGTGCTAGACAAGGCAGGGATTCGACACGTAGTTACAACAACATTATATTGTTACCCCAGCCACACATGACTTCTGTAGGGGTTGACAGAGAAATTTTACTGCCGCTGGAATACATTTGTCACCGCAGAGGGTGAAACATCTTTACATCTATAGACTTTTCACAGGATCTTTGGTCTTCTCGTGGGGCTATTTAACGTGCAAAAAATAAAATGCGGACACGCTGATGATGAATTTAAATTGGGGGGGGGGGGGGGGTTTGGGTATCATCATCGTATTTTATAATATCCCGGACCTTTCGGATCCTTCTTCGTGGGTCCCGGATCTGGTTTTCGGAGCGTTCGGCTCTGTTGTGTCCGAAATTTCGTTTCGGACATCTTTCGTGTTCGGATCGGCGCGATCCGGAGTCGTTTCGGAGGCCCGGAGGCGTTCCGCGGCTTTTCCATGCGTGATTTCCGATTTCCGGCGCAGGTTTCGGCTTTTCTCTTCGGACGCTCGCTGCGGGTGAACCGGGCTGTTCACACGGGCACGAGTGGTACCGTTGCGATCGGTACGCTCCGAGGATCGTGGGGGTGTAATTTCCTAATTTTTGGAATTTTCTGGATTTTCTGGGTTTTTCTATAAAACCCTTTTTCTTTTCTCTCTCCCCCACCATCTTCTTCTTCCTCTCTTCTTCTTCCTCCTTCCTCCTCCATCGTGTCTCCCTCCCTCTCCCTCTCTTCCTCCCGGTTGGCCACGGCGAGCTCCCCTCCGGCTGCAGACGGCGGCGGGGCGACGGCGCGGTGACGTGGGCGGCGGCGAGGCGGTCGTGGGGGCGTGCGGCGAGCGTGGGAAGCTTAAGGAAGAACAAGGGTTTTCAAGCGTTCTTCGCGATTCGTGGACGATCCGGCGGAGCATTCGCTCCATTGAGGTAGGGTGACGTTCCTTAGCCTCTTGCCGTTCATTTCCGTGGTTTGTAGGCCGCGGGGAGGCCGAGATGGGCTAGATCGAGCATGTTTAGGGTTTTTCCATGATTTAGGGTGAGCCGCCCGATCTATGGTTTTAGCCCATGATTTTGTGTTTTGGTGGCTTAGATGCATGCTAGGGGTCCCCAGGGGTCTTCCCCCTTATTTTCCCCCTCTCCGGTGGAGGTACGGGGGCGTGGTTGGCGTTTTTGGGGTTTTCCCGCCGTAGCGTGCTCGGAGGCAAGCGACGGTCCTTCCAGTGACCGCCACTTGCAAGTGACGCCCCTAGGCAGGAGCGTTACTTCTCCTGGGTGTTAGCTCTTGGGGTCAGGGGGCAGCGACGGCCCTACGACTGACCGCCGTTTGCTAGTGACGCCCCTGGGCTGGGCCGTCACATGCTTTTCGACCGTTGGTTTTGACCGTTGGGGGTCAGGCCATGTGACGCGCCATGCTAGGTGCGTTACATGCGTGTAACGCCCTGGGGCAGGAGCGTTACTTCCTGTGTTCACCCCAGGCGTGAGGGCCATGTAACGCGCTGGGCTAGGCGCGTTACATGCGAGTAACGCACCAGGGAAGGCGCGTTACTTCCCTTGTGGCATTGGAGGGTGTGGGGCGCCGTGTGACGGCCTGTCTCAGGCGCGTTACTTTCAAGCGACGCACTGGAGCAGGCGCGTCACTTCCCCTACCCCTCTGGCCGTGTGACGGTCTGCCTTAGACCGCCATTTTCAAGTGACGGCCCTAGAGTGGACCGCCATTTGGCAGTGACGGTATGAGGGTAGACCGCCACTTCCTGAGTTGCCCCATGAGGGTGGCAACCTTACTTTTCTCCGACCGTGGTCTCCGTGCGACGGGACTAGTGCGTGGGGTGATTCCCACACGTTGTCGGGCTTGGGCGTTGTTTTCCGTGACTTGAGAGTCTACTCCTTTAGCGACCCTCCACTAGTCGTAGCCCACCAGTACGCGGTGCTGGTCTCACCTGGGAGTGGTGTACGGGCACCCACCTTTCGAGACGGTTTGTGGACCGGTTACCGTAGGCCCCTCGTCCCATCAGAGTCCAGTGCCAGGGGAAAACCGGTCAGAGGGCCAGACCTAGGACGCGTGGTCTGTGTGTGCACACGTGGTTGGGGGCGGTTGGACCCAAGTCGACGGGCGTGACCCCACCTAGTCACTTGTTTGTGGTTACTTGTACGGTGTTTGCGCCTTGGGTAGGACCTACCATGTCAGGCGGTTCACCTGCGGTGCGGTGTAAGACGTCAGGGGACGCTACCGGCTGTGCTTCTAGTGGGTGGTACTCCTGTCGAGTACGGAGTGACAGACTATCAGTCGTGTGTTTCCCACCTTCGGGTTTGTCGGTGACCGTTGAGCTTCGGTCTTCTCTTCGTAGCACGTGTGTCGGTTTGCGTGCCGTAGAGTCTAGTTCTGTAGAGTGCAGGGCTTCCCTTTCCGAGGTACTCTCCTACCGCTAGAGTAGTGGTTTCTCGCTTTGCGAGGTAGGGATCGAGTGATCCCTACTGAGTCTTGTTCCGAGACTCATTCCCTGCGTGTTTTCACCGTGTTTCAGGTGAGGCGCTACCTTCGGAGAGCGCGTCCGGAGCGCAGCGTGGTGCGGGTGCCCAGAGGTAGTGCCAGAGGTCAGAGCCGGGGGATGCCCCGTGTAGCTGTACTTTTCTTTCTTGTCACTGTACTAGTTGTGGACTGTTGTCGTGGTTATTTTATTTTGTGGACCATGTAAATTGTTATCTTATTTCCTGCTTAATATTATAACTGTTCAATTTCTGCAATTACTTGTGATAACTATGTAGTTTCCACACCATCCTTTTTAACCCTTCCGAGTCTTTGGACTCGTGGGTGGCGGTGCGAGTCTCGGGTTATCGGGCCTTCCCGGTAATCGGATTCTCGGGTCGTTACAGCTGGTATCAGAGCGCGGTTGTGGAATTACATGAGAATCATAGGTAATTGTAGTGGTCCACTAGTCCACAGCGATGATGTACATGTGATGCTGGCATTGGGCACCGCGTGTTTTATTCTGACATTGCCGTTTTTGTGTTTTCTGTCTTGTGCTTCAGGAGCGAGGATGGCGCCGAGGAGGAGTTCTCGCTCTCAGCAGGGGCAGTCGGCTGGAGGTCAGGAGATCCAGCAGGGGGTCCAGAGGGACCAGGAGGAGCATAGCAGAGTTCCGGGAGCTACCGAGGCCGCGGATGCTGCGAGAGCTCCGGGGGCCGAGGATTTCTTCCGTGGCATGTACCATCTCATGTCTCAGCAGTTTGGCGGAGAGACTGGTGAGGGCTCGTCAGTCAGGGGTGGGCCAGGCCGAGCAGTGAGGGATTTCATGCAGTTCCATCCACCTTACTTTAGCGGCCAGGCAGACCCTGATGCGGCTCGCGATTGGCTTGATGAGATGGAGCGGGTGTTCAGTTCTGCGAAGAGTACTGCCGAGGACAGAGTGGTGTTGGCCTACAACCAGTTGTAGGGTACGGCTCGGAGGTGGTGGTCTTCCGAGTGGAAGACGTCCTTTCAGCTTCGTCCACTTGAGCAGGTTGAGTGGGGTGACTTCGTTAGTGCTTTCGAGCGTACGTACTGTCCAGATATTGTTGCTACGCAGCGGATGCGGGAGTTTCTGGAGCTGGTGCAGGGTGACATGTCCGTGTTGCAGTACAGGGCCCGATTTGTCGAGCTGGGTCGGTACGCACCTCATATCATGGAGCATGAGAGGGTGAGGACGACGCAGTTTGTGCAGGGCTTGAGGCTGGAGCTGAGGCACCATTTGATCGCGAACGGGGCCACTGATCTAGAGACGGCGTCTCGCGTTGCGATTTCTTTGGAGATGGATATGCAGAGGACTCGAGGACCGATCAGCCAGGGGCAGTCTGTGTCAGGTCGCAGCCAGCAGTCGGCTACCCAGCAGCAGGGTTCCTTCCAGCATGCGTCGGGTGGTTCAGGAGTACCGGCATCAGCAGCTTCGGTGACAGGATCTACGTCCTTTAGCTCGAAGGTCAAGAAGTTCCTCTCGAGGAATTTCCGCAAGAAGAAGTCCAAGGATCAAGGGCAGGCTTCATCGGGCAGTGTACAGCAGCCGTTTCCTTTGCAGCGTCAGGGATCGGTGGGTGGATCGCGAGGACCTTGTCCACGGTGTGGTGGGACCCACCCAGGCAGGCAGTGCATGGCGCCAATTATCTATTTTCGGTGTGACCAGCCAGGGCATATGGCGCGTGACTGTCCTCAGAGGCCGCCGCAGCAGCAGTTTCCTCAGCAGCAGCAGGTTCCCCAGCAGCAGCAGCAGCAGCAGGGACAGTATCCGCCGCTACCCAGGTCAGCTAGCGTGGGAGGCAGGCAGAGGGCTCGTGGCCAGATCACGCACTTGACCAGGGCAGAGGCAGTGGCGTCGCAGCTCGTGGAAGGTACCGTTCAGATTTTGGGTTGTGCGGCTCGGGTTTTATTTGATTCTGGCGCGTCTCATTCGTTCATTTCGGAGGATTTCGCGTCGAGCGTCGAGGAGCCGGTGACCCAGTTGTCCTGTGATTTGGCAGTGGAGTTGCCTTCGGGTGACTTTATGGTCACTCCGTATTGCTTCGACCAGGTTCCGATGTGGATCGATGGCCGGAGTATGCCAGGCAGGTTGTATGCGTTGCAGCTTCGGGATTACGATGTGATTCTAGGCATGGATTGGCTCGAGACTCATGGAGCGGTGGTGGATTGTGGAATGAAGAGGGTCTACTTCCAGCATCCGAGCAGGCGGACCTTCTATTTCCAAGGTATCCGTTCCACCTCTTCTCGATTTCTTATCTCTGCTATTCGAGCCCGTCGGTTGCTTGATTCCGGTTGTCAGGGTTTTCTCGCGTCAGTGGTTGTGGCTGACCGGATAGAGCCGAATGTCGAGGACATTGCGGTGGTGTGCGAGTTTCCCGATGTTTTTTCTGAGGAGTTGCCTGGTTTACCTCCCCAGCGGGAGATCGATTTTGTGATCGAGGTTGTACCTGGTACGCGACCTTTGGCGAAGGCTCCCTACCGTATGGCCCCCGCTGAACTGAGGGAGTTGAGGGCGCAGTTGCAGGAGCTGCTGGCCAAGGGGTACATTCGTCCGAGTTTTTCCCCTTGGGGTGCGCCCGTGTTATTTGTGAAGAAGAAGGACGGTAGTCTGCGGCTATGCATTGACTATCGGCAGCTGAATGAAGTGACCATTAAGAACAAGTATCTGTTGCCGCGGATTGATGATTTGTTCGACCAGCTTCAGTCTGCGCGAGTGTTCTCGCGGATTGATTTGCGGTCCGGTTACTATCAGCTGAGAATTCGCGAGTCCGATGTGGAGAAGACTGCATTCAGTACGAGGTACGGGCATTATGAGTTTCTGGTGATGCCGTTTGGGCTCACCAATGCCCCGGCAGCCTTCATGGACTTGATGCAGAGGGTGTTTCATCCGTATTTGGACCAGTTCGTGGTCATCTTCGTGGATGGCATCCTTGTTTATTCGCGGTCTGCTGAGGAGCATGCGTACCATTTGAGTGTGGTACTGCAGACGTTGCGAGATCACCAGTTGTATGCGAAGCTCAGCAAGTGCGAGTTTTGGCTCAGCGAGGTGCACTTTCTGGGGCATGTGATTTCTGGTGATGGCATTTCCGTGGATCCCGCCAAGGTCGAGGCTGTGATGCAATGGCCGAGGCCGAGGTCGGTGACGGAGATCCGGAGTTTCTTGGGGCTTGCGGGCTATTATCGTCGGTTTATCCAGGATTTTTCCCGCATTGCGACCCCGATGACTAGGCTCACGCGGAAGGATATACCTTTCGTTTGGTCCGAGGAGTGTGAGCAGAGCTTCAGGGAGCTGAAGAGATTGCTCACCTCGGCTCCGGTGTTGGTTTTGCCTTCTGGATCGGGAGGTTTCGTGGTGTGTACAGATGCTTCCGGCATTGGATTGGGTGCTGTTCTGATGCAGCATGGTAGAGTGGTGGCTTATGCATCTCGGCAGCTAAAGCCCCATGAGGAGAACTACCCTACCCATGACCTTGAGTTGGCGGCGGTGATCTTTGCGCTGAAGATCTGGAGGTATTATCTGTACGGTGAGAAGTTCGAGGTGTTCACTGACCATCAGAGTTTGAGGTATGTGTTCTCGCAGAGAGATCTGAACCTCAGACAGAGGCGTTGGATGGAGTTCATGAAGGACTATGACTTCACCCTGTCTTATCAGCCGGGCAGGATGAATGTCGTTGCCGATGTCTTGAGTCGGAAGGTCGCGGTCAGTACCTTGATGTTGAGGAAATGGAGGCTCTGGGAACAAGTGCCCGAAGTATCTTTCAGGCTCAAGATTCCCCAGGAGCCAGGGTTGGCAGTGCTTGCGAGTCTGACTGTCACTCCTGCTATCCGTCGTCAGGCGACAGAGGCTCAGCATGCGGACCCTGAGTTGCCCCGGATTTTGGCCATGGCTGACGTAGAGCTCGGCGAGGACGGTGCTGCGAGGTTTCGTGGCAGGTTGTACGTCCCAGCGGAGGAGCAGGTTCGTCGTGCGGTGTTACGCGAGGCTCATGGGAGCAGGTACACTGTACACCCGGGTGCGACGAAGATGTATCGGAACTTGCGGAGGTAGTTCTGGTGGCCTGGCATGAAGAGAGATGTCGCAGAATTTATGGCCAGGTGCCTGATCTGTCAGCAGGTGAAGGCGGAGCATCAGCGACCAGGCGGTACTCTCCAGCCCTTGGATGTTCCTGCTTGGAAGTGGGACCATGTGACCACAGATTTTGTGGTGGGGTTACCGAGGACCCCGAGTGGGCAGGACAGTATTTGGTTGCTGGTGGATCGGCTGACGAAGGTGACGCGGTTGTTACCGGTCAAGGTCAGCTGGAGCGTGTCTAAGTTGGCTCGTTTGTATGTGGAGCGGATCGTGCCGTTGCATGGGGTTCCCATTTCGATCGTGTCGGATCGGGATCCGCGCTTCACTTCTGGATTCTGGAGGAGTTTCCAGCGAGCTCTTGACACGGAGTTGGCATTCAGCTCGGCATATCATCCACACTCAGATGGTCAGTCTGAGAGGACCATTCAGACTTTGGAGGACATGCTGAGATCCTGCTGCCTGGAGTGGCAGGGGAGTTGGATTCATCACCTACCGTTGGTGGAGTTTGCCTATAACAACAGCTATCATTCGAGCATCGGCATGGCTCCTTATGAGGCATTGTATGGGCGTCCTTGTCGGACTCCACTTGATTGGTTTGAGGTGGGTGAGCGTGTTTTGACGGGACCGGAATTGGTGCAGCAATGTGTGGATGTTGTGCACCTGGTTCGTCAGAACATGTTGGCGGCCCAGAGTCGGCAGAAGAGCTATGCTGACCGTAGGCGGCAGCCTCTCGAGTTCGCCGTGGGCGATCGTGTGTTCTTGAGAGTTTCTCCGATGAAGGGGGTGATGCGTTTTGGACGGCGTGGGAAGCTGAGTCCCCGCTATATTGGTCCTTTCGCGATTGTGGAGCGCATCGGTGAGGTTGCTTACCGATTGCAGTTACCCTCTGAGTTGGCGTCGGTGCATGACGTGTTCCACGTCTCGATGTTGCGGAAGTATATGCCCGATGACTCTCATGTGCTCGAGTTTTCCGTTTGGCCTGAGGTGACTCCAGATCTTTCTCTCCCAGAGTTTTCGATCCGCGTGGAGGATAGGCGAGAGCAGCGCCTACGAAACAAGGTCATTCCCTTGGTAAAGGTCGTGTGGCAACGACACTCTGGTGGTGAGGCTTCGTGGGAACGTGAGGACGAGATGCGTCAGCAGTTCCCGTATCTGTTTGAGTGAGTCTTCCTCTTCTTTCCCCTTTGGTTATTCTCAATTTCGAGGACGAAATTCCTTAAGGGGGGAGGGCTGTAATATCCCGGACCTTTCGGATCCTTCTTCATGGGTCTCGGATCTGGTTTTCGGAGCGTTCGGCTCTGTTGTGTCCGAAATTTCGTTTCGGACATCTTTCGTGTTCGGATCGGCGCGATCCGGAGTCGTTTCGGAGGCCCGGAGGCGTTCCGCGGCTTTTCCGTGCGTGATTTCCGATTTCCGGCGCGGGTTTCGGCTTTTCTCTTCGGACGCTCGCTGCGGGTGAACCGGGCTGTTCACACGGGCACGAGTGGTACCGTTGCGATCGGTACGCTCCGAGGATCGTGGGGGTGTAATTTCCTAATTTTTGGAATTTTCCGGATTTTCTGGGTTTTTCTATAAAACCCTTTTTCTTTTCTCTCTCCCCCACCATCTTCTTCTTCCTCTCTTCTTCTTCCTCCTTCCTCCTCCACCGTGTCTCCCTCCCTCTCCCTCTCTTCCTCCCGGTTGGCCACGGCGAGCTCCCCTCCGGCTGCAGACGGCGGCGGGGCGACGGCGCGGTGACGTGGGCGGCGGCGAGGCGGTCGTGGGGGCGTGCGGCGAGCGTGGGAAGCTTAAGGAAGAACGAGGGTTTTCAAGCGTTCTTCGCGATTCGTGGACGATCCGGCGGAGCATTCGCTCCATTGAGGTAGGGTGACATTCCTTAGCCTCTTGCCGTTCATTTCCGTGGTTTGTAGGCCGCGGGGAGGCCGAGATGGGCTAGATCGAGCATGTTTAGGGTTTTTCCATGATTTGGGGTGAGCCGCCCGATCTATGGTTTTAGCCCATGATTTTGTGTTTTGGTGGCTTAGATGCATGCTAGGGGTCCCCAGGGGTCTTCCCCCTTGTTTTCCCCCTCTCCGGTGGAGGTACGGGGGCGTGGTTGGTGTTTTTGGGGTTTTCCCGCCGTAGCGTGCTCGGAGGCAAGCGACGGTCCTTCCAGTGACCGCCACTTGCATGTGACACCCCTAGGCAGGAGCGTTACTTCTCCTGGGTGTTAGCTCTTGGGGTCAGGGGGCAGCGACGGCCCTACGACTGACCGCCGTTTGCTAGTGACGCCCCTGGGCTGGGCCGTCACATGCTTTTCGATCGTTGGTTTTGACCGTTGGGGGTCAGGCCATGTGACGCGCCATGCTAGGTGCGTTACATGCGTGTAATGCCCTGGGGCAGGAGCATTACTTCCTGTGTTCACCCCAGGCGTGAGGGCCATGTAACGCGCTGGGCTAGGCGCGTTACATGCGAGTAACGCACCAGGGAAGGTGCGTTACTTCCCTTGTGGCATTGGAGGGTGTGGGGCGCCGTGTGACGGCCTGTCTCAGGCGCGTTACTTTCAAGCGACGCACTGGAGCATGCGCGTCACTTCCCCTACCCCTCTGGCCGTGTGACGGTCTGCCTTAGACCGCCATTTTCAAGTGACGGCCCTAGAGTGGACCGCCATTTGGCAGTGACGGTCTGAGGGTAGACCGCCACTTCCTGAGTTGCCCCATGAGGGTGGCAACCTTACTTTTCTCCGACCGTGGTCTCCGTGCGACGGGACTAGTGCGTGGGGTGATTCCCACACGTTGTCGGGCTTGGGCGTTGTTTTCCGTGACTTGAGAGTCTACTCCTTTAGTGACCCTCCACTAGTCGTAGCCCACCAGTGTAGACACGCAAAATTGACGTTTTGTTGATCAAATCTCATGTTATTATATAAATGCCCCAAGTAGACTTCAATATTCCTATAACATGAAGTTTTTCTATTTTTGTGAGTTTTTCTGCATTTTTCCTGTATTTTTGTGATTCACGACTTGATTAAGGGCGTTAATTTTAAAGTAACGACTGTG
>JAHNEJ010000735.1:0-78150 GCA_022559845.1 Amorphophallus konjac | reverse complement strand
CACATGGTGAGTAAGACTGACACAAAAATCGCAGGTTTCCTTAGAAGTTTGGTATGGACTTTCATATAGACTTGACGAGGGTTGGACAATGGCATTATCGTCTATCTTAGAGTCAAGCCCTACCCATTTTTCTATCTCACGACGCCTATCTTGCATGAAAAGTCCTACATATTGTTTATGAGATGAGATTGAGGCAAGATTCATCGAATTTTCACTCAAAATTTCAAACAGATCATAAGTCTCATCTTCACTCTTGTTCATGAATGCCCCTCTACAATATATGTCCACCATTTGTCTATCATAATCAGATAACCCCTCGTAAAATATATACATAACTTGCCATTTGGGCAACCCATGATGTGGACATTGACGTAACAAATCCTTCAGTCTTTCCCAAGATTCATGAATCTGCTCTCCCGGAAGCTGAGTAAAGCCTACGATCGCCCTTCCCATAATGTTGGTCCGGACCATGAGGTAAAATCTTTTCAAAAATTCTAATTGCATAACTTCCCAAGTCCTAATGATTTTTTGAAAACTTCTTAACCAACATTTTACTTTATCTTTCAATGAGAATGGAAATAAGATCAACTTAAGGGCATCATCACTAAAGTTCTAGATTTTGACCAGAGAGCAAATTTCTAAAAAGTCATCAAGATGCCTATAGGGATTTTCATCGGGATTCCCATAAAAAGATGGGAGCATCTAGATGATACTAGGGCGAATCTCATATTGATCTACAAGAATATCAAGCAGTTCAATGCAGGTGGAGGGTTTATAAGTAGAAGGAATAAAATGTTCCTTCATAGACATATGTTTCATTCCTTGATGGATAGCCATTGATGTTGATCGAAATAAATGAGACCCAGAGGATTAATTTTCAAGATTTTCTTTATTTTTTTTTTATTTTTTATTTTTGAACAGTAATGCAATCAACAACTATATGAATAATGCATGCAACATGATGATTTTTTTTTAACAAGAGAAGAATTGGCACTTACTACCACGTTGGTCCACCGGCCATGTAAGAAGTGGGGTTGTGGGAGGCTCGCCCTACTTTCGTAGGGACCTAATTAAATAACCACAAGTCCGCTTAGACGTTTGCCACTTAACCTCTAACCTAGACACCAATTTTTCAAAATAACAATAAATCCCAAATCTCTCTTTTTTTCTTTTTTTTTTAACCTTCTAAGGGCAAACCAACTGTAGGGTACTTCATGGTACAACCTGTCCGGCGTCCGTGAGGGAATCCACGGGTGCGAGGACTTATGGAGGTCTTGGAACAGGAGATCCCAGTCTATAAAGATGGAGTGTTCAATGGAGGGTCCTTCCAATTTCAAGGGGGATGTAAGGAACTCAAATTGCCCTTAAGAAGGGGAAAAAGAGAAGAAGAGAATGATTTTTTTTTCACATGATGCAAGTAAATAATCAACTAGATGCACAAATGCATGCAAGAGATGCAACTAAGATGAGAGCATGATAACATAATAAGATTTTTATTTTCTATTTTCTAAATTTTTTTCAGAGATTTTTTATTTATTTATTTTTATTTTTATTTTTCAAAAAGAAAGATGGATAAAAGATAAATAGTAACTAAAAATACTAAATAGCATGCAACCTACTGAACAATAAGTCCTAAAAGCAGGATTTTTGAGTTTTCTGATTTTATAATTTTTTTTTAGATTTTTCATTATTTTTTCTGATTTTTTGAGATTTTTTAAAGAATTTTCAAGAAAAGACATGTTCCTACGTTTACTGACCTTTAGCGACGCTTGAATTTCTAGGATTTTCAAATTTTCTGCTTTCTGCTTCCTGTTGTGACAGATACAGACTTTCAGCGATGCTTCCTGTTTTCTGCAACAGTTTATTTCCTGAGAATTTCATGTCTGAATTTCCTTCTTTTTTTTCTGATTTTCTAATTTTTTCTGTAAAATAAAAATAAAAAAATTAGTATACAAATATACACATCAAACACAAGAATTTCTAACTATAAAAAATCATTTTCCTCCCCGACAACGGCGTCAAAAATTGATAGCCACTAACATTCGTCGTTAAAATGTCGTGCACACAATTTCAAAGTAATTACCGCACTCACTCACAAAAGAATTTTAATTCAAGTAGAGTGGTGAATACAGGTCTGTCACGTCCCGAGCGTGGAAGATACCCGGAGATGCGCGACGAGTTTATATCAATCATGTCAATCAGAGTATTAGTGTATTCGACACCAAAATCAGAGATGCGCAAAAGTAAAGATAACCCAATCCTTTATTCCTTCATAAGAATATGTCTATTACAAACCTTTGAAGTACTAACTAAAATAAAGGAAAAATACAAGGTTGACTCAAGAAAATATGAAAAAGACTAGATAACACGGAAGAAGCTCTATCTCTTTCACTCTTGATTTTCCCCATCCGTTTGAGTCCCCTCATCGTCGGGCTTACCTGAAAAGTAGGGAAACACTAAGTGAGCGAACGCTCAGTAGGAAATTATATCTCAAGAACTAGCAATGGGTTTAAATAATTACATCTTTCATGAATGCACTATAGCTATGCATGCTCGCATAAAACGACAAGATAGAGAGAGTGTATAACAATAAGATAGCGAGAAGAACTAGTCATGAACTTTCAAGAACTTATATCAAAAGATATCAAGATATTCAAGCAAGTGTATTCATCATGTCTGTGGAAATTTGGCTATCACGTTTCAAGCACGCAAGTATGAAATTACCCTTTTTCGGGCCACGCAAGTCATGTAATATCAAGTCAAGTACAAGTACAAGATTTGTGGAATGTTCAATCAAGCTAGTCATGTACTTCGGTATAATGTCAATACCGTGATCAATCAACTCCATGGGCACAAGTACTTTCGGGTGCTCCTCCCAGGACCAGATCGGGCCCTATATGCGCAGGCATTAATCATGTATTTTAACATCCACTTTTGTGTATAGCCAATATGGAATTTCAAGAATAAAGCTTGTAGATATGCATGATAACTTGGATAGAGTAGAGTCCAAAAATATGATACTTGACATAGAATGGCGATAATAACGGTACAATCACGATTATCGATAAAACTAGGTGGAATTGGTTCCCTAACTTGGGTACCATGACAAGCAAGTATGGGCACTCTTTATATAGAATTGAGGTCCACATGAACAGCACATCAATGGCAAGACGTCCTCATTCTTAATATAGAATTGAGGTCCACAAGAACATCATGTTGAATATAGAATTGGGGTTTACAAGAACAGCATCAAATGGCATGATAACCTCATCCCATTAAGAGAATTCTCATGATACACACTTTGCATAACATGAGGGCCGGTATACCATGTTTCTTTAGAGTGACATGGCAAAATAGTGTAATGGGTTTTTATGGTACAACCAGCTCAGTCGGCCTTGAGGGAATCCAAGGCTCGAGGAGTCTTACGGAGGTCTCTATGACTAACTCGCTAGTCCAAAGGAACGGAATGTCCAATGGAGAGCTTGTATGTCAATGAGAGTTAGTGGGTAATCGTTAAAACATCATGAAACATGGGACTATATTCACGGACTGGAATATAGTGCCGATATATATATACTTATACATATCTATATCAAACCCTCGGTTAACAGGAAACAGGAAATAATAATAATACAGGAAAATAACGACTTTAGCTAAGTCATTAATTATCCAATTAACGCCTTACAGAGGGGCGTTTATTTACAAATTTGACGAATTATACATTAGTCGTCCCTTCAATATTTCTATTCTGCAGAAAATCAATATTCTAGAATTTTTAACAAAAACGCGCCCTGGACAGGGCGTTACTTTTCAATTAGCGCCCTGGTCTGGGACGTCAGTTCAATAAGAGACGACCTAGACAAGATCGTTAATTCAACAATTTTCCAAATTTTCATATAATAAAATTTCAGGAAAAAGGGTACATGATCATGACAGGAAAAATAGCAGGATTTTACAAGTATACTCATGCAATATATTAGATTCATGGTTACATAGATATTAAATTTTAAACGTGGGTATTTATTAATTACATGCAATTGACGACTTCTGGACAGGGCGTCAAAACAATAATTAGCGCCCTAGTGTGGGTCGCTTCTTTAAATTAGCGCCCTTGTCAAGGGCGTTTCTTTTTGAAATTACATAGAAAACATCTGAAACCACCATAAAACTATATGCATGCACGACCGATGATATTATTAAGATCTTAAGCTAGTTTGGGCTACGATCTTGAGAAAACCTACCTTGATTAAGATGTGGATGAAGGACTCGTGAAGATTCGTGAAGACAAACGATACTCTGTTTGTAACAGAGTCTTCTGATCACCAGAAGAGGAAGAAGAAGAGGATGAAGAACCTCACGTTCTTCACTTCGACAGAGAGTTACTGCAGACTTCCTACAGAAGAAATAATGAAGATCATTAATCATATAACCTAAGGTAAAAGAAAAAGAGGAAGAACATTACCGGTTCTTCACTGACGACAACAGCAACACAGAGCGCCAAACAGCGGTCTGGGTCGAGTAGCAGGATATTTATAGGATTTTGGGGATCCTAATAGGGTTAGAGTTCTATTGGGAGTTATATTTCTATGATAGAGTTCTTACTATATTCCACTTTCGACGTAGTTATCCAGAAACTTACCCTGGATGAGGGCTGGGTTCGAACGGAACTCGAACTGAATTCACGCCTTAGGCTAGGTCGTGTGTTTTAATTGACGACGTTGTCCTAGTCGTTTCTTATTAAAAATGCGCCCAGATGGAGGGCGTTTCCTTTCCTTTCCTTAATTTTATTTCCTGTGAAATTTGACGCCCTATGGTGTAGGCGTCCTTTTTAATTAACGCCTTCGACAGAGGCGTTTCTTCTTAAATTAGCGCCTTGATAAAAGGCGTTATTTTCTTCTTGATTAATGATTTACTCATTTAGGCTCTTTGTCATCTATTTACTTATCTTTTATTTTAATTTGATTTATTTAAAAATCTTTATTTTTTTTCCAGGGTTGCTACACCCTCCCCCACTTAAAAGAATTTGGTCCCCAAATTCCATAGTATATATATATATGTGGAGAGTGTAGAGTATATACCTTAAAATAATTTTGGGAATTGCTTCCTCATGAATTCCTCGGTTTCCCATGTGGCTTCATGATCGGAACTCTTATTCCATTGTACTTTTAGCATGGGAATAACCTTATTCCTTAGAGTACGTACTTCACGATCTAGTATCTTTATGGGCTTCTGTTCATATGTGAGATCCTTCTGGATAACTAAGTCTCCATGTTCAATAATATGTGATGGATCGTGTACATACTTCTTCAACATAGATATGTGGAACACATTATGAACATCGGACAATTGAGGAGGTAATGCGATGCGATAAGCAACCTCGCCAACTCTTTCTAGTATCTCAAAAGGTCCAATGAATCTTGGTGTAAGCTTGCCCTTAACACCAAATCTCTGTATGCCACGTCCAGGCGATATCTTGAGAAATACATGATCTCCAACTTGGAATTCAAGATCTCTCCTTCTTGTATCAGCATAAACTTTTTGCCTAGACTGAGCAACTTGCAGTCTTTCTCTAATCAATTGTATCTTCTCAGTGGTATCCCTTACCATGTCTGGACCTAGCAGTTGTTTTTCTCCAACTTCGTCCCAGCATAAGGGTGATCGGCAACTTCTTCCGTATAAGGCTTCGAAAGGTGCCATTTGTATACTTGCCTGATAGCTATTATTGTATGCAAATTCAACCAGAGGCAAGTGATCATGCCAGCTTCCATCGAAATCAATGATGCAAGCTCTAAGCATATCTTCAACCACCTGATTAGTTCTCTCGGTCTGACCATCCGTTTGAGGATGAAAAGCTGTACTAAAGTTAAGCCTTGTTCCCAACGAATGTTGTAGTCCCTTCCAAAAATGAGAAGTAAAACAGAGATCTCTGTCAGACACGATTGAGATAGGAATACCGTGTAATCTGACTATGTCATTGATGTATAATGCAGCCAACACATCGACTAACCATCGGCTCTTGATTGGCAAGAAATGCGCCGATTTAGTCAATCGATCAATAATAACCCATATTCCATCATGTCCTCCTTTTGATTTAGATAAACCCATGATGAAATCCATACTAATATTCTCCCACTTCCATTTAGGAATATCTAGAGGATGTAATTTTCCAGCAGGTTTTTGGTGTTCCGTCTTGACCTGTTGGCAAGTGAGACAGCGTGATACATAGTCTGCTATTTCCCGTTTCATGTTGGGCCACCAAAAATTCCTCTTCACATCTTGGTACATTTTGGTAGATCCAGGATGAATCGTGTACCTTGATCTATGAGCTTCATCTAAGATCTTCTTCTTTAACTCGGGACAATCCGGTATACAAGTTCTGTTTTGGAATAACAACCTTCTATCTGACGCTAATTGGAAATCAGACTGTCCTTCTAGTTTGCCTTTGATCTCTACTAATATTGGGTCATTATCTTGAAGTGCTTGTATTTCAGTTAATAGGTCTGGATGAATGCTCATATGAGACAATGTGACACATTTGAAGTTCGTGTCCATGCTTATATTGAGCTTAGAGAATTGCTCCAGCAACTTCCATTCTTGAATCATACAATTGGCTAACAGTGCTCTCGGCTTTCGACTAAGGGCATCTGCTACGTGATTACCCTTTCCAGGATGATATTGTATAGTAAAGTCGAAGTCCTTAAGATATTCCAGCCAACGTCTTTGCCTCATATTCAGTTCCTTTTGAGAGAAAAGATACTTGAGACTCTTGTGATCGGAGTATACAGTAAACTGTACTCCATATAGATAATGCCTCCAGATCTTTAGTGCAAATACCACCGTGGCCAATTCTAAGTCATGGACGGGGTAGTTTTCTTCATGCTTCTTTAATTGACGAGAAGAGTAAGCTATAACCTTTCCTTGTTGCATTAGAACACATCCGAGGCCAATGCCAGAAGCATCAGTGTATACCTCGAATTTCTCTTCTTCCATTGGTAAAGCTAAGACAGGAGCTGTAGTAAGATGATCCTTGAGAGTTTGGAAGCTTCTTTCACATTCCTCACTCCATTCGTAACGGATCTCCTTGCGAGTTAACCTCGTAAGTGGTACGGCGATTTTAGAGAAATCTTTGATGAATCGCCTGTAATAGCCGGCAAGACCTAAGAAACTTCGGATCTCGCTAGCATTGGTCGATCTTTCCCAATTTCTTACAGCTTCAACTTTTGATGGATCTACTGATAAGCCATCCTTTGATATAACATGTCCGAGAAAAGTCACTTCCTCAAGCCAGAATTCACACTTGCTGAGTTTTGCATATAATTGATTTGCCCTTAATATTTGTAATGCAATCCTTAACTGCTCCTCATGCTCTTCCTTGGTCTCGGAATAAATCAATATATCATCAATAAAGACCACCACGAATTGATCCAAATAAGGCCTGAATATACTATTCATTAACTGCATAAAGGCAGCAGGGGCATTCGTTAGTCCGAAAGGCATAACAACAAATTCATAATGGTCGTATCTGCTTCTGAATGCAGTCTTATGAATGTCCTCATCCTTGATTCTTAACTGATGATATCCCGACCTAAGATCAATTTTGGAAAAGTACTTGGATCCTGAAATTTGATCAAACAACTCATCGATTCTCGGCAGTGGATACTTGTTCTTGATAGTAAGATGATTCAACTGTCGATAGTCGATGCATAACCTCATGGATCCATCTTTCTTCTTTACAAATAATACAGGCGCTCCCCATGGGGAAGTACTTGGTCTTATGAATCCTTTCTTAATGAGTTCCATCAATTGCTCCTTTAACTCCTTGAGTTCAGCAGGTGACATTCTATACGGTGCCTTAGAAACTGGACCAGCACCAGGAACTAAATCGATGGTGAAGGCCACTTCTCTTTGCGGGGGTAATCCAGGCAAATCTTCCGGAAATACGTCCGGAAATTCTTGTACCACTGGGATATCTTCTATCTTAGTTTCCTTAGCCTCCTTAATCGTGACAAATGCAAGGAAAGATACATATCCTTTCCTGATTAGCTTGCTTGCTCGGAGAGCCGAAATAAGAGGGGATTTGCTCCGACTCTTGGGGCTAGTATAGACTAGTTCTGGAATGTCCTTGAAAGTAACCTTGCTATTGCGGCAATCAACTGTTGCCTGATATTTAGATAACCAATCCGCTCCTAGTATGACATCATACTCCTTTAGATCTAAACATATAAGATCAATAGGGAGATTCTTACCATGAATCAATACTTCACAGTTCTGGTAATGGTGTGTAATATCAGTCTCATTTCCTAGAGGAGTAGACAAGACTAATTTTATCCATTCCGGTTCTAGGGGTAACGAATCAGCGAACTTCTTGGAAACAATTGAATGTGAAGCACCAGTATCAAATAAGACATGTGCAAACTTGGAACAAACTTTCAATGTACCTTCTACTAGTCCGCCTTCTTCTTCTTGTTCGGTCTCCTTAATTGCGTGAAGACGAGCGTTCTTGGTTACTGGGCGCTTCCCGTCACCGGCTTGATCATTAAGTAATGGGCAATCGGGAATTCGATGATCGCGACTCCCACAGCAGAGACATGCTCCTAGTTTCCTCCAGCATTCTTCGGCCTTATGACCAGCCTTGTCACAATGCTTGCACACTATATTTGATGGGGTAGTGGTGATGGAGAAGGGCTTGGTCTTCTTAAACTTCTGATCATGTGAGGAAGTACCTCCATTGCTAGGCCTCTTCTTGAAGTTGGGTTTAAAGGAACCCGAACTTGTAACTTGTTCTTTCTTGTCCTTCCCACGGATTCTATCAGATAGTTCCGTGGCGTCCTCTAATAGTTGAGCTCGACGTACTATCTCCGAATAGACTTGAATATCCATCGGCGCCAGTTGGGTAATATATTGGGGCCTGAGCCCATTAAGGAACCTCCTAGCTTTCATCTTCTCGGTGCTAACTAAGTGCTTAGCATACCGAGATAATCTAGAAAATTGGGCCTCGTACTCGGCCACCGACAAAGATCGTTGCTTCAGTGCAGCGAATTCTGCGGCTTTCTTCTCCTGGACTCGGTCCGAAAAATATTTATTGTTGAAATATTCAACAAATTCTTCCCAAGTAACTTGGTCTTGATTTAAAGTAGCTTCTATTGATTCCCACCAGCATCGGGCATCCCTTTCCAACTGAAAGGTAGCTAATAAGACTTTATCTTGATCCGTGCACTGCATAACACGAAATATACGCTCCGTCTCCCTGATCCAGTGCTCTGCGTCGTCCGGATCAGTAGAACCCATGAATTTAGGCGGGTTCATATTTTTAAAGACTTGGTGGAGACTCCCTGCTCGTTGTGCACCTCCCTGTGCTACTTGTTGCAGCACTTGAGTCATGCCTTGAAGTGTACGCTGCATGTTGCGCCACTGAGCACGTTCGGCAGCCATTATCCTACAATTACAATAACTATATTAGTATATACTCGCGTTAAGGGCTTTTAAGTTTTTTTTTATGTTAACTCAACCCTTGGTTCTACCCAATCTCACTGGTTAGAGGTTTGAACCTATCCTTGGACTTGGGTTTTTCCTAGGAATTGAATACCCTAGGCTCTGATACCATAAAAACTGTCACGCCCCGAGTGCGGAAGGTACCCGGAGATGCGCGACGAGTTTATATCAATCATGTCAATCAGAGTATTAGTGTATTCGACACCAAAATTAGAGATGCGCAAAAGTAAAGATAACCCAATCCTTTATTCCTTCATAAGAATATGTCTATTACAAACCTTTGAAGTACTAACTAAAATAAAGGAAAAATACAAGGTTGACTCAAGAAAATATGAAAAAGACTAGATAACACGGAAGAAGCTCTATCTCTTTCACTCTTGATTTTCCCCATCCGTTTGAGTCCCCTCATCGTCGGACTTACCTGAAAAGTAGGGAAACACTAAGTGAGCGAACGCTCAGTAGGAAATTATATCTCAAGAACTAGCAATGGGTTTAAGTAATTACATCTTTCATGAATGCACTATAGCTATGCATGCTCGCATAAAACGACAAGATAGAGAGAGTGTATAACAATAAGATAGCGAGAAGAACTAGTCATGAACTTTCAAGAACTTATATCAAAAGATATCAAGATATTCAAGCAAGTGTATTCATCATGTCATGTGGAAATTTGGCTATCACGTTTCAAGCACGCAAGTATGAAATTACCCTTTTTCGGGCCACGCAAGTCATGTAATATCAAGTCAAGTATAAGTACAAGATTTGTGGAATGTTCAATCAAGCTAGTCATGCACTTCGGTATAATGCCAATACCGTGATCAATCAACTCCCATGGGCACAAGTACTTTCGGGTGCTCCTCCCAGGACCAGATCGGGCCCTATATGCGCAGGCATTAATCATGTATTTTAACATCCACTTTTGTGTATAGTCAATATGGAATTTCAATAATAAAGCTTGTAGATATGCAGGATAACTTGGATAGAGTAGAGTCCAAAAATATGATACTTGACATAGAATGGCGATAATAACGGTACAATCACGATTATCGATAAAACTAGGTGAAATTGGTTCCCTAACTTGGGTACCATGACAAGCAAGTATGGGCACTCTTTATATAGAATTGAGGTCCACATGAACAGCACATCAATGGCAAGACGTCCTCATTCTTAATATAGAATTGAGGTCCACAAGAACATCATGTTGAATATAGAATTGGGGTTTACAAGAACAGCATCAAATGGCATGATAACCTCATCCCATTAAGAGAATTCTCATGATACACACTTTGCATAACATGAGGGCCGATATACCATGTTTCTTTAGAGTGACATGGCAAAATAGTGTAATGGGTTTTTATGGTACAACCAGCTCAGTCGGCCTTGAGGGAATCCAAGGCTCGAGGAGTCTTACGGAGGTCTCTATGACTAACTCGCTAGTCCAAAGGAACGGAATGTCCAATGGAGAGCTTGTATGTCAATGAGAGTTAGTGGGTAATCGTTAAAACATCATGAAACATGGGACTATATTCACGGACTGGAATATAGTGCCGATATATATATACTTATACATATCTATATCAAACCCTCGGTTAACAGGAAACAGGAAATAATAATAATACAGGAAAATAGAGACTTTAGCTAAGTCATTAATTATCCAATTAACGCCTTACAGAGGGGCGTTTATTTACAAATTTGACGACTTATACATTAGTCGTCCCTTCAATATTTCTATTCTGCAGAAAATCAATATTCTAGAATTTTTAACAAAAACGCGCCCTGGACAGGGGCGTTACTTTTCAATTAGCGCCCTGGTCTGGGGCGTCAGTTCAATAAGAGACGACCTAGACAAGGTCGTTAATTCAATAATTTTCCAAATTTCAGATAATAAAATTTCAGGAAAAAGGGTACATGATCATGACAGGAAAAATAGCAGGATTTTACAAGTATACTCATGCAATATATTAGATTCATGGTTACATAGATATTAAATTTTAAACGTGGGTATTTATTAATTACATGTAATTGACGACTTCTGGGCAGGGCGTCAAAACAATAATTAGCGCCCTAGTGTGGGTCGCTTCTTTAAATTAGCGCCCTTGTCAAGGGCGTTTCTTTTTGAAATTACATAGAAAACATCTGAAACCACCATAAAACTATATGCATGCACGACCGATGATATTATTAAGATCTTAAGCTAGTTTGGGCTACGATCTTGAGAAAACCTACCTTGATTAAGATGTGGATGAAGGACTCGTGAAGATTCGTGAAGACAAACGATACTCTGTTTGTAACAGAGTCTTCTGATCACCAGAAGAGGAAGAAGAAGAGGATGAAGAACCTCACGTTCTTCACTTCGACAGAGAGTTACTGCAGACTTCCTACAGAAGAAATAATGAAGATCATTAATCATATAACCTAAGGTAAAAGAAAAAGAGGAAGAACATTACCGGTTCTTCACTGACGACAACAGTAACACAGAACGCCAAACAGCGGTCTGGGTCGAGTAGCAGGATATTTATAGGATTTTGGGGATCCTAATAGGGTTAGAGTTCTATTGGGAGTTATATTTCCATGATAGAGTTCTTACTATATTCCACTTTCGACGTAGTTATCTAGAAACTTACCCTGGATGAGGGCTGGGTTCGAACAGAACTCGAACTGAATTCACGCCTTAGGCTAGGTCGTGTGTTTTAATTGACGACGTTGTCCTAGTCGTTTCTTATTAAAAACGCGCCCAGATGGAGGGCGTTTCCTTTCCTTTCCTTAATTTTATTTCCTGTGAAATTTGACGCCCTATGGTGTAGGCGTCCTTTTTAAATTAACGCCTTCGACAGAGGCGTTTCTTCTTGAATTAGCGCCTTGATAAAAGGCGTTATTTTCCTCTTGATTAATGATTTACTCATTTAGGCTCTTTGTCATCTATTTACTTATCTTTTATTTTAATTTGATTTATTTAAAAATCTTTATTTTTTTTCCAGGGTTGCTACAAGGTCGATCCCACAAGGAGGAATATTTTTTAAGCAAGTTGGAAAACCCTTGTATTTTTTAGAGTAAAACTTTGAGTGAGTTTGAGAAAGAAATAAATTGAGATTGCATGAAAAATAAATCTATCCAAAGAATATTGGAGGGTTGAGAAGAGAAATTTAGAGGAGATGGAGAGAGAAAAGAGACAATTGCACCAATAAAATTTTTATTGCTAAGGAAAGATTACAAGTGCATGAAAATAAAAATTATAACTTGAAATCAACTAGAGAAAAGGGAAGAAAATGGCCAAGAGGATGAAGAATAGCGCCGCCCAACGTCTCGCCGAGCCTTGAAAGTTCACCCCGCCTCACCGTGGACACCGTCTTGAGAGGACCGAAGAAAGAAGATCCACCTTTGGGATGTGAGAAGAATATAGAGGATGGGGAGATAGATAGAAGATGAGGAAGGGAGTTAAAAACTTGAAAATAGAAATAAAAACAGAGCAAGATTGAAAGTAAAATACCGTTGAAACCAGAGAGAATTAGAAGATATGGTAGAAGAGAAAGTTGGAGATCTAGATGAGAGGAATAAGTTTGGTGAAGAGTGCAGAAGGAGAAAAAGAGCAGAAGAGGGAGAAAACAGGCAAAGAATAGGGGGACACAGGTTCGGGTGAACAGTAAAATGTGGAAGATAGAGCCTTGAAAATTAGAAGATAGTGTGAAAACTAAGGGGAATTAGAGAATGACGAAGAAGACAAAGTTGGAGAGCATTTAAAAATGAAGAACTTTTATGAAGTGAGTAGGACAAAAAGAGGAACATAAAGGAGAGAAAAAGGTCAACCTCAACTAGGGGAAGAAAGAAGGACATGATTCTAAGCTAAGAAGAAAAAGAAAAAGAAGAAAACTCCATTTCTCGCTCTTGGCAAAGGATATTTATAGAGAAACTAGGTCAAATGGAGGGTGGAGATCACATTTGATGAAGATGGATGGTTAGGATTAGAGGAGATTAGGGTTTGGATGAAGAGAGGAAAGGGGCTCCCCTTGGCTTTCCTAATAAGGAGGAGATCTCCTCCTATTTTCTCTCCAAGATAATTCGATAAAATCATTTTCTTTATCTCCTTTCGCGCCAAAAAAGGAATGGCGGCTGCTCCTTTGACTTGGTCAAGGAGGGAGGGGCGCCCTAGGGTATCCCTTGCCCTGATCTTGTGACGCTTTTGCCCCTAGCCCTTCTAGTAAATTACCTTGGACGTCCTGCACAAACATAATTTGGATTAAGCCCATAGAAAATTGTTATCTTGTGCATAAAAACCATGAGTGCTTACAATTATGTAATAGGAAATTAATTCTCATGTCCCTCAACCCCCTTTTATTCATTAATTACCCACAAATTGAGTGAATTTGCATAAAAAGCTTGATTCATGTGAGGTTGAAGTTAACTATCAAATATGCTGCTAAATAATATGCACTTAAAGTGATGTGTATGACGTAAATTATCATAGAATTATGAGCACTCATCACTACCCAAAACTCGATCTTTCCACGTCTCAATCACGTCTAAACGACGGGGAAACAACCCTAACATCGATATCAACCTTCCACAAGTCGGAAGGGATCAAACCATGCACAAAACTACAAGAAACAGGCGATTCTCACGAATCCACCCAAAACGACTCACACGGACAGTCGGGCTCATACCGGCCCCGATTCTCAACCAAACAAGTTCAAACTGGTGAGAAATGATTCCCAACATGCCAGGGGTTCAAATGAATCCATTTAAACTACAAATCGTCGCCTGGAACGGCGAACACGGCTCACACCCCCCGAACATGCATTTCACCCAAATATGACAAAACCCGCTCAAACTCACACCGTTCGGCTCCAAATCGCGAGAGGATGCAAGAAAATAGTAGGGTATCTATCCTCCTACCTCCACCGAAGATCTCACGCGCCGAAATCGCCACACCACGCCGATAACCATCACACGAACAACCCACGCCAGCTTTGAATCCACAAATGGGATCGTGCCAATGCCACGCTCCGATACTCGCGCCATCACGCCTTCTATCAGCTCCACGCCGTCACCACCTCACCCAGCTCAACAATGGTCGCGAGCCTGGGGGAGAGGAGAAGAGAGGGGAGAGAACGGAGGGAGAGAAAGTGAGAGATCGTGAGGGAGGAGGGAGGAGAGAGGGATGGTTAATAGAAATGGAAAATTAGGAAAATTAGCAATTTTCCTAAAATCTAATTTTCCAGCATGAAATTTCATAAATTCAAAAAAATACGAAAAAATAGTCTTCGCGATCCTCGGAATGAGCACAACGCACCTGTAGCATCCCGGAGTCGTAAAACTCAACAGTTCACTCTCCACAGCGTTCCGCAAGTTATACAAGGGAAAAACCCGAGTGGATTGTAAAACACGTATCAACACCCACGAAATGGCTCCGAAAGCTCTCTGATTCCGATCCGAAGAATCCAGGATATTACAGTCCTCCCCCCTTTAAGAAATTTCATCCTCGAAATTCAAGGAGTCAACAAGAGAAAAAGGGAAGAACAAACCCAAACACTGGCCACGCTCTCCAAGCATTAGCCAAACCTCAAACACAAAACACGATAACACAAATCTCGAAAAACACAATTCAGAGGGACACTGCCAGACCACCAATCACAGGCACACGCTCCAGATCTCAAGACACATCGATTCGTAGAACGAGCATGGCACACAAGGGAACACAAGTCCGGCACCTCCGGAACAGGGCATCATCGCTATCGTCTCACAAAGAAAGGAGACACGACCCATGCCATGAAAAGAGCCACCGATAACAACACACGGTAGATAAGACAAGCATCAGCTTAAACAAGGAAACACAGTCCTCTCAATTGATAGCTCCAGCCATCGGCTTCCGCACCACAAACAACAACGAAATTGGCACGCAGAACGGTAATGACAGCACTGGACCACAAAGCACAATCAAGTCAGTCCTCACTCAGACATTACATCTGATTCGAGTAGCATGCCAACTCTACCACGACAGAAGAGTACAACAAAACCAACCGATAAGATGTCGGTCCACGCAATGCCAAATTCAGACTCACAGGGAACTCCTCCCAAGTTGAACACAACCATAAACCAACAAACAACAACACCTGTAGAATCTCGGCTCCGTTCCCAACACAGAACCACGGGACACAACTGCAAGCTGGGTCACATCAAGGCACAATTGTAGCTAAACACATGACTAAAATGCACTAGCCGCTCGCATCTTACCAACAAGGACCCACAACAACAATCTCGAAGAATGCATCTCAAGGACCACGATCA
Source organism: Amorphophallus konjac (assembly GCA_022559845.1). NCBI lineage: Eukaryota > Viridiplantae > Streptophyta > Magnoliopsida > Alismatales > Araceae > Amorphophallus > Amorphophallus konjac. The sequence goes on along the minus strand of JAHNEJ010000735.1, from coordinate 62,376 downwards.
CGTCCTGAGAGCACAACTCCCAAGAAATCCAGAGAAGAAAAGAGTACTCGACCAGCATATATGCCGATAGATTTCCCCAATTCTCAAACCAGTGCCATCAACAACAATGCCTCAAGCAACGGCACGGCAACCAACAGCATCAAGGCACACATAGCCAAGAAAATATCACACCAAGGAAACAATACTCTCGGTCGGTCAGAATCTTCCAACCAACAATCCTCAACTAGTGGGTTATGAGCCCACACGCTTTCGCTGGGCACTCAACACACAACATACAGGCATCAGAAACAACTCGGTATCTGCATCTCAACACACACTCGGGGCCATCGCAATTCACAAAACTGCAATGTACCATGCCTCGAGTACTGATCTTGCCAATAGCTGATCACAAGTGGCCAAAGTGTAAACCATCGTTCCAAGAGCCACAACACAAGCCACAAAAAATGCTAATCTCAGCTTATCCTCACATTCTGAAAGAATCACTGAACCTTCACAGCACAATAGCAGCCAAACATGGCACGCCGAACACGGTGCACAACAGCCCCCAATTCCATAAATTGGGTCAAAAGCCAGACCACCGCCGAACAAGAGCAGATCAGGTTCAGAACTAACATAGTCCACACATAAGTAGACACAGGACAAAGGCTTCACCGAGACAGCACTTCCAAGCTTACCTCGAAAAGATGCCACAAGATAGGATGAGAAGAATCAAGCTTGACTAACAGTAGCTCACCAATAAGGAAATCCTAGGTTCGCCCGAGCACTCTCTCAAACAAGGCATCCAATCGACCATCTCAACACCTCAGGGGCTGAACAAACCTCAAGCTGGGACGGCCAAAACGACATTAATCTCCACCGGAGAACATGCACGGCCATCACACCAACGACAAAGCCAATCAGCCACCTGAACAAGCCACGAAAAATCTCGAACACCGCACCACAGATTCACGCCTGCCGGCAAACTCTGCCAAGCGCAGCACAACCGAGACAAACACCACGACAAAAGAAGGGCGCTCCATCAGAATCTGATAAGATAAAAACCATCTCGCATAGTGTCAACACAGTACGCACAAGACCACACGCGAAAGTAATGCGATAAACAATCACAAAACCTATGCCAACTGCCGACTGTACTGGACCTTACGGACTCTGAATACTGCGATATCTCGAATTCCCATGTATTTTCACAAACACATGCTCAGATAGCTCAGAAAAATTCGGAACAACTCTGAACTCTGCTCTGATACCAACTGTGACGACCCAGACTCCGGATACCGGGTAAACCCGATACCACTTGGAACCTGCGATGCCTCCCAAGAGCGGAAAAGCTCCGAAGGGATAGAAAGGTATGTGAGAGTACATTGAACTTCCAGATAAAGCATTAAGCAATTAAGTTCAATGATCATGATTGCTAAAATAGGAGAAATAAAATTACATTTTCTATAACAATTAAAACTAACAGAGCTAGCAGAGTCCAGTCCAACCAAAGTACAGTATAACAGAAAAGAGAATGTACTCTCAAGTCTGGGGAAGTCCGACACTGGTAAACGCTGGCAACAAGAACCACGCACTGCACCTCCACGCATGAGGAAGAGGAACATCTACACCTGAAAAGTCAGGGGTGAGCCTTCTATCACTGGCTCAGTAGGGATCCTGCAGAACCCTACCACGAAACAAAAATGGTAAACAGTAGTGCTAACAGCTATAGCAAAGTAGTAACAACAATAAAAGTAAAGAGGAAAAGCCATACCACGGAAACACGACAGCCGACCGAATCTCGGCCCTCTAAACTACTCCAAACAGCAATAGAAAGGTGAACCCCGATCTCACAAAGTCTGGCGTTACCGATCCATTGTCAAATCACAAAACTCTTATCGTGAAAAGCCTACCGAAATAGGCAAAGGCCCTACAAAAGACCTACACGGTCAAAGGCACAAAACATACACAATCCCACCATCGTGTACGCTACAGTGACCGTAACCTCAAGTGGAGCCAAGCACAGGTTACCCAGACAAGTCATGAAAACACAAGTCATGCGTCAAGTGACAGAAGCACCTCCTCACTAGAAGAATAGCCAGATGCGTCCATTGACGTCTTACACTGCCACTACAAAAAATTATAGATATATAAGTAATTTATTTAGAGACATTTATTAAAATTGTCTCTAAATTATCATAAATATAGGCATTTTATTTTTAATATTGTCCCTAAAATATTTTGATTATATTCTTTACATAAATCTCTATGTAGAGACATTTTAAAATGCCTCAAAATGATTATACAGAATGATTAATCCATTAAAAATGCCCCCAAATCATTTCGCATGCGCACGCCACATTCGACTCCCGCGCGATCGTAACTCCCCTCCGTCTCTCTCGGTCGCGGATGTATTCCCTCCTCAATCCACCTTCTCCTCCACCACTCCACCTCTCCTCTCACCTCCCTGGGCCCCTCCCGCGCGCCGCAGAACTCTTCGTCATCTTCTCCTTCAACCTCTCCGCCTACTCACGGCCTCCGGTGTACATCCCAGTCTGCCTCATCGCCTCCCTGCCCCCTTCTCCCCCGCCCAGTTCTTCCCCCTCACCATTCCTCAGTAGCCGCAGGAGTCGCTGGCCGGTCCGCTACGTATAGTTCCCCCCTCACCATTCCTTAGTAGCCGCAGGAGCCGCCGGCAGGTCCCCTACGTATAGTTGCTCAACTCTGCAAGGCCTAGCTGCAACCAACGCCGGGCGACGCTCCCCGACCACCGCCGTCGCGCTCTTGCTCTGCTGCTACGCCACAAGGTATTCTCCTTTCCACTCCGCCTCCTCTCACCTCCCTAGCACCCTTCTGCTGCGAACTCTTCGTCCATCTTCTCCTCCACCCAGCGGCGGACGCAAAAGATAAATGGGAAAAACTAATATATCTTTTGATCACCTTCCGGGGAAGTATATTCTATGCAGACAATGTTTGCATTCAAGCATTACCCTTTCTTTCCTATTGGTTTAGATTCATTTCTCATGTTTCTCTGTTGTCTGGGAAGAAAAAATTCACTGTAACTGTGCAAGAGAAATGGTTGATTTCTTAGCCCTTGTTAGGCACACAGATAAATGTAGGGAAGAATATTTAACCGAGAGCAAGATATCTATTCTTTCACCAATTTTTTGTTTTGCAGAAGTGGTTGTAATTCAACACTAGGATGAAATATCCAAACCCTTGAGAGGAGCGGAGATCATGCGGTTATTCCCTTCTTTGGCGAGATATCATATCCTTCCAATATTCCGGTTGTCACTTGGTTACCTTTTGAAGAAATTATTGAATGCTGACTTATGCCAACGTTTGAAAGGCATCTGTTTCTGTATCAGAATGATCATAACTTAAATGGAAAGCTAAATTTTATCCCTCTGCTAACAACATATGAATAGCTCTTACAGTCAAAACTAAATTTCTATGTCTTGATGTGGCAGGTAGAGTATTACTTTAGTGATGCAAACTTGGCTACCACTGAGCACTTAATGAGGTTCATTAGCAAAGATCTAGAGGGATTCGGTAGGTTCTTTTACTTATTAATGCTATATTATGATAAGTATTCAGGTAGACTACCTGTTTTCTTAGCTATATTGTACAGTGTAAATTCTTACAGTATTCTTATTTATGATTACATGACAATCTCTGTGTGCTTGCTTTTTTCCCCTACATGCTGAATGGATCATTTTAGCACTAATAAGGATGGTTTGAATGATAAAAGCAAGAACAAGAGTATTGGCTGGCGTGTGGAATCAAATAAAAGAAATGATTTACAGACATCATTTTGAGATAACTTTTGACTTGTCTGAGATGTCATCTGTTGACATGGGACAATTCACACCTGCATGTGGCTGGTATTGCTTTTTGATAAAAAATGTAACTTTGATTTTAGTCATGACTGATATAAGTTTATTACCTTTTACGATGACATCACCTTGATGCTAACATCCCTTATAGAAGGAGTTGAGGCATTAGAGGATATCCTTTTACCAGGCGCATGCACATATGCATGCTGGGTTGGGTGCAGGCAAGGTGCATGCCATTCACGTGTGTGCAATTTCTTTTATTTGCCATTTGGTGCTTTGTGCTAATATCTAGGCTATTCGGGGTGAAAGGAATTACTGGATCTTTCAAATCAAAATGCAGATCTCCTGACTCACTTTTTCATTTTATGAACTCTAACATTTGTACGTTAACATGGCTTTGAAAGTGGCTTATTACCATCTATATTAAATCCCATCAGTGGGCACAAATGCAGGGCTATTTTTTTTTGGATCCAATGATAAATCTTGGCTGGCAAAGGTAACCCCAGGATGGACAGGGCATCTGGAACACATCCTTCACCATTTTACCCCAAGGATGGTTTGGACATTGAACCTTTTCCTGCAGCAAGTATTTTGATTACTAAGCCACATGATATGGATAAATATGCGAAGTGTTGATTTAAAGAATTTATGGAAACGCTTGTTCAGTGATCAACAATCTTTGCTTTTCCTTCTGCCTTGATTTTTATCACACGAAAGTCATAAACAGACCTTGGTTGCTAGAAATTGTTTCTTATTTGTACTGTTTCCCCTCTTGTGCTGTATGGAACCTATCTTTTTAGTTTTATCAGAGGTTGGCGACATATCCAATTTCGAGTTGTTCATACTTCATAATTGTTTGATGCTTATACTGAGTATTGCTCTAGCAGCATCTTGATGCTCTACTTTGTCACTCTTCAGCATCTTCTTGCACAGCTTCAGGGCACTTCCCACACACCCTCCTCTTCATTGCAGTGAAGTATACATGACGCCGCTTTGAGTGCTATCGCTCGATCTCCTAGAAATTCTTGGGTGATCGACTCTGGTGCTATTGAACACATGGCCAGTAGATCCACTTATTTTCATTCATATTCACTGCCTTCGGATCAAGGCAAACTCGCTATTGCTAATGGTACCCGCACAACTATTGCTGGAAAAAGGTTCCATGAGACTCAGACTCTCAGATCACTTGACCCTCTCCTCTACACTTCATATGCCATATAATTCTGTTAATTTACTGCTAGTGAGTAGTCTTCTTAAACAATTAAATTGTTCTATGACTTTTTCTCTGCTCACTGTGTCTTTCGGGATGCCCGGGCAAGAAGGGCATTACATCCCTTCTCTAAATCATCCTCAAAGACAAGGTTATCTGAAGAGCACCTTGATACATCACCTAAGAATATATGCAATAAACATTATGAAAGTTGAAACAGAAAATAGGCATGAAGTAGATTAACAATATAACAATTAATGCAGTTATACGGTAAAACTTGGTTGCATATTGCCTGATGGTATGTCAACAAACCAAAACATAAATCAAGCATATGTGCAGCCTACACACTCATTCTCACATTTGCTCTTCTAACGGCGTTCCGTAACAGTTTCTTCTTTCTTATTGCCAACAATGTACTGTAAGTGTGCAATTTGTAGCATGATGTTCTCATGCAGCTATCCTGCACCTACAACTTTAGAAAGCTTGCAAATCTCCAAAGTGTACATCAAAAGCTTTAGTGTCCATCGTGCTCCTCAAGAAAAGGATGCTTGACAACTTGATGGGCTTTGAAATCAACTTATATCACCATTTTAATGCACAAGCTATGAAGGCATTCACCATCACACAGTACATATTAGCTGACCATGATACTAGGACACTCCCTCTTAACATCATGCGGTTGCTGTCAAAATAATGCATACGAGTAATTAAATAGCACGTTCATCCTCCCCTGACAACTTAATAACTTTGACAAAAGAACTAGGTACACAAATTCTAAATGGAATAAGTCTTTCACACTTAATAGCAGGCTAAGGTTCTATCACACAAAAGCAAATAGGGGGCTACATGTTTTACATATTTCATACTGTCAATGCATCATGGATATACTATCTTTAGGATTACATGTAAAAGAAGAAAAATGAAACCATTAACTTTCATTTTTAAAAAAGTCATTTACATAGTTTTCAGGTGGATGCTCAATAGGCTCATGACACGTTATGAGAGCAATTAAACATTGCACACTTTATGACAAAAATTACTTTCATGTTCTCTTTAAATAGTTTCTTTTATTTTTCTTCTCCTTTAAGCATGGTGTAGAGAATAAAATTTGTCTAACTTTATGAACTTGCTTAACGTAGTCGCATTTTCATTTGGTTTTCGTTTATGCAGTACTTGCTCGCCCTAATCACATCTGTGCCTAGTGATTGATTTGTTTTCGTACAATTTACAATCACATTTATCATTCTGCCCTAACAAGGTATGTAGTTAAACCAAAACTTGTTAAAGAATCTCCTAGATTCATACGTTTTTTTGTTGATAATTTAAAATGTATATTATATACTTAACCATCACTACACTAACTTTTTCGTTACCTTTTTCGTAGTGATCAAATTTATTTCTTCACACTCTTTGATAGTCAAATTTGTTGGAAAATGTTAGATAAGAGTTGGATTCAAGAACCAAGGTATATATACATACTAAGGTATTATGGTTATTCTTTTCTGTGATGGAAAAATACGTAACTATTGACTTATATATTTGATTCAATGTTGTAGGGTGAGCAATAGATATGTGGATGGAGCATTTCAATTTTTAGATTTTACATTTCAAACAACCTCTAGTGATGGGAAGATCATGTGTCCTTGCGTGAATTGTAATAATTGCTTTAGGATGATCAGGCAAGAGGTCTTCGAGCATATAATTTGCCATGGTTTCAATGTCAACTACACTCATTAGATTTTTCATAGGGAAGGTTCACATGATGCTTCAGAAAATGTTGCATTCAATGACTCCGGTAATTCAAATCCTGATACTGAAATGCATGAAATGCTGAATGACACTTTTGTCTTCGCAAATCTGAGTTCGTCTACATTTGAAGTATCAAATTCTCCACAAAGAATAGATGCTGAAGTTGAAAGGTTTTATAAATTGATTAAAGATGCTGAGCAAGAATTATACCCAGGATGTAAAAGATTTACCAAGCTATCATTTCTTGTTAGGTTCTATCAGATCAAATGTCTCAATGGATGGAGTGATAGTTCATTCACTATGATGTTAGAATTGTTGAAAGAAGTGTTGTCTGATGGTGAAACATTGCCAAATTCTTTATATGAGATCAAAAAGATTATTAAGGACTTCGGACTTGATTACAAGAATATTCATGCTTGTCCTAATGATTGTCAACTGTATTGGAAGACAAAGGCTAATGATGAATCATGCAGCACTTGTGGTGCTTCAAGATGGATACAAGTTGAAACAGATGGTGAAAATGAGGTGGAATCATCTAAGAAATAATCAAAGATTGCAGCCAAAATATTACGTCATTTTTCCTTAATACCAAGACTTTAAAGACTATTCATGTCATCAAAAACATCTCCTTCTATGAGATGGCATGATGAAGAGCGCACTAAAGATGGCATGATGAGACATCCTGCTGATTCTCCTGTTTGGAATACTTTTGACTATCTTAATCCTAATTTTTTTTTAGATAGTAGGAATGTGAGACTTGGTTTATCAGCTGATGGTTTTAATCCATTTAGGACGATGAGTATGTCTCATAGTACATGGCCAGTTATTCTAATGCCTTATAATCTACCACCATGGATGTGTATGAAACAACCTTATTTTATCATGTCTTTGCTTATTCCTGGCCCTTTGGCTCCTGGTAATGATATTGACATATACCTTCAACCTTTGATAGAGGAGTTGAAGGAGTTGTGGGAAGTTGGGGTTGAAACATATGACACATCGAGAAAAGAGATATTCAAAATGCATGCTGCATTATTGTGGACAATCAATGATTTTCCTGCATATGCAAACTTATCTGGTTGGAGTACCAAGGGGAAATATGCATGCCTTCATTGCAATAAGGACACATGATCTCATTTCTTGACTTATGGTCGAAAGTTCTATTATATGGGTCACCGCAGATTTTTAGATCATGATCATCGATTTAGATCTGAGTATAGATCATTTGATGGTAAGCATGAGTATAGAAGTGCTCCTAAACCTTTATCTGGTTCTGATTGTTTGGCACAATTGCAATGATTCACTTTTACATTTGGGAAGGCTTGTCAGAATAAATCAAAAAGAAAAAAGAAGCATGGTAAAGATGTGGATCCATTTTATAATTGTAAAAATTGAAGTATCTTTTTTGATTTGCCATATTGGGAGCATAATTTATTACATCACAATCTCGACGTGATGCATATTGAAAAGAATGTTTGTGAAAGTTTGATCAATACTATATTTAATGATAAAGATGGCTCGAAGGATAACTCGAATGCTCGTCTAGATTTGCAGGCTCTGAACATAAAGCATGCTCTTCACTTTGTATCAGATGGCCATAAAACTATAAAGCATGTTGCATGTTTCACATTGAAAGATCAAGAAAAAAGACTTTTTTGCAGATTCTTAAAAAGAATAAAATTCCCAGATGGTTATGCAGCGAACATCTCAAGATGTGTGCGTGTAAAGTAATGCAAGATATCTGGATTCAAAAGTCATGATTTTCATGTTGTCATGCAGCATATTCTTCCTCTAATAAGCACAAGGACTTTACCAAGAAATGTGAGCTCAATCTTAGTTGAACTAAGTAAGTTCTTTAGAGAAATATGCTTAAAAGTTCTTAATATGCATGATCTTCAAAGGCTAGAAAGAAGAATTGCTCTCACACTTTGTCAGTTGGAGAGGATTTTTCCTCCATCTTTTTTTGATGTGATGGTGCATTTAACCATTCATCTAGCAAGAGAGGCAAGTATTGGTGGGCCTGTGCATTATCGATGGATGTATCCTATAGAAAGGTTAGTTGAATATATGGTTATACATGCATTCTATTAATTACATATACTATTATAATCATTTTATGTGCTTTTTTATATGTATCTCTCCAAATTAAAGTCATATGTTCGTACCAGAAGTCATCTTGAAGGTTCAATTGCTGAAGGTTATATTATGGAAGAATGTTTAACCTTTTGTTCAAGATATCTAAGTAGTTGGGAGACCATGTTTAATAGGCCAATCCGTAATGATGATGCCACACCTGAGACAAATGTGCTTGAAAGTTCATCTTTCTTTAAACAAGAAGGTCGTCCATTAGGGAAGTGTGAAGCTATTGTTCTAGATAAAAAGGATCTAAAACAAGCACATAGATATGTGCTATTTAATTGTGAAGAAGTTACAACATATCTTGTGTAAGTTTTTATTATTCCATTTATTCCTACATCATATATTTGTCCAAGTCCTACTTAATACATTTGCTATGCAGGGAGCATAAAAACATCATAAAATGGCAACAACGACATATACGTCCGAAAGAGTTAGAGCGCATTCACAATGAAAAGTTCTGTACATGGTTTAAAGACCATGTAAGTGACCTTTGGAGTGCCGTTAAACAATTTATTGTAAACAATGTCATTGAGAGAGTAATGATTATATATTTTTTCTTTTGTTGTAATAGGTACAGAAGTTACGGAGTTCAAATAATCAAAATGTCACCGAGTTAATTGCATGTTTGGCTCGTGGTCCAAGTGATATTACTAGGAGATGCGATAGATACATAATAAATGGTTTCAAATTCCATACGAAAAGTCGTGAGATGCATCAGAAAACTCAAAATTGTGGGGTTGTTTTAACTACAAAGACATCAAGTTTTTCAAATGCCTCAGATAGAAACCCTATTGTGGGAGATGTAACATATTATGGTGTGCTGAAGAATATAATAGAACTCAACTATAATCAAGCTGGAAGGGTTGTATTATTCAAGTGTGATTGGGTTGATGCTTTAAATCCAGAAAGAGGAGTGAAAAAAGATGAATTTGGCCACACTCTTGTGAACTTAAGAAGGCTTTGCTATGGGGGTCAACAATTGTTAGATGAGCCATTTATTTTTGCTAATCAAGTTCAGCAAGTGTTCTATATAGAAGACCCTCTTGATGTGGATTGGCATTTTGTGAGGAGAATAGATCCTCGTGACTTCTTTGATATGGAAACTATGTCAATAGAAGATGGCCTTGACAATAATATGCAAGAAAGCTTCAGATTCGATGTACAAGAAGCAGATGCAGACTTGACTTTAGTACCTAATGAAGCTAATGACTTTGATGACCTTAGTTTGGTTAGGGCAGATATGGATGGGGAAATAGTTCACATGTTATTGACAAATGTACAAAAGCAAGTAATAGGCGATGATGCTGAATATGCTATTCATGAAGAGGATGACTAATATATACTATAACTATTTGTATGATGTTTTCATTAGTGTTGTTGTATAGGTCATTAAATTTTCAATTTCTATGTTTGCCTTCATTTTATCTTTCTGTTCTTATTTATATTGTCATAGATAACGCATTCTTTGTTTGCATTTAGTCTATAATGCTTGTCATGATTGGTAGGCTAAGATAATATGAAGCGCAACAAGCATACATCCTCAGATTCAACAAGGGTCACAAGATCTAAGGCTTACCTCCAACTTCCAATAGAAATTCTTCCCACTGACCTCTCAAGAGATGACATTCATCCTCAACAAGGAGGACAATATATACATGTGAGGCCAATGGTATGGGAAGATCCATTAAACCCTGGAAGACATGCTATTGAGTCAAGCTACTCACATCTTGGAGAGGACTCCTCTACTGTGGAAAAAGAAAGTCGTATAAATAATGACTCTAATCTCATAAATATTTAATGTTGTTGAAATTTATATTATTGGCATGCTAAATTGTTTTTCTTTTCATATCTTTATTAGGTGTCAGAAGTGATCGCCGGACACGTGGTCCAACACATTGCAAGGATATTTGGACCTTGAGTGAACGTGACAAAATTCCTATCAAGACCAATGAGTATGGGCAACCGATAAATGAGCATACCTCTAAATTGTCAAACTTTCTAGGCACACTTATAAGGCAACATGGTTTATTAAGTGGCACGGATTGGAGACATGTGGACAAGACAATTAAAGATGATATCTGGGAGGATGTTAAGGTAAGAAGAACTAATTGATATTTTTAATTTTCTTATTTTTTCAGTTCACATGGAAAGAAACATTGCCATGCAGAGCCGCTTTGACTTTGATGGTGATTGTAAGGATTGGGTTTTAAAGTCAATTATAAAGAAAAGAAGAGCTTGGAAGGCAACAATTAAGTCAAACTATTATAATCCCTTTGAGAATGATGAGGATAGAGTGAGAGCTTGTCAAGATAGTAGGATTGATTTAGATCAATTAAAGGAAGCTCTTGATCTTTGGAATTCAGAGAAAGGACAGGTATCTACTACAATATTCTTAATAACTATAAGAGTTATTGTTGATTTATTCACTTTTTCCAAATCAAGTAATCAGTATGAAGAATAAGGCAAACCGTGCACAACAAAAAATTTCGCACACCTCAGGTACCAGAAGTTTTGCTAGGGTAAGAGAGCAAGAGGTATGCACTTTATACTTGTAAATATTTATTACATTTTTTTGTGAACCAAAATCATGTGATGAACTAAGCCAATAAATGATGCCAATGTGAATATGATTAGTGGCTACCAAATGCATACCATTTAGTAATTGGTTTAGTGATGATCTATTTTACTATTGATTTTTTTATTAGAAAAAGAAGATGCCAAATGGTGAAGATCCTCCTAGAGCTCATATATTTATGGTAACTCATACACGTAAGAATGGGAATCCTGCGGACGAGACATCTGCTGATATAATTGTAAGTATCTTTTTAAATATTTCATTGGTTGTGATTTATTTAAGTTTGCGTTACAATTAATTTATTATTTTAAATACTCATTTATTTTCTTTAATCTTATAAGTCACATATCCAAGAATTACACTCTGAACAACCTGAGGGATCTCAAATAATGGAGAAAGTCTCAAGGAATGATGTATTTTCTCAAGTCATGGGAGTGGATGGACGTAGTTGGGTTAAGACAATTGGGATGGGCCCTACCCCATCAAAGGTGTTTGGTGATAAAATCAGTCGTGTTACAGCTAGAGAGAGAGTTTCTACTAATACAGAGGAAGTACAGAAAATGCGAGAAGAGATAAAATTATTGCAAACTACAGTAGAGTCCCTTGGCCGTTGTTTGATGGGAGTACTACAAAATGGTGGAGAGAGTACAAGTAACATCAATATCAATGACATGCTAGGTGCTTTGAATTTTCCAATGACTAATATGCAGGTAATTTGAAAATATATGTTTGAATGTAATATATTAATATGAACATAGCTCACTTCTTTTTTGTTGATTTAATAGGATTCAAATACCACCACGAATATGAATGATATTCGATCCCCACATGAGCATTCATCCTCTCAAGCAGACAACACAGAACAAAATGAAGAGGTAAAATATTTATCTATAGAAGATTGTTTACTTGTATTATAGTTGCCAACATTCTCAATTATTTGAAATAAGAATTCTTAGACAAATATTTATTAATTTTATTTAATTGTAATTTTATATACCCTCTTTGGCAATAAGTAGATGAAAGGGTCCTCAGGCATGTAATCAGAATGTAAGTTAACAATAGTTTAGATCATTGCTTTATTACATTTCTAATGTTTGAATTTTTATACTTGGAATCTATCATTTCATTGTATTAACTTAGATTTTTTTATAGATTGTTGAAGATGTCTTTTTAAAGAGTTGGACTGAAGTTGATATTGTGGTAGCTTCTGGGATCGTTGTTAGTAGAGATTCAGAAAAGAAAGTTGGAGGAGTGGAACTAGGATATTTTTTTTGTGAAGTGTCTATTGAAATACCTATACAACCATCATCCTCACTTATTCGACCATACAATGATGTCAGAACAATTGGAGATGTCACCGGCAAAATAATAGCCTGGCTAAGGACACATGTAATGACTTTCGTCTCTTTTACATTTCTACTTTAATTTCAGGAATGAAGTTAAACTCTTGTAATTTGAGTTATTACTTTTTATTTGTCATTTTCTTTGCAGGTTGAAAGGAAAAGAACTCAAAGATGATTATACCCTTGTTAATAGAGTTTGTTAATAGAAATATGTGATTAGACCCTTGTTTTTCTATGTGATTATACATGAACCAGAATTTACTTTCTTTGTGATTTCATTCATTTGCTATATATTAGTGATTTTAAGCTACCTAATTTCTACCAGCCATTTCCTTTTTTATATGTTTGATGTTACTTTGTGTAAAGCAATTTGTATGTTGTTACCATTCTTTTGTTTGGTGAAGTTGGGACCTAGAAATACCTTTTTTTTTACTTTATTTGTAAAGCAATTTGTATGTTGTTATCATTCATTCACCCCTGCTAATGGAGCATGCGCACCACCTCCTACTAACAATCCCCTTATAGGCCTTATTTTCAAAGCTGGAGCATTTCTTCCTTCTAGTGGTCATAGTGTAAGTGAGCTTTAGATGTAATAGATAATGAGTATTTGATGCTGGTTATAATGTTGATTTATTTTATGTACCTGTCTGCAGCCGTTCTAGCCAGTTGTTTCTCCATCAAGTGCACCGAAAATATTCTTTGATGAGGTTAAACCGCTATTTGATGTTGCTGGAATACTATATAGCACAAGGTTGCGGAATATGCATGTGAATATTTTATTTAAATTTTGCTAACTTGAATCTAACTTCTAATGAATGATTTCCCTTTTCAGAAACTAAATATCAGCTTCATGCACATTCATTGCCTATAAATTGAACAAGCAGAGGATTGCATTCACTGATGACTCAGTTGTTGAACAGGTTTGATGTCTAAAACTGGCACTTAGTGTATATGTATCCATGAAAATTGTTCGTAGCTTTTCAACTTATATGTTATTGCTATTGTTACAGGCCTTAGGAAAGTATGGGATTATCTCCGCTGAAGATCTCATCCATGAGTTATTTGTTGTCTTTTCCTGCAGCAGCTCTAGGACCTAGATTATGCCACATTATTATGAGAGACTAAGTTTACATCAATGTCCAATGTTTATTATATTGCCGCACCATGCCAAAACTTGGGTGCTGTTGCCTTTTGATTATGTGGTGAATTGGTTGCTTTGTTTATGGCACAGCTTTATGATATCTTCAACTTTTGGCCAGCATCGAGTGTCTAGTAACCTACAGCCTGCTCTGTTTTAGTGGTCAAACTTTTGATTGAATCAGTAAATGGGTGTCTCTTACCAATCAGTGTTAGTGTTATTGCTGCTCGTTTCTTCTATAGTTTGATTGTCATCTAAGTATGGAAAGATGCTACGTTTTTTAACTTTCATTTGGTGATGTTAGTTACTATTGAGCGCTTGCATTTGGGTATCAATTTTTAGCTAATGGTGAAATTATCATAGTGGACGGTATGTTAATCGGATGATGGTTACTTGCCAGGACTGTGTTTTTTTTTTGTATACATCTCACACAATACAATCCTAGTTTATTTTCGATTGTCCTTTTTGTTGAAATAGTGTGTGTACATGCTTGTGCATGAAAATTGAATGGAGTTGCATGAATTGGAATAGAGCTATATACATTTGTTACTCATTAGTTTTAAGATGCACAGAAAATTGGACCCTTTTGAGGCTTTAGTCCATTCGATCAGTACAAGAGAAGCGATTATGCGTTCTTCTGGAGGACTAACTGAACCGGGAACATTATTCAAAAATTTAATGTCGATTCTCTGGGAGCATAGGAAAAGGCGGCATATATTGTCCATAGTTGCTTGAAGAAAGTGACATTGAGGGATTGCGCAGTTGATTTCTCCATTGAGTATGTATTCTTGACTTGCATCTACCTCCTTATGGCTTGATATCCTATATAGTAGTGCAATGTTTGAGCTGTGTTAGTGGAAGTGGCACCAGAGATAGTGTCTTGCAGAAAACCAGAGATGGGTCATCTACAACAGCAAAGAGGTTGGGGAAATAGGCTTCCAACTTGAATCACTACACCATCTGTCCTTCCAGAAAAGACACTGGTCGTACTTCCAATGGTGCTGTTACAGCCCACTTCTAGCAGACCAAAATGCGGCAGCAGACTCTAACAATTTCCTACACATATATGTATATATATATATATATATATATATATGCTATCTCAGAGGCTTATAAGTTCTGACAAGTCCTATAGAACTTGGGTTTTGTGGACGTAGATTTTATTTAGTGGACAGATTAGTTGCATATTGAACTTAAACTGTTTCATTTTCTAGACCAAAATATCATGCGTAGTTCTCTCTCTCTCTCTCTCTCTCTCTCTCTCTCTCTCTCTCTTCTCTCTCTCTCTCTCTCTCTCTCTCTCTCTCTCGACTTACCTTGAGGTCATCTTCTCCTCCTTTCTTTTTCCTAGGGAAACCTTGTTGTTGATGGTAAATTCTATGATGATATTGCCTTAAAATTTTCTGTTGGTTATTGACCATGTTTTTGTCTACTGCTTTCACCCACCCACTTCCCCCAACATTGTCTCCTGTTATTTCTGGATGCGCCAACTGTCCATTCAAACAGAGGGTATGGTATTGTCAAATTAACTATTTGGATAATTTTCACCAATGTTATAGAGGATAATAAACTCTGCATTGTGTATACCTTCCTCTTAGAAAGTGTTCAGTACCATACCTCATATAATTTATGATTTTTTTTAAATTAATAGCATTCTCTCGTAAGAATGCCAATGGAATTGTCACTAGTGGCTGTGCACATCTTGCCATCATTATAAAAGAGCCCCCTCAATGGTGCCATCCAAAGCTGCTGCCATTTCTTTAGCATCTCTATACCATTCTTTTTCTATAACTCTCACTTTTCTTCAATGCTTATAGAAAGTCACATTGTTTAAATCCACCTAGCTTCAGTGCCCACCATCTGATATCTTCATGGGTTAATCAAGGTGCATCCTACAGTCTTGAAATTCTATGATCATAACTAACCTCCTAGTCTGACCATAGTGAATCTACTAATTAAACAAAGGATACTTAGATTATAGTGATTTAACCAAATATGTAATCTGTAATCAAAATTTTGGCATGATCAACCCTATGTGACTGGCCCTGTGATAGCCTGGGTCCTTTGGGTAGGGCCAGAGCCGATCACCTGGGGGAGATATGCTGGGGGAGTTTACCCTTGTACTCTTGAAAATAAAAAATGTTAGTGATAAATCAAATGTCATACTATTGTCCAATGCTTAGATAAATATAAAGATTCCGGACTAATGAAGAAGGTGCACTGGAATTTCACATGCGAAGTTACCCTTCAAAATTGTGTGCTTTTGAATTATTATTTATTTCTTGTTCCATTGATTCTTCTCTTTTCTTCACTATTGCAGTATTTTGTATCACTATGATTTGTCTAGTGCTTTCTACCTAGGATATTTTGTGTAGGTTGAGCCCAGTGCACATAAGTACAATTAATTGGGAATGGCCATGAAGTATAGGGTCTCTACCACCTTGAGCCTAGGAGGATCATTGCTTTCTAGTCTTGCATTAGTGGCAGCATGAACCAAAGAATAAAAGAGATTCATTTGTGGCACTCATTTAGAACACTTCTCCTTCAGATGTTTGAAACATTTACGCCCTTTTCATCTTATTGATGTTGAGTTTCTCTGTTGTCAAATTTATTCAACCTTCAAAGTAGTGTAGTACCTAGTTTCCAAGTTCAATGAATCAAAGTTCTATCTAGTTCCAGCATGGAATATAGGATCGGCTAATCCCAATCTAGATTGGCAGATTTGGATTGAGAACAGCAGCAACTGGTTCAATTTTAGTCTTTGAACCAACCTAGATGGGAATTTAGATAAAGAATAGGAAAAATCAATTGAGAACCGTCTAGCTTGCCTGGATTTGACCCGAATCAGATGCTACTTGTAGTAAAAAGCCTGCTTAAAATTTGAAGAAACACCAAGATGATATTATAAAAGCAAGACATGTAGCAGCTCCTCCTCTCTTAATATAGCTAAAGATAAATGGCTTAAACTTGAAACAGTCTCCAGGTGTTGCATAGGATGACATCCAAAAGCAGGTTCTGACTGATCACTGCTAGTTGGTTTATTCACAATGTCATCATTCAAGGTTCTTGCACTGCACTCTGCAACAACATGAGCTGACCTCTCAGGAATAGGACTACAGCTGGCCCTAGGGCCTTTGGGTGTAGACCTAACTGGATCCTTCGGTATTTTCAAAAAATCAACATCAAAGATGGAACAACATGGTTTTTGCTTAGTGGAATGTGTCACTTTTGTATCTTCAGAATCAAAATAGCCTTCATCACATGTGACTTCTTCTGTTTCTTCATGATTAACAGGATGAGACTTCCTTATATGAAAAAATGATCCTCCAAGCCTCGGAATGCCAGTCCGATGGGGATCAATTTTGAAGAGAAGCCCAATAGGAAAGCTTCATTTTCCACCTCTATGAAGAAAACCTCCAGATTTTGTTCTGGATCCATTCATCCACTCACAGATGCCTTCCAAAGCGGACCCTTCAGATAGGAAATGCAGAATCACCATGTACAAAAAAACTAAAACAGAATTGTTTGATGCTCCAGATGATGCCATTTTATGTTCTGCACCTCTTACCTTCATTATAAAATTCTGCATAAATGTCCTGAACACTGATCCAGGTGACTGAGTGGGTAAAATTGGAGGTATGAATTTAATGACCAGCTGACAGAGCTCCCGTTACAGCTCCTCAAACTTATTGAGGGCCCCATACAAGGTTGTCGTTGTCAGCATCATAATAGCTTCCATGTACGTGTCTTCGCAAGAACCAGACCGCCAAACAGAAGGGATCAAACACTGCAAGTCCTGCTTGTTTGGAAGCTTTCTGGACAAAAAACCTTCAAGTGAGTACTCATAATCTGCTGGCTTCCACCAGAGAATCATCAGCTCATGCTTTAAAACATGACAAGCCAAAGCGAGATAAGGGTATGATCCAGAAAAGGGACATTTTTAGTACTTCTTCTGACTTCTGGCTTGTAGAACTATTTGTTTTTGATGGCAGGTATCAAGAAATCCTTACGGATCCTAGTTATTCAGGCCAATTTGTTCTGATGACAAATCCTCATATCGGCAACACTGGTGTTAATCCAGGTGTGTACAATGATCCATGCTGATGTGAAGAGTAGAAATTTTGTAGGAATTTTGTCCATTGAATTGGGTTTTTGATCTTTGTAAATATTTTTCCGTAGATGATGAAAAATCTAATCAATGCTTCCTTGCCGGTTTAGTAATCAGAAGCCTAAGTATTTGGTACGCTTAGTTCTTGTCATTGAGCATTTGTCTTATTACAATTGAAAAGTTATTTAATTGATCTGAAAATTCTTTTTTCTTGTTTATGTGCATACCTATGGATCAGTACCTCGAACTGGCGGTGCACAGAGTCACTTGGTGATTACTTGGCAAAAAGAAACATCATGGGGATATGTAAGCACAGTCATGAAAGACAGTTGACTGGTGAGCATGGGTCATGGTGTGTGAAGGTGAACAGTGGCTGAGGTGAGTATTAAAAAGACTATTAAATTGTATGACTAATGGTCAATATGTTATACATTTTAAATTTTAATACTTTAACATTATTAATGTGCTAGAACTCTTTAAATACAACTCGTAAGCAAAAACACTTAAAACATTTTTTATTTAACTCCTTAAGTGATATACATTTACAAAGAAACCTTAAACATTTAGAAATTATTTAATATATTGCTACAATGCTTAAATTGTGTCTTGGATGCCACTTTTTTCTTTAAGCATTTTTTATACTTTGTTTCTCATTTTCTCTGCCTGAGGAGCAATTATGATTTAAACTGATGACATCACCAGGAAGTAATGCCCAAATAGAGAGGTGTGAGGCCTGTTTTGTTTTTTGTTTTTGAAAAGTGGATGGCACCACATCGTTTATAAAATTGAATATATACAAGTACCAAAAACTCCCCTATACAAAAGAGAAGGCATGAGGCTTGTTTTGTTGATTCATGGGAGCAATATTAATTTGTTTCTCTCAGACTTTCTCAATCTTTTTTTGTTGTTGCCTTTGATCTCCAATATTCCCTCTGAACTTGTCTTTGTTACATATTGCTAGTCACACAGATATTTTTTGATGTAGTGAAAGAAAAAAATGATCTTTTCATGCTTGTGCAGGGGTTGATTTGATAAGTGGCGTATCTTGCAATGCTCCATATTAGTGGACCCAGAAAATGGATGCAGAATGGGAATTTAGCAAAGATTGGAATCCTACAGAGAAATTACATGTTAGTTTGACAGAATATTATCTAATGTTTTGCCTTTGAACTGAACTCTTTTGCATTAATTAACTTTTCTTTATATCTTTGTTGAAGGTCATTGCATATGATTTTGGGATCAAACACAATATTATGAGACGATTAGCATCTAGTGGATGTAAAATCACTGTTGTACCATCTACATGGCATGCATCAGAAACTCTGAAGATGAAACCTGATGGGGTTCTTTTTAGCAATGGCCTAGGGGATCTAACTGCAGTCCCTTATGCAGTTCAAACGGTGAAGAACATTGTTGGGAAGGTCCCAATTTTTGGAATTTGTATGGGTCATCAATTGCTTGGCCATGCATTGGGTGGTAAGACATTTAAGATGAAATTCGGTCACCATGGAGGAAACCACCCTATCTGTAACCTTCGAAATGGTCGTGTAGATATCAGTGCTCAGGTCTTTCCCTCTACCTTACCTTAGCCAGCACTAATTTGTAACTTTGGTTTTATGTTTTATGCCAGAAATTGGTAGCTTCAAAAAATGGAAGAAATCTCATCTGTGTGATTTTTTGGTCATATTTACTTGCCTGTTAACGTGGGGATTAGATTGATGTTTCACTCTACAACATTAAATCAAATATTTTTTGGTCATATTTACTTGCCTACAGTCCCTTCCTCATTTCAGTTACATCTTGGATAACTTGTATTTTCACCTTGATGGAAGCTATACTGACCTTCCTTTTTCTCTCACTAGCCACATCATGAAAACAAGATGTACTTTTATCTACTTCGCTAATCCAAATTTCCTTAGTTCTCTGTTTCCTTTCAACCCCTCTTTAAAGGACCATATATATATATATATATATCCTCCCACAATCTTAATTCTTCGTCACCACCATCATTTTTCATTTCAAAGGCTTCTATTTTCTCGATTAATTCTTGTCTGATTTTTCCTGCTGACCCAACTGTGTCTTTGCTCCACACTTTCATTTTCTCTCTGAACCTTTCCAATTTATTTACAAGTGTAAGAGAAGCATCTCTCTCTCTGGGTATTTCATCCCACCAGTTTGTGACCAGGTCTTTGAACTTTTCATGCCAAAACCATGCCAGCTCATATCTGAACAATCTAGGGCAGCTCTGTTTATGACAATGAAAGCAAAGGAGGATGGAAGTGTGCCAAGTGTGGACCCCGGATTGAAGCTTGGCTGAACCTCTGATGCCACTTCACATTGACAACGAATCTGTCCAACTTGGGCTTAACTTGTCTGCCACCATATCTGCGCCAGGTGAAGTATCTGGAGGGGAGTTTAATTTCCAGCATATTAGAATTGTGCATCCATTTCTGGAGCAGATCCATTCTGCAGTCCAGCTAAGTTGGTTTGATCTTTATGGGCAAAATTCTGTAGATCCATTTCTGGAGCATATTAGAATTGTGCAGATCCATTTCTGGAGCAGATCCATTTCTGCGGTCCAGCATATCAGCAATCTGGTAACAATTACTACTGTTTAGAGGTGCAAAAATTTGATGCTGTTGCGGGCATGCTGATATGATAGTTGCCTTTATGGGCTACAGTTTATCGTAGATTGCCATTTTTTAATACCGTGTCATCATCACCAAGAACAATCATGTACATTATCTCAATTTCAACGTGTCTGGCATCAGACGACCTTCTTGATGCCATGCATATTTTTAAGTACTAGCTATGCATACAACCATTTGTTTGTTTCGTCTTTTTTTGGTCTCTGACCTAAATTTTTTTTGCAGGTTTCGATGAGTACATGAACTTGGTTCTAGATGATGCCGAGGAAGTCAATATCAAGAAGAAGACTAGAAAGCCATTGGGTAAATCATTGTTTTCTATCTTGCTTTCAATTTACTCCTTTCTTTTTCCCTTTTTTCTTCCTCCCACCAATTAATTTGTGTTCCTGGTGTTGATTAAGGGAGGATTCTTCTGAAAGGGGACACCATCACATTGATGCAAAACACGTGAGTGAAACTAACCCCACCTCAACCCCCTTGTTCCCCTCCCTTTTACTTTGTGCTTCTCTCCCTTCGCCTTTTCCAATTTACCTTAAGTTGAACTTGCTGGTGTTGCAGGGGGAAGTGACCTCTTCTGCGTGTTGTATCAAAAGCATGTTTAAGTACTTTTTGTATGTCAGTGGGTACCAGTGTTAATTAAATGGGGTCGTATGAGATTCTGACATCCCTCACTTTTGCTGCCATGGCACATTGAAATATGTATGTAGGCAGTGGAAGCGCTTTTGCAAGTCCCATTTTTTTTGTTTGGCAGAATCGGGTTTCGAATAGTTATGCAAGTTGTATGAGACTGTTTAATGATTACGCCTTCAAACTTTCATATTCCCTCTGAACTTGTCTTTGTTACATATTGCTAGTCACACATATATTTTTGATGTAGTGAAAGAAAAAAATGATCTTTTCATGCCTTTGTAGGGGTTGATTTGATAAGTGGCGTATCTTGCAATGCTCCATACGAGTGGACCCAGAAAACGGATGCAGAATGGGAATTTAGCAAAGATTGGAATCCTGCAGAGAAATTACATGTTAGTTTGACAGTATATTATCTAATGTTCTGCCTTTGAACTAAACTCCTTTGCATTAATTAACTTTTCTTTATATCTTTGTTGAAGGTCATTGCATATGATTTTGGGATCAAAGACAATATTATGAATGTTTCAAGCTCCGACTCAATACCAGCAATTCTAAATGCAGATAATACATCCTCAAGTGAGGCCATGGAAAATTCTTCTCAAGAGGTGCTTCAACTAGAGAGGGCCACATACTTGGGTACTGATGCTACCCATCAAAGTATTGAAATGGTCGGTATTGTTGCATCTGAAGAAATGAAGAGTTTCATACCTTCGGATGGATGTCCAGAGACATTAGAGCAACCATCTCTTTCACAGCAAGTTAATGACATGAAAATGTTTGTGCCTAAAAAGCACCAAGGGAAAAATATTTTATATATTTTAAATAGTTTTTGAGTTTGTATATTTTGTTTACAAAGTGAAAAATTAAACTTCCATGACCTGAGTTGTATTTATAAGTCATGGAGGCTACACATGTAATCATGATATTTTTATGATTTGATTTTATAATACAACTTTGTTAAGACATTGTCTTTGTCAATGAGTACGATGCCTTATTTATGTTTTTGTTAAAAGGTGGACAATTTATATATTCGTGTGTTGTATAATGGTGAGTGTTTGTGTATGTCAATGGATTACGAAGAATATGATCGGTGTATTGATTGCATGTTAAAAATGTTAACTTTAATTTTTACATTTTAGGATAGTTATTTTGGTGTAATAATAAAAAATTAGAGCTGCTATAGATTGGTTATTAGTTATTGGGACAATTTGTAAAGGAAAATGCCCTTAAAACACGTTCTTTTGAGTGATTATTATATGGTGATTTTTACATGACTATTCTTAAAATAGGTTATTTGGGGCAGTTTGAAGATGTAATTGCCCCTAAAACATGTTCATCAAAGGCATTTGGTCAACAAAATTGCCCCTATTAAAATATTTAGGGGCAATTTTTAGTGCCTCTAATGACAACATTAGAGGCATTTTTCAAAAAGTGCCCCAAAAACTTTTAGGGACCGAGGCAACAGGGGCACATTTTAAATTTCCCCTAAAATTAATCAAACTACCCCAACAGCGGTGACTAAGAAACCCTCAAAGAACCAAGGACCAAGTAACGAGTGACTAGTCAGAGTCACGCCCATCGGCGTCTGTCCAACGCCCTTGACCACGTGTGCACACACAAACTCAATGTCTTGAGCCAGGCCTCTAGCTAGTTTTCCCCTCCCGTAAGACTCTTACGGTAAGACAAAGGGGCCCACGGCAACCAGCCTACAAACCATCTGAACCGGGAACTCGCCCCGCCACCACTCCCAGGTGGGCCGACACATAGGAAAGTGTCGTCAGGCTATGACTAGTGGAGGCTCACTAGACACAGAGACTCAAAACATCGAACACCGAAGTACAGACAGGGTAAGCACACACCTGTCACGCGTACTACGAAGCACAAGGTAGCACACAACTGCTACCAGACTGAGGACAGTCAACTAGACCTGTTGATAACGATCCTTGAGTCACGAGACTCGGGTCAAGATCGTCGCACATCACAGTAACACGTTGTTAATCAGCCTAGTCCCTAAGCCAAAAACCACGAAAAAACACATCATGAAAAATGGCACAGAGCAGCCGGATCCATAATGGCAATAATGATAACCATGAGTCCTCGACCTCCGAGCCGCACAATGGACTCACAATTCCGCATAGCACGAAACACGGAACATGAGGGATCACCGAAGTCCTCAAACCATATGGACACACAAACCGAGGTAAAACAATACCTCCAAGTACCCAAAACTAGGTCTCAATCCTCACAGGATGGACGAGACACTCACGAGGTCACGTGTCAACCATTGGGTTACAACCGAGTTGACCAGGAACCATAATGACCCTCAAAATAATACAAAACACTGTTCAGTACAATGGCACTCCCGAACACCCTATAACATGGTCACAGCCCTCATAGGACGTCTAAGATATCCACAGAACAATGGGCTAGCCAAGGGGTCGAAACCACATTAACCGGAAATCAAACCAACACAAAAGAAACTCCCAAACAAATGGCGGTCTTACCCTTGGCCGCTAATACTCATCGGCGGTCTTATCAGGGCCGCTATTCACAGGGTAAAACAGACATAAGACGGTATGCTCAAGGCCGTTTCTAAGCTTTGGCGGTCATGGCCAGACCGCCATACCCAAACAGCATCAAAACACGATAAGCCATCTGTTTAGCGGTCCTTTGCCGGACCGTTACTTCATAAGGCGGTCAGTCGCAAGGCCGTCATTAGGAACCGACTTAAAGCAGTAAAAACCAATTAACGGTCTCCCTAGGACCGTTTCCAGGGAATGGCGGTCACCCTAAGGCTGCCAAACCACCTTGTGGTCGAGAGCTAGACCACTAGCCCGAATTGACTTAAAACCGTTGAAACCAATATAACGGTCTCTCTTGGATCGTCAAACGAAAGTAGCGGCAGGCCCTAGGCCGCCACTACCAACTAGCGGTCGGTCGCGAGATCGCCAAACAAAAGCGACTTAGACCTCGAAATAGCGGTCTCCCAAGGGTCGCCTCTACCTTTGGCGGTCACTGGTAGGATCGCTAAACCGTTCCAGTGGGAAAATCGCAGGACTACCGAAAACTCGGTCTTTCTATGCCCCAATCGCGTCTAAACGACTGGGAAACAACCCTAACGTCGATATGAACCTTCCACAAGCCGGAAGGGATCAAACCATGCACAAAACTGCAAGAAACGGGCGATTCCCACGAATCCACCCAAAGCGACTCACACGGACAGCCGGTCTCATACCAGCCCCGATTCTCAACCAAACGAGTTCAAACTGGCTGGAAATGATTCCCAACATGCCAGGGGTTCAAATGAATCCATTTAAATTACAAACCGTCACCTGGAATGGCAAACACGGCTCACACCCCCCGAACATGCACTTCGCCCAAACATGGCAAAATCCGCTCAAACTCACACCGTTCGGCTCCAAATCGCGAGAGGATTGAGGAAAAGAGTAGGGTATCCACCCCCTACCTCCACCGAAGATCTCACGCGCCAAAATGGCCAAACCACGCCGAAAACAATCACATGAACAACCCACGCCGGCTTTGAATCCACAAATGGGATCGCGCCAACGCCACGCTCCGATACTCGCACCATCACGCCTCAGGTCAGCTCCACCCCGTCACCAACTCACCCAGCTCTACCACGATCGCGCCCCCGGGGGAGAGGAGAAGAGAGGAGAGAGAACGGAGGGAGAGAAAGTGAGAGATCATGAGGGAGGAGAGAGGAAGGGTTAATAGAAAAGGAAAATTAGGAAAATTAGCAATTTTCCTAAAATCTAATTTTTCAGCATGAAATTCTATAAATTCAAAAAAATATAAAAAATAGTCTTCACGATCCTCAGAACGAGCACAACGCACCTGTAGCGTCCCGGAGTCACAAAACTCAACGGTTCACTCTCCACAGGGTTCCGCAAGTTATACAAGTGAAAAATCTGAGTGGATTGTAAAACACGTATCAGCACCCACGAAAGCGCTCCGAAAGCTCTCCAATTCCGATCCGAAAAATCCAGGATATTATGTTGTGTCCCTGAAGTCATTTGAGTCATTCTGTGGTCACTTGGGTCATTCGACATCATTCTATGGTCATATGCATTCTGTGGTATTCTTGGTTTTGATAATGGCTAAACACTATTAGTCATTGATATTTCCCACTCTCATGTGACTGACATACGTGATGGTTCTATCATGACAGGTACACCATTACATGGACAAGAAAGACAGTGGAGTCGGCAAAGTGAAAGCTCGTGGATCGCGCCCAAGCAAGGATGCAAAAACAAGCACAAGTCGACACGCGATATTCGGCTCGTCATCCATATAAGGTCAATGCACAAATAAGCATAGCCAAGAGAATCCAAGGCCATAAACTCCGTTGATATCTTTTAGACTATCAAGGGAGATGCCACCGACATGCACGGGCTGCTAATGGAGTTGAACGACGGAGCTAGAACGGAAATTGGACCGACCCGGGATAAGCCGGGTTCTGCCCAGCTGGCGGTCGACTGCCAGCACAGGGGCGGTCGACCGCCAGGAGCTGCAGGTCGACCGCCAGCCCGAGCCTTCAATGTTGACTTTGTTTCCAACTTCGAAAAGGGCCATTCAACATGGATTTCTTTAATCCAAAAGTCACCTAATCACCCACAAATTATGGATCTGGTCTGAGGCTTTTCTATAGACCATTCAAGGTCTATAAAACTCTCACTTGAGGGATTAGAAATAGAAGGGCTTCAAGGCTTCAAGGGAGATCAAGGGAGCTCATTTTCGAGGCATTGTAGCACCTCCGTGAACAGTGTTTTGGGAAGGAGTTCTTCATCCATTCCAAGGCATTCAAGTCCAGATCTGAAGCCATCTCAACCTCCAAGGAAGAAGAAGGAATCAAGGCTCTCAAGGGTGATCTAAGTTGCATCCTACATCTTCTACATCCTCTTCATCGACTATTTGCGACCTTTTCTTTCTTTCCGCCTTTTCGTTCGCGTATCGATCAACCATTTGGCTAACTGGTAGTCAACTGACTGATTGACGACGCGGGCGTGCCAGTAACATGAGTGACAATTTTATTGTGCGCTCACTCTAACCCACATAGGGTGAATGTAAGGTTCGGTCGGGACCAGCAGTCCGCCATACCATAAAGGTTATGGCGTTAATTACATCCCCCACGAGGAGGGAACACCTTTGATTAATTGCCGAGATATCGGGCCATCGAAGCCGAAAAAAAAAGAGCTACATGATGATTATAGCAATGACATGCAGGATGCAAATATTTATCGTATGGCAGATGTATAGTTCATGGAATTATGGACCCTCGGTACGTGGCGGAGGATGTAGGTCCGAAGACCACCATCGCGCGTGACGAAGACTTCCGGCCGAGCGTAACCCGATCTTTTGTCGATGCCATTTGATATACCCGAGGATCTATGCATGCATGCACACAAGACATTCACACCTAGATTATACATGAAGATAGTGTTATGAAACGGTGGCGGTCAGCCGCATTTATTACCCCTCGTCGAGAAGAGGGAGAGCAACACAGGTATAATAGCGAAAGCAAAACGCTTAACGGATCCGACAATGAGTACGATGATAATATGATTCGGGCTCGCTTGGCCATCCTTTTTATTCACCAATTACGGCTTATTGACATCGCCCCGAAAGACGAGACTTACCCGGGGTGAATGAATCACTAGAATGGCATGACGCTTCAAAACCGGGGTGACTACAAGTGTATAAGAACGCTTACATGGCGCGGTCACGCGTAGGTATAGGAGTTAATACGGCGCGGTGACCATGCGTATTGGAACGGCGCGCAAGGGCTTGGGGGCGCGCCGGTTTAGGGCGCGCCGGAAAGGCGCAAAGGAAAAAAAGTTGGAAATGAGTGTGGGGTTAATCCGGCGCGGGGGGGTACCGCGCCGGTTTAGGGCACGCCAGTTAAGACCGCGCCGTATTAAACCTATTTTGTTGAATTATGAACCTTTTGACTTCATGAGACCCTTTCTTGAGTTGTTGGGCCAGATGATTGTTTGATTGGAGTCCATGGCCTTCTGGAAATGAAGGGGAGGTCAGTGCGAGGTTCATACTCGAGCACTGAGTTGATTCGATTCGGAGCGATCGTTTTATTGACATAAATATCTGGAGTCTATCAGAAATTTGACAGCATCTCCCCTGAACAAACAGAGTTGCAGGGGAGAATCGGGGTCATACTCACTAATGGAGCAAACCCCTAAATCACCGGTCTGCCCAAAGGCGGCCAACATACCCCACTGGATAGGATACCCTGAGGACAAGCCTGCTAGGGGCACCGAAGCTCCACAGGGGAATAGATAGAAGGGCGAAGTCACTGATGATGAGGATGACACCCCGAGGGCTAGCCTACGAGGGGTGAAGGACTCGTGGTTAGTGATTCGTCCCATGAAGGGACTGACCATTGGCAGAGTGGAACTCCGAGGACTAGCCTACAAGGAGCACACACCCCCTGGTCTCGATCGGGTCTTGGTCTGTCGGGGTTGAGTTCATTGACCCAGGCCCCCTTCATTATTGGCCATGGCTTCGAGAAGATGCCCACCATGAAGAGGTAGGGCCCTCGGTCGCCCAGCAACTGCAGGAACTAACGGGGGAATGTCCCCCTCCCCCGGGTGATTGAAGTGACGGGGAAACCTCGGAACGATGCAGATGGCCACGAAGAACAAGTAATAAAGGCTAAGTTAGATAGACCCCCGACAGGGACATATGCTCGAACAGTTAGAAAATAATATTCAAGGGGATAGACCCTGTACATGGCAGACAAAGGCGCGCGCGGAGGCACGGCTCCATCCGAGAGGAGAAAGGGACGCAAAGTCCTTGAACCAAACATAAAAGAAATAAAACGAAAGAAAGCCCCCGGGGAGGGGTGTTTCTGTAGCCCGCGATGATTCGGGGCGTGATATGAATCTCGAGGAAACCGGGATCGGCCCTACGCAAAGAAGAACCCTGTCGCGCATATCAGTATAAATAAAGATAGAGAAAGGGGAGATCGTTCCTCCAATTTATTGATTCAAGCATCCACAGGCATGCATACATATCACCATCCCTAAGACAGGGAGGATTTAACATTCGCGCGGCGAGATTACAATTCCGGCACCATTGTTTGGTTGCCGTTTAACGATATTTAGAAGCAGAGGACGCCCAGGTCACAATAACAGAGAGAAGATGGCAGAAGAAATCGCGAAGAAGGGGGGAGGGGAGTCGACTCATATCATTGTCGCCCCTCCCCTCCATCGCTTACATTCGATGTGTAGAAGCTTAGAGGAAAAGGAAAAGAAATGCGGAAAGCCGGAATAGAAACGACCCCTGCCCACCTGTTCCTCAGAAACAGAGTATCGTAGATGCCGGCCGACGCTCGCCCCTTCAGGGAAGAAAGCCCTTCCTCTCTGTATCTCCTGAGAAAAGAAGAAACTCTCCCCCGTTTCCCAGTTGCCTTCCTCTTCTCAACTGCCTCACTCTTTTCTTTCTTTCTTTCTCCGAGAGCCCCTTTTCAATCGAACCTCGCCCATATATATAACAGGTTGGAGGCTCTTCATCCGGCGTGAGCTTTTTACGCGCCGAGAGAGTCTTCACCAATTTATCGCGCCGGTTTAAGGCGCCATTCGATAGGGTACCTGGCGCGCCGGGATGAGGGTTGAAGGTAGGGGCGCGCCGGGATAAGGACTGAAGATAAGGGGCGCTCCGGGATAAGGGCATTGGGTGAGGGGCGCGCCGGACTAATGCCCCTTGTACGCTTCGAGCCAGTCGATGAACTCGGGGCCATCGTGAACATGTACTCTGCCACTGCTCACTAAGACTTCGACGATATGATCTGTCGAAGCTCCTAGATTGGCGTACGGCCATTCTCGAGGTTCTGGATAGCTTTATCTTGATCGTACGGGCTTTCTACCGGCACGGCCTTCGGCTCTACGCTCCATGCTGTTGGTCCGGCCTGGCTCGTACTCAGAGCTTTCTAGGAGGTTAGATAGCCGGGAGATAGTTCCGCCTGAGCCGGGCGATCATTCGGCCACTAAAGGGCCCATCTTGACGGGAAGCCGTGCCCATGCCGGGCGATCGGGATCTTCCGCCGTCAGATCTTTCGGTTCTCCGTTTCGGGAAGCCGGGGGGACTCCTTTATCCTCGGGAGAGCCTTTCATGAGGTGGGTAGCCACCGGGTAGACCGTCGACCTTGGTCGGACAACGGGTGTAGTGGATGCAGCACGACAAAGTCGATGCCGGTTCATTGGGCAGGCTTGGTCGCACTGCCGGTTGGTTGACGAGTTTGTCTCGGCTCTCCTGAGGTGAAGTCCCCGTATCCATACGGAGTGACCCGAGGCTCTGACAGCTTGAGAAGTCTTCAATATGTTGATCTGCATCGGCTTTCGTGCTTCGGTGTGCCGGGTCATTCGTCTTTATTGGCTTGGTCGCCAATGATCATATTTTAGGTGCCAACAAATGCCCCCCAGACGTGGGTGTTGCGAGCAAGGCATGAGTGCAGCAAGACCGACGGATGAATTTCATCCGGACTGATCTCCTCTCTGATTGGCAGGAGCTCTGAAGGGCCCTTAATTCGGCACGGATGTTAAACCGGTGCCGTTTGAATGTTAATACGGCGCGGGTAGCCCAGCGCGCCCCCTTGGCCTTGGACGTTAATCTGGCGCGCTCACGATGCTGTCGTTTTAATCCGGCGCGGCTTCGGCGCTGATGGTTAATCCAGCGCGCCTTTCCCCGGCGCGCCTTTTGCTTACAGGTTTTTTAATCCGGCGCGCTAAATAGCGCGCCGGTTTTACAATGGGGAGCCCCCCCCCCCTATTTATTTCTTTCTTCTCCGTTTTCTCTTCATCGCTTCTCATTTGCACAACTCCCTTCTCTCTCCTCCCTTTCTTCTCTCCCTCTGGCGCCGAGCGAGTTGAGGGTGAGGGTGGCGGCGGTCCTTCAGGTGAGTGAAGATGCTGTCCATTTGGGTTACAAAACCCTTTCTTTGGGCCCCGGGAGGCTTCTAGCAGGGCTTGCCCTCGGAGCTGTTTCCCCGGGTGTTCCTCTGGCCTCGGTGTAATGCCGATGGCTGCTTTTTAGGGATCGTTCCTCAGTGGACGCGTTCCCGCATTTCTTCGGCAATTCCCTGTGCTGGGGAGACTCTGCCGAAATTTTGTCAGAAGTTCACCTTTGATTAGCCATTTCCTGACGTTGTTTTTTTATTTGATATGCTCTTTTTGCAGCTGTCATGGCATCCAGCTCTTCCTCTCGTGCCGTGGTGACATGGGAGAATGTTAATTCTCTCGACTGGGGGCACGGCCAGGTGGCCATAGTTGCAGAGTCTTCGGATTCGGAGACGGACACTGTAGACACCGGTCGTCTCCTTATTCTCGGGGGCGACTCCTTTCATTATAATAGAGAAGGCGTGACCAGGAAGGATTATCCCAAGGACAAGCACCTGATGTCCCTTCTTCGGCGCTTCAACCTTCTGGGGAAGCGGGATGTGTTCGCCGTCCGGAAGGTCGAGCAGGCTCTGCTGGTGGAGAGAGACAGCTTGGCCGAATGCGTAATGCGGGGAAGACCCATCTATCTCCCTGGGGAGGTCAGGAAGTGGAGCGTTGTGCTGGGGCTGTAAGACCTGGCTCCGGCAGACGGACTGTTGACCAGAGCTGCCGAATTTGTACCTGCTCGGTGGAATGACTCCACGGGCAGAGTAGATCGGGAGAAACCGATCTTTGGTTTATTCCTTGCCCCGTTGAGATGGGGATATAGAGATGAGTCATTCTTGCTGGATTGCTTGGCGATTCGCTTCAAGCACCAGATCTCCGTGGGGTGGTTTGCTGAGTTGAAAGTTACAGACGCCCACGCATTCAGGCCTGGAGCAGTGGAATTCACAGACTATGTGCTGCATCATTATGCTCCTCTTTTGACCAGAGCTGGTGTTTATCACAGCGTGTATGCTTCAAGGTATCGGTACCCGATTTCCCGAGGCTTGTGCTGCGGCATGATCGAGGTGTTTTGCCCTGAATACAACACCTTCTATACTTCAGAGGGGGAGACCTCCATAGACTTGTGGAGTCTATCTCAGCTCAGCGGCCTGCCCATTGATGGAGAGCCGTATGAAGAAGTTTGTTGGCCCGACTGGTTGAAGAACCAGACCGACGGTGACAGTCGGTATATGGCGGGCTACGCCTATCGATATCTAATGAAGGCGTATCGCACCCTCTTCCATTCGTCGCAAGACACGAGAGAAGCTCGAAAGTCGGGCGAGAAACGAAGAGTGCGGATGGGCGCTTGGCTTCAATATTTCTTCCAGGGAAAGAACAAGTATGAAGATTTTCCTCCGATAGCACCGGTGGCCCAGAAGCGGAAGAAGAGGATACGACGCCAGGCCGCTTCGTCATCTTCTTCGAGAGGAGGGCAGGGGGAAAACCCAAACCCTACTGGTGTTGATGCAGTGACTCACTGTGCTGCGTATTTGGTTTATTGGCTTTGTTCTTTGCTCTCCCTCAGGGTGACGAGAGCGTGATCAGGGCGGAAGCCATATATCCAGCCTGTCTTATGGCTTGGGGTACCAAGCTGTCTCTTTGCCCAGTGGCCCTGTGCCTCATTTACAAGATGTTGGGAGACTTGCATAAGACGCGCCTCCCCAGAAGCCTTCGGACGGTTGGTCCGTTACATTTCTTTAATGCTTGGGTCTGCACCCTGTTCCCGGAGGCAGCTCCTTGGGCGCTACAAGCAGTTCCTCTGGTCCCGCGCATGATAGAGTTTGCAAGTGCCGAGCCATCATCGCTAGCGGAGCAACTCTATGCCATTCGGGGTAAATTGACCCGTCTTCCCGTGGACTCGCCCGGGGTTCTTCATTTCTGGAGCTTAGCTGCTCACTCGAGCCCGTTGACGAACAGGACGAGGCAATGCAAGCTCTTTGAAACTGAGGAGTACATCCATCCGATTTCCCAAGCCAATTATACCATGCCTATTCTGGAGCCGGAGTTGGTTGATTGGGCACTGGCCATCAGGCCTAGTGTCCTCGTATTTCGCAAGAGCTACATTCTGTGGCTGGAGCCGTATTACCCGTTCCGTTTCAGTCGGAACTTTGGCTACGACCAGCAGATTCCACATTCCTCTTCGCAATTTGCATTGCCCAACAGGCACAGGGCCGGGCAAACATCCAATGACGACGCCCGGATATGGTGGGACTTTTTCCATCATCACGAAGACGTTTCTTTCCGGGTGCCCGCCCCCGCACGGTTCCCTCGCGTCACTCCTGAATACGTCAAGTGGTGGAACGCGCGGACGGGATTTTACAGGACCTCCCAGATAGAGTGCTGGGCCGTGGCGGAGCACAGGTTCTTAGCTTCCCAGCCGAAGCCCGTTCTTGATATTGACGCTTCTTATTTGAAGAAGTTGAAATCTTGGACTAATACGGACGTGAAGGCCTATCTAGAGGCCCGCAAGCTCGTAAAAGGCCGCAAGACGAAAGTTGAGCTGAAGTTGCCCCCGATCAACAAGGATGATTATGTGAAGACCCTTCGGGGTTTATGCCGGGTAAGCAGTGAGAGGGTGATTCTCCAGCAACTCCCTTTGCCAGTAGAGGAGCCCATCGCGGCCGTGGCCGACTGGCGTCCCGAGGTGGACAGGTTGTATCCCTACCGGGCTTTCATTCGCAAAGAGGACAGGCGGGCTGACTTATATGCCAACACCCCCTGGCTGTTCGCACTCCTTCGGTCTCACGGCCTCTCGATGGGTAGCCCCAGTGAAGCCATACTGGACCATCCTCTTCAGTTCTCCTTCAAATATGTAGACAGGTGGGGGCTGGACCATCTAAGCCTGTATTATCCGCTGTCCTCCCGTGGACACGAGGACCTGGCGTTGCTAGCTGAGCCGAGCGAAAAGATCGGGGATCTATGCTGGCTCATTCGCGAGGCGGCTTCGAGGGACAAGACGCCATCGCTATTTTATTGGCCTCTCTTCCCCTTTTACACGGGACCGGCAAGTAAGTTCTATCTTTTCCTTCAGGCCCTTCGGCCAGCTTTTTCCTTTCATTATGGTTGTGTCATTCTCACCCTTGTGCGTATACAGTCCGACCGACTTCGGAGGAGACTCGGCACTTCAGGGAGCTGATCATAAAAGCCAAAAAGTCGACATATTTTGAAGTTCCTGAGCCGGCCCCGACCACGACGCCACTACCTCCTGGAGATTCGAGGAAGAGGACTAGGTCCCAACTACGGGAGGCCGTCGGGAAGGCGAAAGCGGCGGTGACCCGAGTGACACGGGTGCGCCGGAAGAAAGCCGCAGAGAAGGAATCGGCAACCGTCCTTCCTCCTGTTGTATCTTTTGAAGAGTTTGAGGCTTCTCGCGCACAAGGGCTAGAGGCCGAAGGTAGGCTCTTCTTTTCTTCAGAGTGCATTAGCTTGTTTCGACCGCTTGGGGTGGCCCATGCTGACAGTTGCCGATACAGCTGCCGCGGTCGTCGGATCGGAGGCGACGGTAGATGTAGCGGCTAGGGACGGGGCAGAGGAAGTCCCCGCTGCTCCAGTAGAAAGGGATCTGCCCTCTCCAACACCCTGGCGGGAGATGGAAGGTAATCTATAGTTTAGTTGCGATAACAACGCAAATTTTCGTATCTTCAGCCGTCTTGACCCCTTTTTTGCTGTGAATTGTAGTCGATATACAACCACCATTGTTTCCGGGCTCGGAGAGTGCAGAGGAGGTGGTCCCCTCGGGGTAGGGAGAGCCCGCCCCCGAGGTATCATCTATTGCTGCCCTTGGTGTGGAGAGCATCGGAAAAGCTTCCGCCGAGGGTGATGCTCCTGCTGGCGAGGCTCCTGCTTCGACGGCGGAGCGTCCTGAGAGAGCAGAGGGGTCTTCCTCCTCTGAGCATGTAGATTATGGTGGCAGCTCCAGTGACGAGGAGCCATCACTGCTTGATTTTGAGACCGACGATGCTGGGGTGTCCTCGGTCTATGAGAGTGACTATCCGACTTTTAGCCCGGCCCGGTTATCATGGGGCGGTCCTGTGCCGTCATTATCGCTTACGGGTGAGGAGGCTGGCGCTGGGGGAGCTGCTCTTAAAGATTTGAGCTTAGTCCCGGCAGATGTAAGGACCTATCCAGGACCGATGCTTACCATGCTTCTTTTCTCCTTCTTCTAGCCAGGTTTTAACTGTATATATATCTCCGATGCAGACTGAGGTGGCGCTGCCAACTATGACGGTGCAGATACCACTCCCGGCCCTGGGAACAGGCCAGGCGACTTTCCCGTCCGTCCTGCGGCCCATCGCATTGCGGTACCCAAAGGATCATGCAGCAGCGATGGTTCCAGTTGGTCCCAGAGCGCTCGTGGAAGTTGATAGTTCGGCAGTAGCCGGAGATTCTCCGCCAAGGGAGGCTGCACAGCAGTCAGTTCTGGAGAAGGGTGGCTCTGCTGAGATAGAAGCCGGGGAGATTATTGAGGGACGGATGTCCTCGGTGCTCGAGGATCTTGTTGGACTCCCACCCCAGGGGACCGGCAAAGAGATTGTTGTTGTTGAGGATCTAGCCACCGCATCTGCCGGTGCGGTTGTTCCCAGTGGTAGTGGGCTGCAGCTTATGCCGTCGTCATCCTCCGGGACAGCTGATGATATATGGGCTGCCGTGGATGGCATAGTAGAGTTCGAACTGCCCGAGATGTCGCCACTTGGCCTTCAGTCCTCGAGTGATGTCGTGTGGCAGTTCCTGGGGACCCTCCAGCAGACCGTAATAGCCAGTAGGGATTTAACTTATATTCAGCTGAGGGGCTTGATAGAGCATCTGTCCCGCTCGCTGCTGGCCCTCGGTTGTCCCATGGACGACTGGACTCCGCGGGTAATCTTGCTCCTGAAGTATGTGAACCGGAGGGAGTTCTTGGGCCGGGAGGCAGCTGACCAGCTGGCGGCCATATCATTGGAGCGGGCTGAAAACAAGACGGCCCTTATTTCTCTGCAAGAGACAGCGGCGAGGGCGAGGGACGAGGCCAACGCCTCTTTACAACGCCGGAGCTCCCTGACGGCTCGGATGACGGCATTGCAGGCCGAACTTTCCAGGATAGAGGCTGAACTTGAAGAAGTAGATCGCCTGGGGGTCCAAAAGGTTGAGGATGCTGAGATGACTGAAGGACAAGCTGCTTCCCTGGAGATGAAGCTATCCGAGCTGGAGGCCACCGAGTTCAGATTGCAAGAACTGATCCGTCATCCCTCCCTGGGTATTCCTGTGCTGGAGGACATCTTCCGACGCCCTTTGCCGTAGTCTCTTTTCTTTATGTGCTCCCTTTTAATGCACCTTATGTATTCCAGGGCATGGCCCATGTAATCATGTGCTTTTTACTTCATAATAATGAAAAATCTCCGTCCTGATTTTGAATGAAGACTCCATCTTGTCATTTTTTCCTTTCATTTGCCCGTTGATTCTAGTCCGAGTGTATGAGTCACTAGGGCAGGAGAGCGCTCACGCCTTCAGAGAAGGGGTGAGGTGTTCACTCCACCGCACCGCGACTTTTTCTCAAGACTAGAAACAGCTTATGTCGGTCGAGAGTTCGGGGGACTTAGGAGGGCATAGTGGAACTGATGGATACACGGTCCTGCCGGGAACGGCCAGAATCGAGAACGGGTAGCGACCGGTCTTGCCGATGGTGACAAGGGTCGAAAGGGGTAGACAGTCTTGCCGATGGTGACAAAAACCGGATATGTAGCGACCGATCTTGCCGATGGTGACAAGGGTCGAAAGGGGTAGACGGTCTTGCCGATGGTGACAAGAATCGGATGGGTAGCGACCTATCTTGCCGATGGTGACAAGGGTCGAAAGGGGTAGACGGTCTTGCCGATGGTGACAAGAACCGGATAGGGTAGCGACCGATCTTACCGATGGTGACAAGAGTCGAAAGGGGTAGACGGTCTTGCCGATGGTGACAAAAACCGGATAGGTAGCGACCGATCTTGCCGATGGTGACAAGGGTCGAAAGGGGTAGACGGTCTTGCCGATGGTGACAAGAACCGGATAGGTAGCGACCGATCTTGCCGATGGTGACAACGGTCGAAAGGGGTAGACGGTCTTACCGATGGTGACAAAAACCGGATAGGTAGCGACCGATCTTGCCGATGGTGACAAGGGTCGAAAGGGGTAGACGGTCTTGCCGATGGTGACAAGAACCGGATAGGTAGCGACCGATCTTGCCGATGGTGACAAGGGTCGAAAGGGGTAGACGGTCTTGCCGATGGTGACAAAAACCGGAAGGGTAGCGACCGATCTTGCCGATGGTGACAAGGGTCGAAAGGGGTAGACGGTCTTGCCGATGGTGACAAAAACCGGATAGATAGCGACCGATCTTGTCGATGGTGACAAGGGTCGAAAGGGGTAGACGGTCTTGCCGATGTTGACAAAAACCGGATGGGTAGCGACCTATCTTGCCGATGGTGACAATGGTCGAAAGGGGTAGACGGTCTTGCCGATGGTGACAAGAACCGGATAGGGTAGCGACCGATCTTGCCGATGGTGACAAGGGTCGAAAGGGGTAGACGGTCTTGCCGATGGTGACAAGAACCGGATAGGTAGCGACCGATCTTACCGATGGTGACAAGGGTCGAAAGGGGTAGACGGTCTTGCCGATGGTGACAAAAACCGGAAGGGTAGCGACCGATCTTGCCGATGGTGACAAGGGTCGAAAGGGGTAGACGGTCTTGCCGATGGTGACAAAAACCGGATAGATAGCGACCGATCTTGCCGATGGTGACAAGGGTCGAAAGGGGTAGACGGTCTTGCCGATGTTGACAAAAACCGGATGGGTAGCGACCTATCTTGCCGATGGTGACAATGGTCGAAAGGGGTAGACGGTCTTGCCGATGGTGACAAGAACCGGATAGGGTAGCGACCGATCTTGCCGATGGTGACAAGGGTCGAAAGGGGTAGACGGTCTTGCCGATGGTGACAAAAATCGGATAGGTAGCGACCGATCTTGCCGATGGTGACAAGGGTCGAAAGGGGTAGACGGTCTTGCCGATAGTGACAAAAATCGGATAGGTAGCGACCGATCTTGCCGATGGTGACAAGGGTCGAAAGGGGTAGACGGTCTTGCCGATGGTGACAAGAACCGGATAGGTAGCGACCGATCTTGCCGATGGTGACAAGGGTCGAAAGGGGTAGACGGTCTTGCCGATGGTGACAAGAACCGGATAGGTAGCGACTGATCTTGCCGATGGTGACAAGGGTCGAAAGGGGTATAGACACTAGACGTGTATAAGTGGGATATCGGATGAAGACCCTCGCCGCGACCTCGAAAGGGGTCTTCCGGACAGAGAATGAATCATCACTATTCAGCATTCATTATTCACATTACTGACCTAAGCGCCCTTTCGGGTTTTCGCCGAAGCTAGCCCCCTCTTGCTTTTGCCCACCCGCCCTTTCGGGTTTTCACGCGGCGGGGTACCCGATTTTGCCTGCGACGCCCTTTCGGGTTTTCACCACAGCTGGGTTATAGCCATTTTTGCACTGACCTGATATAGGAGCAAGTCTGGCGGGGTATCTCTATTTTTAACCCCCTTTTTTTTCCCTCTTCTTTTTTTTTCTTTTTTGTTTTTGAATTCGAGATTCAGAAGAACTGGACCGCGGGAACGCTGACCGTCCTTGTCGATGAGGACAAGGGTTGGTCTTAGGTTTATTTCGTCGACACTGGTTAAATGTCGAAGCAAGGACGTGGCTTATTAACAAGGATGTAGAATCCAAGTTCAAGAGTAGAGATCGACCGTTCTCGTCGATGATGGCGAGAGTCGAAAAGGGTTTATTCGTCGGCGTATGCTACTGCCGAAACAAGGATGGGGTTGTCAACAGGGACGTAAGGTCCAAGTTGAGGGTAGAGATCGATCGATCTCGTCGAGGATGACGGGGGTCGAAAATGATATGTTAAAGGATTTCCGGCGGGACTTTGATGATTGCCCCTTTCGGAGTTTTATTGGGTGGAGAATAGGAGAGGCATTTGGGAAATTACCACTTTACCGACTCAGGCGCCCTTTCGGGTTTTTGCCGAAGCCAGCCCCCTCTTACTTTTGCCCACGCGCCCTTTCGGGCTTTCACGTGGCGGGGTACCCGATTTTTCCTGCGACGCCCTTTCGGGTTTTCGCCACAGCTGGGTTATGGCCATTTTTGCACTTGTCCCGATATGGGAGCAAGTCTGGCGGGGTATCTTTATTTTTAACCCCATTTTCTTTTCTTTCTTTTTTTTTATATTCGGAATGCGAGCCGAGAGAGGGTAGCTTGATCAGGGCAAAATGCCGCTAACCAAGGAGAGGTAGCTTGATTAGGGTGGAAAGCCGCCTGATCAAGGAGAAGTAGTTCGATTAGGGCGGGATGCCGCTAACCAAGGAAAAGTAGCTTGATTAGGGCGGAATGTCGCTAACCAATGAAAAGTAGCTCGATTAGGGCGGAATGCCACTAAACCAAGGAAAGGGTAGCTTGATTAGGGTGGGATGCCGCTAACCAAGGAGAAGGTAGCTCGGTTAGGGCGGAGTGCCACTAGCCAAGGAAAGGGTAGCTCGATCAGGGCAGAGTGCCACTGAACCAAGGGAGAAGGTAGCTCGGTTAAGGCAGAGTGCCATTAAACCAAGGAGAAGGTAGCTCGGTTAGGGCGGAGTGCCACTAACCAAGGGGGGTAGCTCGGTTAGGGCAGAGTGCCACTAGCCAAGGAAAGGGTAGCTCGGTTAAGGCGGAGTGCCACTAACCAAGGAGAAGGTAGCTCGGTTAGGGCGGAGTGCCACTAGCCAAGGAAAGGGTAGCTCGGTTAGGGCGGAGTGCCACTAGCCAAGGAAAGGGTAGCTCGGTTAGGGCGGAGTGCCACTAGCCAAGGAAAAGGTGTTCCGACCGATCACTCGGGGTGTGTCGGCTGCGCCGCATGATACAGCTTAATGTGTTTTCCGTTGAGGGGAGAGAACTGGATGACTCCTTTGTGATCTACAAGGACGTAGGCACCCCCTTCATATACTCGGTGGACGACATACGGTCCGACCCAGTTTTCGACCAGCTTCCCTTTGGGATTAGAGGCCATCACTTCTCTTCTTTTGACCATCACCAGGTCTCCTTTCTTGAACTCTCGACCCTTGACTAACTTGTCAAAAGCACAGGCCATGCGAGCTTGGTAGAGTTGGATGTTTTGTTGCGCCTGGAGGCGTTTTCCTTCGAGCTCAGCGAGCTCTTCCAATCTTCTTTCTGCATTGGTCTGCTCACCACTGACTAATCCGTGCTGGATGGCAACTCGCAATGAAGGAACTTCAAGTTCAATCGGCACTACAGCTTCCGACCCATAGACAAGGGAGAAGGGTGAACAGCCGGTTGGGGTCTTGTAGACAGTACGATAAGTCCAAAGTGCTTCGTACATCCTTTCTTCCCAATCCTTTTTGTTAGACTTGACAGTCTTTGCCAGTAACGTGCACAGTGTCTTGTTAAAGGCTTCTGCGAGTCCATTGGCTTGAGGATTGTAGGGGGACGATGTCCTCCAGTCAATTTTGTATTTGTCGGCTAGCCGGTAAACATTCTGATTTCTGAAATGGCTGCCATTGTCAGAGATGATTCGGCTGGGGATCCCGAACCGGAATATTACATTCTGCCGGAAGAATCTTGCAACTAGTTCTCCGGTCACATCTCTTAGTGCTACTGCCTCCGCCCATCTGGAGAAATAGTCTGTAGCTGCTAAGATGTTTTTACATCCTGATGAAGATGCTGGTAGTGGCCCTACCACGTCCGTGCCCCATTGAGCAAACGGCCAACTTGGTAGAGTGGGATGCAGTGGCACTGGAGGTCTCCTCGCCACATTCGCGTGTTCTTGACATTTCTGACAAGCCTTGGCAAATTTGCAACAATCATTAAACATAGTGGGCCAATAATAACCCAGCTTCTTTATCTCAATTTTCATTTTCGGGCCAGCCTGGTGTGCTCCAGCTGATCCTGCATGAACTTCTTGCATCACCTGTCCCGCCTCTGCTGAAGACAAGCAACGGAGTAGGACTTTCCTTCGGGCATCTGCCATAATTCGGAACAAGGTCCCGCTTCTCATCTCGTAAGAATCCTTGATCCTCAGGAGTTTCATTCTCTGTTCCTTTTCTTTTGGAAGTTGCTGGTGTTGAGACCAGCGTAGGAGATGCTCTCGCCAGTCGGGCTGCTGAACCCCTTCGATGACTGCTACTTCCATCTCTTGTTCGTCGGCCAGAACCTCTGTTACGCTGGGGACCTGTCGGCGGTTGATCACTGTTATATTCAGGCTTGTGTCTGGTGGGACCGCCAATGAACTGGCCAGCTTAGCGAGGGCGTCAGCCTGAGCATTCCGGCCTCGATTGACGTGCTTGATGCTGATGAAGTAAAACCTTGACATCAGGCGAGTTGCCAACTGGTGATAGGGGAGGAGCTCTTACTTTCGCACCTCGAACTCTCCTTCCAGCTGTTTTATAACTAGCATGGAGTCTCCGAATGCTTCCAGCATCTGAATTCCCATGGACAGAGCAATCTGCAACCCGATTATCAGGGCTTCATATTCTGCCTCATTGTTTGTGCATTGTTTGTTTATGGAGCAGGAAGTGTGCACCACTTCTCCTTCCGGAGATTTCAGGACTATACCTGCCCCTGCTCTGACCCTGGATGACCCGGTAGCAGAGGTGTCAATTCTGGAAGCGCCATCAAAGTATAGCTGCCATGAGGAAGGCTGTATTTGGGCAGCTTCTAGGGTTTCATCCTCGGGAAGTTCCGGTTCCCACGGGCTTTCCCCGGGCACTGGGT
The DNA here is from genome assembly GCA_022559845.1 of Amorphophallus konjac. Lineage (NCBI taxonomy): Eukaryota > Viridiplantae > Streptophyta > Magnoliopsida > Alismatales > Araceae > Amorphophallus > Amorphophallus konjac. Next base: position 21,288 of record JAHNEJ010000735.1, on the reverse strand, counting down.
GCTCAGCGAAGAAGTCTGCAATAGCTTGACCTTTGATGGCCTTGCGCGGTACGTAGGAGACATCAAACTCCATAAGGATTACCGCCCACTTGCCTAGGCGGCCTTTGAGTGCCGGCTGGGACATAATATATTTCAGGGGATCCTCCTTGGACACCAAGCTGATTTCATGCGACAACATATAATGCCGGAGCTTTTTGACTGCGAAGACTAGTGCCAGGCAGATCTTCTCAATATAAGTATATTTTTCTTCAGTTCTGACCAGTCTCCGACTGAGGTAATAGAGGGCTTGTTCTTTCCCTTCTTCATTATTCTGGGCCAGCATAGCCCCCAGAGAATTATGTGTAGCTGCTATATACAGTATCAACGGCCGTCCTTTCACCGGTGCGCCCAATACTAGAGGAGTCTTCAGATAGTCTTTTAGCTTGTCAAAGGCTGTCTGGCAATCTTCATCCCAATAAAAGGGAACATCTTTCATCATCAGCTTGTGAAAAGGCTGGCATCGCCCTGACAAATTGGAAATGAACCGCCGGATATAAGCCAGGCGGCCCTGTAGTGACCTCAGCTCGGAGATATTCCTAGGTGGAGGTAACTCCTGAATCTCCCTGATCTTTGCGGGGTCTATTTCGATTCCCCGATATCGGACGATGAAGCCCAAGAATTTTCCGCTCGACACTCCGAACGCACATTTCATAGGGTTCATTTTTAGCTCATGCTGCCTCAACCTCTGAAAAACAATCCGGAGGTCTTGCAGATGATCTTCTTTTCTTCTGGTTTTGACCACCAGATCATCTATGTAGCACTCGACCTTGTGGTAGAGCAATTCATCAAATATTTTGGTCATTGCGCGCTGATAGGTTGCGCCAGCATTTTTCAGTCCGAATGGCATTCTCTTGTAATGATAAATGCCTTTAGGAGTTCGGAAAGCAGTATGGACCCGGTCATGCTCCGCAATCCAAATCTGATTGTAGCCGGAAGACCCATCCATGAACGACAGGGCTTCATGGCCGGTTGTAGCATCAATCATGACCTCGGTTATTGGTACCGGGAAATCATCTTTAGGGCAGGCTTTATTTAGATCTCGGAAGTCAACACAAATCCGGATCTGTCCATTCTTCTTTTTCACAGGGACGATATTCGCCAGCCATGTGGTGTACTGATTTTCTTCAACAAATCCCACATCAATGAGCTTGTCAACCTCAGCGCAGATTCGGGTGATGAGCTCCGGCCTCATACGCCGCGGTGGTTGCTTCACCGGCTCGGCTTCGGGGCTGATTGTTAGCTCGTGTTGTGAGACAGCAGGGTTTAGACCTGGCATCTCTTTATAAGTCCAGGCGAAGCAATCCCGGTATTCTAGCAGCAGCTGGATGTACAGCTCCCGTTCTTCTGGGGACAGTTGGGCGCTGAGGAAGGTGGGCCTAGGGTCCTCCTCATCTCCCAAGTTGACTTCTATTAGTTCATCGACTGTGGCTTGGCCTCCGTCTTCTATCTCCGGAGGTGCCGGCTGAGGTCAACGAAGTCTGGAATACCATCTTGAGGGTCGAGTACTTCGACTTCCTCGTCAGACACTGCCAGAGCTTCATGGGGTCCTCTTGCTTCTCGTGCTAGCGACTGTGTGGATGGATCTATTGACATATCCGTTGCCGTTGCAGCTCCCGAGGGTGAGAGAACAGCTTCAGTGCTTGTAGATGAGGTCGCAGCCATGACAGGCCAGTAGTTGTTTGCCGCCGGACTCAGACATCATATTGGATTTGCAGCAGAAGTTGAAGGAGTCTCGCCTTCTGGGACATTTGTATCTTCCGCAGAAGTGGCTTTTTCTTTTCTGGTAGCCGGCTCCCCTTGATTGGAGTAAACCGAGGCTTCGTTGACATGCAGAAAGGATGTTGAAGTCGTCATTAGTATGACCCCTGCGGAGGGAGAGACTTCTGCTTCTTGAGTATCTTCGGCTTCGCTGCTGCTAGCCATATCAAATTCGGCTTGAAAGGCCGCTTCTTCAGGACGGACCTGCCCCCAGCATCGGTAGGAGATCAAGGTCTCCATTTGTTGATTCCGGGATAGAGCTAATTCAGCATGTTCGGCTTCCGCCGGATATTCATCAAAGGTTGCCCCCAGAGGGCTATCTTCAGTTGGATAGAAGGTGGAGATGGTATCCACCTCGTACCGCCCACTGTAATAGTAGTCTTCCAGGGTGAAGCCCAGACCCGGATGTTGAGAGACACGTCTCATTTCTTTGTCCAGATTCGCAGGATACCACATCTTCTGGAAAGCTTCCTTGCGTTTTTGAGGTTGATCGGGAGGGATGTGTTGCTTTTGAAACATCCTGGCCGTTCGATCAGTTGTAAATGCCAGGCCCTGAACAGGAACCCGCGGGTTGGCTAGATCCTCAGGGAGGTTGCAGTCTGTGTCCTCCTGAGTGGGATGCTCCTCAGCTGTATAGAACAAGCTGCTGGGCCCATCTTCTTGTGTCACCTCCCAAGCTTTGAAAGGTTCGACGGTGGGATCATTGAGGCCGGAGACTGGCTTGGTGAGGCCGGCCGGGACTCCGATGCGGTCGTGCTGTCGATCAACATGCACTTCCTTAGCTTTGGGGTATAATGCTGGGGGGTGTCACCCTGCCGACATTTCCAGAAGCCGTGATGTGGGAAACCACCTTCGGCTTGACATATCCGCGCGGCGGTGGTGGATACCAACTGTCACCCGACTTGTTCTTCGATGCCCCTACGGGGGCTCCATCTTCAGAAACCTTCCGGGGAGACCCCGTATATAGGTTGGCGTCCGCCAAGTGACATTCAAACACCTCGAATGGGTGGATGTCAGCAAATATCCTCTCCTCCTTCCCCTGGAGGCTGTATTTGATACATTGGTGGAGCGTGGAGGGCACCACCATATTTTCATGTAGCCATGGGCGGCCGAGCAGTGCTTTGTAAGAGGTGCGAGAGTCAATGATATGAAACTGCACCGTTGTAGTGAAATCTGCCAGGGTCAGTGTGAACTCTGCCACTCCCATAGATACTTCACACTTTTGGTTGAAGCCAGCGATACGCATATCCCCGACTTTCTCGAGATGCACATTAAAGTGGTACCTCTCGTATATTCTATATGGCAGGATGTTGACTGCTGCACCAGGATCAACCAGAATCCGGTTCAGTTCTCTTCCGTTCAGGTGCCCTTTCATATATAGCGGCCTGTTGTGACTGGCAGTAGGTAGTAGCATGTCTTCTGGAGAGAAGGTCATACTAGCTTCTGGCATAGCCTCAGCTATGCAGGCTTCAAAATGAGCAGGCGTCTGCAGAGCAGTGATGATCGCCTGTCGAGTCTCTTCACTCAAAGAGAGAATTTCCCAGATCGTAAATCGAGCAGGGAGCTTCTTGAGCAACTTCATTATTCGGCTTCCAGCCCGGAAATTGGAGAGCTTCATCTCTTCAGCCCATCTGGGCTTGGAAAGGCTTTGATTCGCGGGCCCTGACGGACCTGCTTCGCCTTCCTCGGACTCGGCACCCTCTTGACTGGCATCGGCTGTCGGGTCTTCTTTATTAGCTGCTGTAGGGCAAGCCCCATCTGCATTTGCATCCTTAGTAGATTGTGCTGGCTGCGGGTGAATGACCCCGGGCGTAAGGTTAGCCTCCTGACAAGGCTGCTTCCCCTTTGACATCTTCATGAATTCAAGGAATGAAGGGACAGTCTTGCCCCCAGTCTTGCTGTATAGACCTAACGGAGGAGGGATTTGGACTCCCTTAACTTCCGGCGAAGGTGTCTTGTAGGGTTGCTCCCCTCTGAACATAATGTTGTGATTGGGTGGCGGCTGGCGCCCCCATTTCCGGCCTGACCGAGTGGCATGTGCAGCAGTTGCGGCCTCGGCCTTGCCTCCCCCAACATGGGGTGTGAAGCAAATTTCTTCTTCTTCCTCTTCTCCGGGCAGGTTGAAGAGTGCTGACAGGGTATTGCAGGAGACGACCTGTGTTTTATGGGCCCCAGCGGCCTTTCTTTTCTTCTTCTTTTGCTTTTTCTTCTTTTTGGTTTCTGCAGGTGCTTGCCCCCAGAACAGGTTGCTCTCTTGAGGTGGTGCTGCTTCAGCTTCCTCCCTTTGCTTGAGTGAGAGTTGCTCCAGCTCCTGCCATGGGACGTGGTCCCGTACCAGCAGAGGTTTCAGTTCGGGCTGTACATATTCATCTAGCCCTTCAATTAAGTGTTACAGTCGAAGGACCCCAGGATTGGTTTCCATGATTACTGGCAGCGGAGTTTGTCTCCTCCTGTTAGGCGTGTGTATTCTGACAGCTGTAGGTGGAGTGACCCATACGGGTGCCACCACTGGCGGAGCAGGCCGGGGTGTAATGCCACGGATATGTGCCCCCTCTTTTGGGCGGGGTGACCTCTTCTTCTTGTGCTTCACAGGGATTTGCTGCCACCCCTGTTGTTCTTTCACGGGCTCCAGGAAATGGATTTCGTAGGTGCTCCGTGTGCTTGCTTCAGAGATCTCCTCAGGTAATGTCTGGTAGAGGGAGACCATGTTGACTGCTGCTCTTCTGGGAGGAGCTTCATGTGGCTGAGGAGGGTCTACTTTGTACTCTCCCAGCTCTATTTCATTCTTCTTCACCATTCCTTCAATGATGTCTTTGAAAACATAACAGTCTTCGATTGAATGTCCCAACATCTGGTGGTAGGGGCAGAATCTTGGACTGTCTCTTCTTTTGAGGTCTTCTGGTCTTCTTGGCTCAGGCAGAGTGACCATACTGTATTCTGTTACCCAGTCAAACAGGATCCGGGTCTTGTCCTTAGGAAAGGAATAAGCCTTCTTCATTTTGTCCCTCAACGAAGGACCCTCTTTGTCATCTGGAGCTTTGCAGGTTGCGGGGGAGCCGCTTTCTTGCCTTTCTCCTTCTGTTGTTCGAACGCCTTGATATCAAGCGCATTCGCTTCTTTAGGTACGGGGCGCCGTTCCGCAGCCTTGCCTTTCTGGGCTATGCTGGCAGTTGACGTCGGGACAGGCTTGGCTAGAAAAGCTTCCACCTCAGCCACCACATTATTCAGCCGGTCGAACGACCGTATTTCCATACCAATCATCTTTTCCAGGACCTCCCTCCTGAGATTTTGCTTACATATTTGCACAGCGTCCTCCTGATGCGGGGGCCGCTTACATCTCATTCCGAGGTTCCTCCACCTCTTGATGTAATCAAGGGCTGTCTCATCTGCCCTTTGTTTTGTTGAATAGAGCTCGGCCACTGTGACCTCCCTCTCTGTGACATAGAATCTTTCTCTGAACTTCCTTTGCATATCTGACAGTCATTAATTGACCCGGCCGAGAGACTGGAGTACCATTCGAAAGCGAGCCCCGTCAGCGAGGACCCAAAGAATTTCAGCATATACGACTCGTCGGTGGCCAGATCACCCATAACGGTCATATAATATGCAATGTGCTCTTTTGGGGAACCCTTCCCGTTGAATTTGTCAAATTTGGGCGGCTTGTTGACTCCCGGGGGAAGTCGCTTAGCCGCATGGTGTTGCGGGTAGGGCACCCGATAGGCATCGAATGCGACGTAGTCGCCTTCGCTTTCTCTGCGAGCTTCAGCTCGATCATCCTTTCCACCATCATCCGGTTCACGACCGTGGGGTCAACTGGTTCTGGATAGAAGTGTGCTGGCTGCAGGTATGGGGTGACCAGGTGGTCGCCTGTGGAGGATGCAACAGCGGGGGTGTTGGGTGCACCTGAGGAAGCACCGGAGGTAGCAGCGGCTGAGGCTGTGGCGGCCGCTGTTGTGCTGTCGTCACAGTTGGTTCTGACGGCTGTGGTAGTGTATAAGAGGTGGAGGGTCGTCTCGACGAGCCACTCCCCGGGATGATTCACCCTGGACTTCGGGTGGTTTAGAGGCCGATGAGTGTTCAGTTTTCTCCATCAGCTGTTTCTTCAGGGAATCTATTTCCCGTTGATATTTTTGCAGCAGCATCAAGACTGATGGATCTATAGTGGTGGGGACACCTTCTGTTGTCTCCCCGGACGTACCCTCAGGCAGGATGTCGAGGAGTACGTCGTATTCTTCTTCCGTCGTCACCACATTAGCGGTCAAGACGGGGGCTTTGTCATCCCAGTGGAGGTAGACCTGGGGCTGTGTCTCTTTCATCATCGTCAGAAGCCCTCTTACTGCTTCTGTCCTGCGGGTAGTTGGCCCCGGCCGTACGGCCAATTGAGCCAGTTCTTGGGGGTCTTCAGGGAGCTCCCCATATCGGCTGGGTACACCAGCCATGTTGCAGGTAAAGACCCGCATCCTTCTCTTCTGTCGATGGACCCTCCGTTTGGCTTGCCGCGGAAAGGTCAGCCTCTCGAACACAGAGATTCTTCTTCTTTCTTCCCGCTCGGGGGAGGCTTCATCGGCTTCTATCTCAAAGCCGTCATCGTATCCATTATCGTCGACCGATGACATCCTCATTCTGTCTCTTATCTCTTCTTCATCTGCCGTTGATGGACAATAATCTTCTTCAGTGGTGACTGTCTGCATCAGCCGCTGCTGTCCGAGTGAGGTGTTGCCCAATCCTCAAAAATAGCTTCTGACCAGGCAGGCCATTTCTTCTCGACCCCGTTCTTGATGTAGCACGGGGGATAGTGGTCGGCCTCCAGAAGGAGGAATGTAGGCCAGTCGAGCTCTGTCGGCTGGCTGTTGGAATCTTCGCCCCGTGGCAGGGACGTTGGCTTGACGGGCCGCAGCCCGGAAACTTCTGTGGCGCGGAGGATCCGCAACCACTTCTTCTTCATTCGTCGGGGACAAGCCCCTTTCTCTTATCGCTCCCGCCTCGTCGTTCATAGGACGGCGGCGGATGGGTGTCAGATGGTAGGCAGGTCGGGTCCGCTTGGGAACCCACACCTGTTTGAACTTTTTCGGCTTGAGTGCCGAGCTTCCTTGGCCATAGGGGCCGGCTTCTTCTCTTTCTGCCCTCCTTCCAGCGAGGGCTTGATAGGTGTTGTGGACAGGGATGTTGGGGATGACTCGGTCTGGGGTCACTCGTGCTGTGCGTCCATCGAGGAAGACGCGCATGCCTCCTACCAGCATTGACTTCCCGGACTGAGAGACAGTTCCGGTGATCAGAGCAGTATTCTTGCGATCCTGGCGACGCTGACGTCCTCCAGAGTGTCTGTTGATGACAGTGGGGTGCGTCCCACGTACAACGTGGTGCACCAGGTAGCTAGCGGCCGGGGCCGGATTCTTGAACGAACCATCGCAGCAGGGAGCCTTCAGAGGCTCCACTTCCTTCACGGTTTCCTCGACAGGTTCCGTGGCTTCGACTTCCAGCATGTCGACAAAGGCCAACCCGAAGAAGTTGGGGAAGCCCACAGCAGGAGGAAAGCTACCAAATTCCATGGGCACCGCCAGGTACCCTTGCGCGTGTCTGGCGACGATCGCAGGACTGAAGCCGACGCCGGTTATCCCGTGAGTCGTCATTGTTTGCACTGAAATATCAAATAAGGCGATAATCAGTAGTCTTTGAGAGGGCTTCGAAGCCCGAGTATCTCGGCAAAGAGATGAAAGGTGACACTGTCCCATCGGGCGTGCCAGACTTGTTTGCGACCTTTTCTTTCTTTCCGCCTTTTCGTTCGCGTATCGATCAACCATTTGGCTAACTGGTAGTCAACTGACTGATTGACGACGCGGGCGTGCCAGTCACATGAGTGACAATTTTATTGTGGGCTCACTCTGACCCACATAGGGCGAATGTGAGGTTCGGTCGGGACCAGCAGTCCGCCATACCATAAAGGTTATGGCGTTAATTACATCCCCCATGAGGAGGGAACACCTTTGATTAATTACCGAGATAGCGGGCAGTCGAAGCCGGATTAAGAAAAGAACTACAGTGTGATCGTGACGAAGACATGCAGGATGCACATGTTTATCGTATAGAAGATGCATAGTTCATGGAATTATGGATCCTCGGTACGTGGCGGAGGATGTAGGTCCGAAGACCACTATCGCGCATGGCGAAGACTTCCGGTCGGGCGTAACCCGGTCTTCTGTCGATGCCATTTAATATACCCGAGGATCTATGCATGCATGCACACAAGACATTCACGCCTAGATTGCACATGAAGATAGTGTTATGAAACGGTGGCGATCAGCCACATTTATTACCCTTCATTGAGAGGAGGAGAACGACACAAGTGTAATAGCGAAAGCAAAACACTTAACGGATATGACAATGAGTACGATGATAATATGATTCGGGCTCGCTTGGCCCTCCTTTTTATTCACCAACTACGGCTTATTGACATCGCCCCCGAGAGACGAGACTTACCCGGGGTGAATGAATCACTAGAGTAGCATGACGCTTCAAAACCGGTGTGACTACAAGTGTATAAGAACGCTTACACGGCGCGGTCACACGTAGGTATAGTGGTTAATACGGCGCGGCCACCATGTGTATTGAAACGGCGCGCAAGGGCCTTGGGGCGCGCCGGTTTAGGGCGCGCCGGAAAGGCGCAATTTTGTTGGAAATGAGTGTGGCCTTATTCCGGCCCGGGGGGGTACCGCGCCGGGTTAGGGCGCGCCGGGAAGTACCGCGCCGTTTTAATATTAATTTTGAACATTTTGAGTTTGTTAAGCCCATGCAGGGGATCTTGAGGCCATTGAGGCCAGTTCTTTATTAAGTTGAAGTTCTGAGCCCTCTGAAAATGAAGACTAAACCAGTGCGAGGTTCATACTCGAGCACTGAGTTGATTAAATTCAGAACGATCACTTTATTAACCTAATTTAGTTGGAATCTGTCTAAAATTTGACAGCATCTCCCCTGAACAAGAAGAGTTGCAGGGGAGAATCGGGGTCATACTCACTGGTGGAGCAAGCCCCTAAACCGCCGGTGTACACGGAGGCACCCAGCAAACCCCATCGGATAGGATACCCCGAGGACTAGCCTACGAGGGGCACCAAGGCTCCGTAAGGGGAAAGATAGAGAGATGAGGTCATTGATGATGGGAGCATCACCCCGAGGGCTAGCCTACGAGGGGTGGACAACCCACAGCTTATGACTCATCCCGTGGAGGAACCGACCACCAAGAGGGTGAAGCTCCGAGGGCTGGCCTACGAGGAGCATACATCTCTCGGCCTCGATTGGGTCTCAGATTGTCGGGGCTAAGCCTGTTAGGCTAAGACCCCTGTTGCTATCTGCTATGGTCTTGGGGAAACATCTACCATTGAGGGGTAAAGTTCCCGATCGCCCAGCAGCTGTGCGAAGTAACAGGGAATGTCCCCCTCCCCAGACGATTAAGACGAAATAAAGGAATCTCGGAGCAGTTCACATGACTATAATGCAGAGGGGTAATCAATTCACAGGCGAGATGAGCTAAACATAGAGGCATATGCTCGAACAGTTACGGCGCAGTGTTAAATCGATGCATCTTGCAATCCCAAGAACGACTCCCACCTCGCGAGCCACAGGGCAACATGAAGAGAGGAATCGAGGGGAGTTAGTCCCTTGACAATACGGTAGAAAGAAGCATACGCAGAAGCGCAGCTCTGTCCACGGAGGGTATGCGGAGACCCTTAAATCAGACACGAGCGTGGTCAAGAAGGGAAAACCCCGGGGAGGGGTGTTTCTGTAGCCCACGGTGCTTCGGGGCGTGATCGGGGCTTCGGGAAAACCAGGATCAGAGAAAATGCACAGAAGACCTTAAACATACACATCGATGTAGATAGAGAAGTAGACAGAAGTTTCAAATCACTCATTCGACCTGCTGGTCCAGACATTCAAATACACCTTGCCATCCCAGAAACAGGAATGGGCCACTCATTTACACGTTAAGAATCCGGCACCGGCATCATTGCTCGGTCGCCGTTCATCATTCGCAGGGGAAAATACGGTAAGGAAAAGAAATCGCAGAGGAGGGGAGGGGTCGGCTCATATCATTGCCATCCCTCCCCTCTCTTGCTTACAGTTGGTAGACGGAGACTCCGAAAGAGGAAAATCCATGAAAAACAAAGAGAGATAGACGCCGGCGCCCACCTGTTCTCAAAACAGAGTATCGGCCCGCTTCTCCTTCTCCGGGTCCGGAGGACTTCAACCAGAAAAGAGGAAGACGGCCGTTGAAGGACGCTCGGACAGAAACTCCTCTTCCAAGGAGGCTCTCTCTCCTCCCGAAGGCCTCTCTCGAAAGACCCCCTTCTTAACCTTCTGTCTACCCCCTCTTCTGCTTCTCAGCTCTTCTCTGCTTCTTCGCCCTTTTTTCAGCCCCCCCTCCTTTTTTTCTTTGTTTCGAATAGCCATCTGTATATATACATGATCGAGCCCCAAGCCTCATACGGCATGAAGAACTGCGCGCGGGGAAAGGCTTCATGGGCCTTTGCGTGCCGGGATAGCCAGGCCATGGATGGGGTTCAGCGCGCCGGGATAGCCAGGCCATGGATGGGGTTCAGCACGCCGGGATAGAGGGCATCAAGTGAGGGGCGCGCCGGTTTAGGGCGCGCCGGACTAATGCTCCTCGTGGGCTTCGAGCCTGCTGATGAGTCCGGGGATGATTCCGGGGGTCACCGTGAACATTTATCTTGCCAATGCTCCTCGAAACTTCGACGCGATGTCTTGTAGAAGCTCCCAGGTTGACGTACGGCCATTTTCGAGGTTCCGAATAGCTTTATCTTGATCGTACGGGCTTTCTACCGGCACGGCCTTCGGCTCTACGATCCATGCTGTTGGTCCGGCCTGGCTCGTACTCAGAGCTTTCTAGGAGGTTAGATAGCCGGGAGATAGTTCCGCCTGAGCCGGGCGATCATTCGGCCACTAATGGGCCCATCTTGACGGGAAGCCGTGCCCATGCCGGGCGATCGGGATCTTCCGCCGTCAGAGCTTTCGGTTCTCCGTTTCGGGAAGCCGGGGGGACTCCTTTATCCTCGGGAGAGCCTTTCATGAGGTGGGTAGCCACCGGGTAGACCGTCGACCTTGGTCGGACAACGGGTGTAGTGGATGCAGCACGACAAAGTCGATGCCGATTCATTGGGCAGGCTTGGTCGCACTGCCGGTTGGTTGTAGATTCATCTCGGCTCTCCTGAGGTGAAGTCCCCACGTCCATACTGAATGACTCGAGGCTTTGGCAGCTTGAGAGATCCTTGATGTGTTGATCTGCATCGGCTTCCGTGCTTCGGTGTGCCGGGTCATTCGTCTTTATTAGCTTGGTCGCCAATGATCATATTTTAGGTGCCAACAGCAGTGTACATCAGCCGATTCATTTTTAGCGTCAGGGATCAGTGGGTGGATCGCGGGGAGGGTGTCCCCGATGTGGCGAGTCGCATCCAGGTAGGAAGTGCACGACGTCGGTGATTTGTTTCAGGTGTGACCAGCCAGGGCATATGGCGCGTGACTGTCCTTAGAGGCCGTAGCAACAGTTTCCTCCGCAGCAATAGTACCCTCAGCAACAGAGGCCATAGCAGCAGCAACAACAGTAGGGGCAGTATCCGCCGCTACCCAGGTCAGCGAGTGTGGGAGGCAAGCAGAGATCCCGAGGCCAGATCACACACATGACCAGGGCAGAGGCAGTGGCGTCACATCTCGTGGAAGGTACCGTTCGGATTTTGGGTTGTACAGCTCGAGTTTTGTTTGATTCTGGCGCGTCTCATTCATTTATTTCGGAGGATTTCGCGCTGAGTATCGAGGAGCCGGTGACCCAGTTGTTCTGTGATTTGGCAGTGGAGTTGCCTTCTGGTGATTTTATGATCACTCTGTATTATTTCGAGGAGGTTCCTGTGTGGGTTGAAGGGTGGAGTTTACTGGCCAAACTTTACGCGTTGCCACTTCAAGACTTTGATGTGATTTTGGGCATGGATTGGCTCGAGGCACATCATGCTTTGATGGATTGTGGCTCGAAGAGGGTTTATTTCCGGCGGCTTCGTGGACCCACCTTCTATTTCTAAGGTATTAGGTCTTCCTCTTCCCGCTTTCTTATTTCGGCTATTAGGGCTCGTCATTTTCTTAATGCGGGTTGTCAGGATTTTCTCGCTTCCATGGTCATGGTGGACCGGATGGAGCCGGATGTCGAGGACATTCCGGTGGTGCGCGAGTTTCCTGATGTTTTTCCCAAGGACCTACCTGGATTACCTCCCCAGCGGGAGATTGATTTTGTGATCGAGATTGTGCCTGGTATGGGACCTTTGTCAAAGGCTCCTTATCATATGGCTCCCGCTGAGTTGAGGGAGTTGAGGGCGCAGTTACAGGAGTTGCTCTCCAAGGGGTATATTCATCTTAGTTTTTCCCCTTGGGGTGCGCCAGTGTTGTTCGTGAAGAAGAAGGATGGTAGTCTGAGGTTGTGCATTGACTACCGGCAGTTGAACGAGGTGACCGTTAAGAACAAGTATCCGTTGCCACGGATTGATGATTTGTTCGACCAGCTTCAGTCTGCCCGAGTGTTCTCGCGGATTGATTTGCGGTTCGGTTATTATCAGTTGCGGATCCGAGAGTCTGACGTGGAGAAGACTGCGTTCAGCTCGAGATATGGGCATTATGAGTTTTTGGTGATGCCGTTTGGGCTCACCAATGCCCCCGCAACGTTTATGGATTTGATGCAGAGGGTGTTCCGTCCCTACTTGGACCAGTTCATGGTCGTGTTTGTGGACGACATCCTTGTTTATTCACAGTCTGCAGATGAGCATGCGTATCATTTGAGGGTTGTGTTGCAGACCTTGTGAGATCGTCAGTTGTATGCTAAGCTCAGCAAGTGTGAGTTTTGGCTTCACGAGGTGCACTTTTTGGGGCACGTGATTTCTGGTGATGGTATTTTCGTGGATCCAGCCAAGGTCGAGGCAGTGATGCAGTGGCCGAGGCCAAGGTCCGTGAAGGAGATTCGGAGTTTCTTGAGGCTTGCTGGCTATTACAGGAGATTCATTCAGGATTTTGCTCACGTTCCAGCCCCGATGACCAGGCTTACGCGGAAGGATGTGCCGTTTGTCTGGACTGGTGAGTGTGAGCAGGGCTTTATGGAGCTTCAGAGGTTGCTCACCTCGGCACCGGTGTTGGTGTTACCTTCTGGATCAGGAGATTTTGTGGTGTGTACAGATGCTTCCGGGATTGGGTTGGGTGCTGTGCTGATGCAGCACGGTAGAGTGGTGGCTTATGCATCTCGGTAGCTAAAGCCCCATGAGGAGAGCTATCCTACGCATGACCTTGAGTTGGCGGCTGTGATTTTTGCATTGAAGATTTGGAGGCATTATCTGTACGGCGAGAAGTTCAAAGTGTTCACAGACCATCAGAGTTTGAGGTATGTGTTCACTCAGAAGGACCTCAACCTCAGGCAGAGGCGGTGGATGGAGTATATGAAGGATTATGACTTCACCCTGTCTTATCACCTGGGCAGGATGAATGTTGTTGCCGATGGCTTGAGTAGGAAGGTTATGGTCAGCGTCATGATGATGAGGAAGTGGAGGCTCTGGGAACAGGTGCCATCTGTGTGATGTAGGCTCAAGGTTCCCCAAGAGCCGGGGTCAGCTATTCTTGCAAGCTTGACTGTCACGCCAGTGATTCGTCGTCAGGTAACAGATGCTCAGCGTACAGACCCTGAGTTGGCCTGGATTTTAGCTTTGGCTGATGTGGACTTTGGCGAGAACGGAGCTGTGAGATTCTGTGGCAGGCTGTACGTCCCAGTCGAGGAGCAGGCGAGGTGTGCGGTGTTACTTGAGGCTCATGGGAGTCGGTACACTGTGCATCCGGGAGCGACGAAGATGTATCGAAACTTGAAGAGGCAGTTCTGGTGGCCTGGCATGAAGAGATATATTACCGAGTATGTGGCCCGATGCCTGACCTGTCAGCAGGTGAAGGCGGAGCATCAGTGACCCGGAGGTACTCTTCAGCCCTTGGATGTTCCCGCGTGGAAGTGGGACCACGTGACCTCAGATTTTATGGTGGGATTGTCGAGGACTCCGAGTGGGCAGGATAGTATTTGGTTGCTAGTGGATAGGCTGACGAAGGTGGCTTGGTTGTTACTGATCAAAGTCAGCAGGAGTGTGTCCAAGTTGGCTCATCTCTGTGTGGAGGGGATCGTGCCTTTGCATGGGATTCCCATTTCCATTGTGTCAGATCGAGATCCGCGTTTCACTTCTGGATTCTAGAGGAGTTTCCAGCGAGCTCTTGGCACGGAGTTGGTATTTAGCTCAGCGTATCATCCTCAGTCAGATGGTCAGTTAGAGAGGACCATTCAGACGTTAGAGGATATGTCGAGATCCTGTTGCCTAGAATGACAAGGGAGTTGGATTCACCATCTGCCATTGGTGGAGTTTGCCTACAACAACGGCTATCATTCGAGCATTGGGATGGCTCCTTATGAGGCATTGTACGGGCGTCCGTGTCGGACTCCACTCGATTGGTCAGAGGTTGGTGAGCGTGTTGTGATGGGACCGGAGCTGGTGCAGTAGTGTATTGATGTGGTGCACCTGGTCCGTCGGAACATGTTGGCGGCACATAGTCGGCAGAATAGTTATGCTGACCGGAGAAGGCAGCCACTCAGTTTTGCGATCGGTGATCGAGTATTTTTGAGGGTTTCTCCCATGGAGGGAGTGATGCGGTTTAGACAGCGTGGGAAGCTGAGTCCCCGCTATGTTGGTCCTTTCCTCATCGTGGAGTGCATTGGCGAGGTTGCTTATCGGTTGCAGCTACCTCCTGAGTTTGCAGCGGTGTATGATGTGTTCCATGTCTCGATGTTGAGGAGGTTTATGCCTGATGTTTCTCATGTGTTGGAGGACTCAGTTTAGCCCGAGGTGACTCTCAATCTGTCTCTTCCGGAGTTCCCTATCCGTATTGAGGATCGACGAGAGCAGCACATGCAGAACAAGGTGATCCCTCTGGTGAAGGTGGTATGGCAGCGGCACTCTGGCGGTGAGGCTTCGTGGGAGCGTGAGGACGAGATGCATCAGCAGTTCCCTTACCTGTTCGAGTGAGTTCCCTTTTCTTTTCTTCCCTGTAGACACGCCAAAATTGACGCTATGTTAATCAAAACTCATGTCACCATGTTGACGCCCCAAATTGAACTTCAATATGTCTATAATATGAGGTTTTTCTATTTTTGTGTGTATTTTTGATTTATTCTTGCATTTTTGTGATCCGCGACCTGAAGAGGGGCGTTATTTAAAAAGCAACCTTACCTAGGGCGTTTTCAAAGAAAGGACGACTAAACTTCAGGGCGTCAATTCCTGGTATTATCTGGTTTTAAAATAAATTACAATTAAAGAGTAACGTCCTATCTTAGGGCGTGTTTTCAAGTAACGCCTTTCTCTCAGGCGTCTTTCCACAATTTTCAAATAAAGAATGCTTTATCTCCAAAATTTAAATCCAGGAAGTGACGCCTTTGACCAGGTCGTGTATTTGAGTAACGTCCTAAGGTAGGTCGTCAATTATGATTTGACGCCTTTCTAAAGGGCGTGTTTCATTCTTTAGTGACCTGTTCGAGTATGCCTTTCCGGAAGAGTTCCCCTGCCTCCAATGGTCACCTTGCTCGAATTGGAACTAGAGTCCTACCTTTGATAACCATTGCCCGTCCTTATCTTCCTAAATTTGAGATTATCTTCGGTTAAAACCCTATATAAGAGGGCTCTGGTCAATCTTGTGAGGGGTTACGATAACAACAACAACGACGGTGCTGGCTATTAGAGAGAGTTACGTAGATATACAGAAAGAGCATACGCCATCTTCATCTTCCTCCTGTTCGATCTCTCTCTTTGAGGGCTCTCTCAAGGGCTTTCTCTTCTTCTCTGTTGCTGCAGCCGAACCGTAGCTTCCAAGTGGTTTCTTCCCCTTCACTGTTTACAGGGACAGCATAAGGGGTCTTTCTTCTGTTCGTTTTGCTTTGTTTTGCATCACATCATCCATATCATCTGTCGCACGGTTTTCTTCCTTGCATTAGTATTACATCCTTTTCCTTCCCTAACTCTTAGGGTTTTTAAAACAAACAAAAAAAAAGGTGCGCATGTTTTGTTCTCTCTTCATCATCACATCATCTATTTGGGATTGATACTATACGCTCTTGGCTGATCCACTTCTATTTGCTTGTTTCATTGTCTTTTGCAAGGGTAATCAACAAAAAAAACCCCCTTCGTCGGCCGGCCGATAGAAGGAGGAGGAAGGAATTCACAATTCATCCCGCATCCCACTTTTCACCAGGTATTCGCGATCTTCTTTGATTCTTATTGAGGTAACCCCTCTGGCGATCACTTTCCTTTATAGCACCATGTGCTTTCTTTTGTCTTTATCATCATCTCTCCATCATTTTACATATCTCATATGAGTGGTTTGTTCCATATGTGTGGATTTATCACGATCTACATTCCCCTTTGCTTTGTTTTAAATTTCGAGGATGAAAGTTGTTTAAGGGGGGAGGGCTGTAATATCCTGGACCCTTCGGATCCTTCTTCTTGGGTCCCAGATTTATTTTCTCAGAGAATTTACTGTGGTTGTACCCGGAGTTATTTTTCAGACATCTTTCGGGTTCGGATCCGTGCATTTTGGATCAGTTCCGGAGGTCCCAGAACGTGTTCCGCAGTTTCCCGCGTTTCTCCCTGACAGGACCTACGGAACCCCATTGCGGGTAAACTGAGTTGTTCACCTACTCAGGGATGGTACCACGGTGATCAGCGCGTTCCAACGATCGTGGCAGTATATTTTTCCATTTTTCGTATTTTTTGGAAAATTAGGATTTTCTATATAAACCCCTATTTTCTTTTTCTTTTTCCCTTTCTTATTCTTTCTCCTTTTCCTTCTTCCTCCCGTGAGAGACCGCCCCCTTCCTCTCCCTCTTCGTCCGACGTAACCACGATGGCGCCCCTCTCCGGTTGCAGACAGCGGTGAGGCGACGACGGCGGCGGCGAGGCGATCGTGGCGGCGTACGGCTCGTGGGATTTCGTGAAAGAACGAGGGTTCTAAAAGCTTCTTCTTCGCGTTCAGCGGTGTTTCGGCGGAGCTCGTGCTCCATTGAGGTAGAGAGACGAATCCCCACGCTCATCCCGTCGTCCCCCGCGATTTGTAGGCCGAGGAGAGGTCGAGAGGGGTGTTTTTGAGCCGGGTAGGGCAAAATCCATGTTTTGAGGGTTGTGTGCCGATCTACCATTTCATCGTGTTTCGGACCGATTCGAGGGCATAGATGCATGCTAGGGGCTATAGGAGAGCTTCCCTCTTGTTTTCCCCCTCATCCGTGGATGATCGGGGCGTGGAACGAGTTTTTGGGTTTGTTCCCGCTGGCCCGTTCTCGGGACAATTTGGCGGTCCTTCCAGTGACCGCCAGAGTCTTTGGTGGCCCAGGGTAGGTGCGCTAGAGCCTGTGGCGGCCCCAAGGTGGGAGCGCCATAGGACACTGTTTTGTCGACAGGTCCCCATGCCTTCTGGCGGCTGCACGATAAACCGCCAGAAGTTGTGGCGACTGAGGGTCAGACCGCAGTGGGCGAGTTGACCGTTGATTTTCGACCTTTAGTTTTCGACGTTGAAATTTTTGGGGTGTGGCGGCCGAAGGTACGCCCGCCTCATCCTTTTGGCAGACCTAGGTAGGACCGCCATTTCCTTCGCAACCCGGGGTGTGGCGGCCCAATTATGGACCGCCAGCCTTTGTGACGGCCCAAAGATGGACCACCATGGGTTCATGTCCGACCGGAGTTATGCTTTGCCGATTTGAGTCCGAGGTTAGTGGATCTCGATCCGCGTGTGACCCGTGGTCTGACTGATGCTGGGCATCATGTGGGGGCCACACCTGAGGGTGCCGTGGGTTCCCGGGAATTGGTGTTCTCGGCTTGTGTCACCGTGAGTCAGTGTCAGTACGAGGAGCGGCCCTTGTACTTTGTCCGATTTTGACGTTGTTTTCCATTGACTAGAGAGTCTACTCCTTCAGTGACCCTCCACTAGTCGTAGCCTTCCGACACAAGAGTGGTCCCACCAGGGAGTGGTGGCGAGGCTACCCTCGGAGATGATTTTGGACTGGTTTTCGTCGGTCCCCACGTCATGCAACCAGAGTCCGGCTGAGGGGAAAACCAGTCAGAGGGCCAGACCAGGGATGCATGGTCTGTGTGTACACACGTGGTTGGGGGCAGTTGGACCCGCCCTGACAAGCGCGACCCCAGCTAGTCACTTGTTCTGTGGTTACTTGTACGGTGCCCCCGTTCCACCAGGGGTCGAGGGGGGCACCTGAGGCATGGTTTAAGTCGGTAGTGGACGCATCCGGCCTTGCTTCTGGTGGGTTGGTACTCCTGTCTTTGTGTGGTAGCGACTCTTTGGTTTTTGATGAGTTATCTCAATTTTCGTGCCGTGTGTTCGGTACTAGCCATCGTAGTAGCTTGTAGTTACTTTTCGCGCTGTTTCTCGATTTACGAGGTGGGGACCGGATGATCTCTACTGAGCCTTGTGTTTTGAGGCTCATCCCCTGCGTGTTTTCCATGTTTCAGGTGAGACGCGACTTCAGGGGAGCGCTTCAGAGGCTCCGCGTGGTTCTGGTGCCCAGGGTTAGTTGCCAGGTGCCAGTTCCGGGGTATGTCCCGCGTAGTTGTACTTTTCTCTTTGACTGTACTAGTTGTGGACTACTGTTATATTTTAAACGGTTGTTATTATTGTAGACCATGTAATTTAATTAATGTCATTAATTGCTTCCTAGTTAATTCATTTGAACTGCGTAGCTCTGCAATTATTTAGATTCTTGTGTATCTCCACACCATCCTTTCAACCCTTCCGAGTCTTCGAGCTCGTGGGAGTCGGTTCGAGATTCGGGTTATCGGGCCTTCCCGGTGTTCGGATCTCGGATCGTTACAGCGTTGGTCCACGCCCCTGACCATGTGTGCACACACAAGCTCAATGTCTTGAGCCAGGCCTCTAGTTGGTTTCCCCCTCCCGTGAGACTCTAACGGCTAGACAAAGGGGTGATGGGAATCGACGCCGAGCCTGTACCTTTTCTTTTACATTTATGTCCTTTTAGTTTGTGTTTATATCCTTGGGAAAGTATGTACGCAAATATAAGGCTTTATAAGCCAATGAGTCATTCCCATGGATTGTGTGCGTTTTGGTGTGCAATTGTGTAGTAGGTCCAGCTAGGGGGCCCTCAGCCCTTTCCCATTGGTCCATGTCACCTTGTGGGGCTGGTCAACCATCTAGGTGGACATCTAGAAGGTTGGACTAGTCATATGGACACATGGGTGACAAATGGGTCAATATCCAATGGTTGGCCCACTACCCATTCCACTCTCCATATAGTTAATAGGCCGCCCCTTCCTTTCTATTTAATTTTATTTTTTTGTGTGTTGTTCAAACTTCATCTCAGCCCTTCATTCCCCATCCCTAGATCCAAGGGTCTACAATAGATTTGATACATAGCATATAAAATGTTGTATTTTCATGTAGAAATTAATGAAAATTCAGAAAGTTTGTTTGTAAACCAAGGAGCTTGGTGCGCCCCCCTTCCTCTCCCCTCTGGTTCCTCTCCTCCAACCTCTAGTTCTAGAGTGGTTCTATCTTCAATCCCCTCCCTCTATCTCCGGTGATCATCTGTGCCGCCGCCGCCGCCGTTCGTGCCGCCTTCGAGCCGCCGCGGAGCCATCTTCAAGGTTCTGTCCTGCTGGATAGAGGTGTAGTCCACGAATTCCTGCTCTCCACCACGTGAAGATCTCAAGCTGAAATTTTGAGGGTGTGTTCTTACCTTGAAAATCCCCACCTCCACCTAAAGTTTCACGTCCAAATTCCTTCCTTTAGTATTTCTCCCTTTTCGTTCATCTTTCTCTCCTAGATCTGTCTTGTTTCTGTATACAGTGACAGCAGCCCTGTGTTTCCACCTCCGACCATCTTTTTGATTTTTTCCAAACCCTCCCAATTTTACTGGGAGCTCTGTCCACCATCCCCTCACTCCATGAATTTTTTATCAACCTTCTATCCATTTTTCAAAAATCGTGTTCTTCTTCAGCTACGTACTTTCAGCCAGATTCCAGATCCGCCACCTTCCAGTGCAAAAATCATATCAATTCGTAGCCACCTCCAATCAGTCCACAAAAAATATTTCCATCTTCCTTGTTCCAAATCCTATAACTTTTGTGAAGAGCTCAGGAGTTGAATCAGACATCTACCTTACGGTCAACGGCAGTTCTCAGATAAGTTCCCTACAGATCTGAGAGTTCGACTACTGTACACTAGGAACTCAAAAATTCAGTAAAGCCTAGATCCGTACATATCCTGGTCTGATCTCCAGGCCTAGGTTGAAGGACTTCAAGAGAGCTTTCCAACGGTGCCAGTTTTGTGTCGATCCGACATCGGGGCTGATCACAGCGTCCGTTCTCTGCCGGGGTGCGCGCTGAAAAATAGAAACAACAGATCCGTGGCCGCTTTTTCCGACCGGTGCCGATCGGAGCCACCCGCCTCCGGCCGCGAACCAGCACACCTCCATCCTTGGAGCACCCCTCCAGGTGTTCCCCACCACAGTGGTGCCGCCCGGTCCCACACGGTCCCTTCGACAGTAGCGGGCCCCACATTCACGAGTTCGGGTGCTTGCCGAAGAGACGCAGAAGCCGCCCGTCAACCCGAATTCGGTCCTCCCGGATCCCATTGTGTCGCCCTTTACCTCCCTGCGTGGAGTCAGGAAGTACTTCATTGCTGTAACAAGTGTGTAATATTATTCCGGGGAGTACGGGTTTCGGCCAGGTCCGTCGTCCCCACGCCGAGCGCGTGGAGGTATCATTTTCGCTCCCTTCTCGGCATTTTGCTTACTTCATATATATTTGTTTTATGCCACTGCTAGAGAGCATCTGTAGGGACAATTAGCTCGCTTATATTTATATCACCGCTACTGCGAGAGAGAGCGTTACCGTCCCGTGACCCAATCCGGGCACGAAAGTGCGAATTGACCACCCTAGCTCTTGCCGGTTTCTCAACCGGCACGTCCGACGCTTCCCTCGTTTAGGAACAATCACGAGCTCACCTAGAGTCCGAGACTGCATTCCTCATTCGAGTCGTGTCCGTGAGGTCCGTCCCGCATCAATTTGGTATCAGAGCGAGTTTGAGTCTAGGGTGTCAAAAAAAGTGTCATTTACGTCTAGTCATTAGTCATTGTCTAAGTCATGTTAGGGTCATCATTGTTTTAAACAAAAAAAAAGTGTCTTTTTGCATTGCATCCCAATAACCCGGATCTCAAAAGGTGTTGTCCGAACGTTAGCTACGCTATCGGGAAGGTCGCACACTTGCGCGAGTGATCTTCGATCAGTTATCTCCGCCACGTACCGAGTCTTGGTTTACGTCTAGGGTCCTTAGTGTGCATGCATTCCAAACTGCATAGTCGGTCTAGTGTCTTTCACCGTGTGTATGCATGTCCATGCTCGCTACCCATGG
>JAHNEJ010002470.1:0-66392 GCA_022559845.1 Amorphophallus konjac | reverse complement strand
CCCATTTGCAATAGAAAACCCGGAGGCCGTCAGCAGAGGAGCATCCGGAAGAAAACTGCTACTATTGTCACTGGACGCCTCTCAACATCCGGAAAGTCTATTCTCGTTGGAGGTGTCCGCCTCTTCCTCAACGGATGTAATGCCCAGGCCATCCCTGACCGGGTAGTCCCTGCTGTGCCTATTCATAACTCCTTTCAGGCCTTGTCTGGAAGAAGGGCAGAGAAAGAAGAAGAAGGTCGCCAAGGCCAAAGAGAGCTCGCCACACGGCCATAGAAATTTAAACAAGTATGGGTCCCCAAAAGGATTCAACCCAGAAAGGAAGATATGCCCATCCGTCTCTGCGAGCCCAGGCCAAGTGATGGGAATCAACACCGAGCACTAACATTTTATTTTTTATATTTATGTCCTTTTACTTGCATTTATATCCTTGGTTAATTAGGGTTTACAATTGTAAGGCATTATAAGCCGAAGGGTTAGTCATTAGAAATCTTTAGGTTTCTTTTCGAAAAGGAGTTTGGGTTTCTATGTAAAATGACAGTAGGTCCAGCAAGGCCCCCACCCTCTTTTCCATTGGTCCACCTAGGATCTAGGGCCCATGTGGGGGTTGTTCAAAGTCCAAGATTAGACTTGGACCAAGGGGGGGACAAGATGGAAGAAAATTCTAAATTGACTACCCCTTAGTCAAGGGGGCGCCCCCTCCTTTGTCCTCTCTTGTAATTTTTTTATTTTTTTATTTTTTGACCACATGGGGGAAAAATGCTATCCCTTATTTGCCCCTCCCTAACCCTAGATCTGAGGGTAGTTTATGTCTTTTTTTTATTTCTATATAACCCATGTATTTTTGTGAATTCCTTTGTAAATTAATGAAGAAAATCCCATTTTTTGCTCATGAGCCAAGGGCGCAGCCCCCTCTCTCCTCTCTCTCACTTGCAGCTAGATTGCTACAAATTTTCAGAGGTGTGAAGCCTCCCCATCTCCCCCTCCCTGAGTGAGAAGCTCAGCACCGCCGCCGCCATCGAGCCGCCGTCGCACCACCACCGCCACCACGTTGGAGTTCTGCCCACCTCTGGATAAAAGCTTGAAGCCCAAATTTTATCTCTAAATCAGAAGATCTGTTCGAGCTCCAATTTTGAGGGTTTGTCCCTCTTTTCATCCCCCATCCCCAGTTCCAATTTTGTGTCATTTTGCCTTCGTTTAGTATTTTTCCTGTAATTAAGTTTCCATCCCCAGCAATCTGCTAGTTTGCAGATCTGCAGGATAACCGTCGATTCTTGTATTTTTCCCGTCCCCTTAGTCATCTCTAAAAAATCCCCAACAATTTTTACGTGATCCCCACATACCCCCTTTCCACCCATAAAATTCATAGAGTTTAGAGCCACCGTTTTTTTTTGGGTCAAAATTCGTCTTCACGCAGATCTCTTTCTGCCCTGCCAGATCTGGATTTCAAATCAGAAAACTTACAGTGCCACAGTCGTTTTCATTTCTAATACGTCTACTGGATGGATCTGAAATAATTATATGTTGTATCCCTTTGAGTCCTCTATCCAACGGTACCAATTTCACCTCGATCCGACACCGGATCTGGGCGTAGAAATTCTTTTTGTGGAGGCGCGCGTTTCTGATCTGTGAACAGGCCAGCAAAGCAGTCATCGGATAATTCTAGCAAAAATACGTCGGGATACCTTCGGCGACCGCCGCTCCCGGAGATCGATCGGAAACCCCCCTGCAGCGTCCCAGCCAGCCGCCACAGCAAGGAGACGCCCGGGCACTGCCGTCCCAGCAGCCTGACCCGCCTCCTATCCGCGGCCCCGCAGAACCGAGCCGGACCAACAGCCCTTCTCCTGCCCGAGAGCGTTCCAAATTGCTGCCCGTCAACACAAGCTTGGTATTCTCGGGTTATTGCTATCGCCCTTTACCTCCCTGCATGGAGTGGGCCACAAAATCACTGCTATAATTATTTAATTACTATGTACCGGGAGTACGAGTCTTGGCCGGGATCGTCTTCCCCACGCCCGGAGCGTGGAAGTATCGTGTCCGCTCCCCACTTGGCATTTACTTTACTCGTATATATTTTCATATGCCACTGCTAGAGTGATAGGATAACTAGCTCGATATATTATTTCAATCACCGCTGCGATAGAGTGAGCGTGACCCGTCCCGTGACTCGATCCGAGCACGCAGAAAAGCCGATACACGAGACTCATTTCCAGTTTCTCAACCGCGCACATCCGCACGTTTCCCTCGCATAGGGACGTCCGCAAGCTAGAGTCTCTTGTTGTCTCGAGTCGTGTCTCGTCCCGCATCAAATTGGTATCAGAGCTAAATCGAGTCTAGGGTAGTCGGTTAGTCGGTCCAAGGTGTCGCATTGCATTCCTATACTCGGTATATCAAAAGGTGTTCTCGGAACGATAGGTTACGCCTATTGGGAAGGTTACACACTTGCGTGAGTTCGGTCTTCGGATCATACCTCCGCCACGTACCGGATATTGGTTGAGTCTAGGTTTGTAGTTGAGTCTGCATTTCAACTTTGCATTGTCGTTTTATGGTCGTGTCTAGTCAGTTTTTCTTGTCACCGAGTGTCGGCATGGCCATCCTATAGCTCCCCCGTGTCCCATGGATCCTCAAAAGCCCACATCATATGAATGGTGGCGACACACCCAAGGATGGGGAATCCAACCTTACCACCTCCGTAGGCCCAAAACCTCGGACTTTTATGGCTCCAACGTCCCGAGCGTCTACCTACAATGGGAAGCCACCATGGACAAATATTTCGAGTGTTACACAATGTCCAGAGCCGTGGAAGTTAGTTTTGCCAAAGGGAGGCCGTTGCGTGGGTTTTTTATGCCGAATGACCGGGGTGAAGGAAGGGATACAACGGGGAAGGAAGATACGGGAGTTTGATGTATCTCAGGTATCCTCCTTACGGTTGCATGCCTCTCACGGCGGTATCGGGGGCTCTCCTTTTACGGAAAGTTGAAAATGGTCGAATGGCACGGGAATGTAAGAGTACGGGTTAACCGGGTAGGGTGCAGGCGGGCCAGTCGATTTCTCGACAATCACCCATGGAACCATGGGTTGATCGGGGAAGCGCCACCAGGGCACGGCACGTGGGCTCGGGTGATCGGGCGACACGTGGAGAGAAGGGGTTCCACGGGTGCGAGTGCGTAGGCGATTGTGGGAATCGTGTACTGGACGTCTTTCCCCACCGGCTGCAAGCAACCGGTGTTTATTTACATCGGATTGAATCCGAACACCTTCGTTCCGAATTGAAGAAAAGTCTATATAGATGACTGAAGCCGTGGGTAGAGGGCCGGGAGCATTCTACAGCTGTGGGTGTGCTTTTGACTGGGTGGTGTTTACCGGGGTTAGGATGTTGGGCACATATGCCGAATAATGTAGGTACTAGGTAGGGAACTGGGGGCCCGAATGCGGGTGCTTGTATTTCACTAGCTTTATGATGGGCCGCACAGGCTTTACAAATGGGCCTAAGTGGCCAAAGTACAACTAGCGCAAGCCGCGGGACAATTCTGACAATTGGGTCGGTCCCCGGGTCATTAGGTAACAAATCGCGTATCCGCGTGTTTTACAAGAGTTCTTTACAGAGGGATTGGTGTGGGCCCAACTGCCTTGGTGGCCAAAGCGGACATGGAATGCCGCCTGGTGGGGGTCGGACGCGGCTCGAGGTGAGCGGTCGGGTCCGAGTCTCAGACGGTGAGAGTCGTCATGCTGGGGAGTCGAGGTCGGCCCCGGGTGATGTGAAACGAATTAACGTCGGGCATAAAACTGACTCTTCTTTCATATTTCTCCAAATTCTTTTATCAGCCCGGTTCTGGAATCTGTGACCAGCAGCTGTTGAAGTGGCTGTAGATCGCACTCTGGAATTTTGCCGGAGGCGCGGTTGGTGCCGTTGGCTTCGTAACAGGGTAGGGATGCAGCACAATTTTTCTGAATTTTGGTTCCGCCCGAACCTGGTCGCCACGGACGACTGAGCGGGGACCCCGTTCTGGTTCTGTGCAGGGGCAGCTTCTGAACAGCGGCTTGACATGGACACCACGAGCAATCCCGAACTCCGTTTGGTGCGCAGCAGGTGGCGTTGGAATCGTGGGGACGACTACTTTCCAGCGGCACTGGTCTCGCCTCAGTCGGATGTCGGTGTGGACGTGCAGGTCCCGTTGAGTGGGGACGGGTCGGAGGAGGGGATCGGTGGACAGAATGACCCAACAGTGGTAGGAAATTGATAACTTCATACCTTGAGCTCCGATCGACGAACCGCCTTCTGTTCCTGAGAGCTGACAGAGAGGGGAGGAACTTTTCTGAACAGCTCGGAGTCGGATTCCGTCAGGGTTGGGCGTGGTGGTGGTCTTCCTCAGCTTCTGGTCGGGTTCAGGAGCCTCCTGCGTAGTCGTGGGAGATTGGCCACTGCCGATGCTCACGAACTCGGAAGAGGACGATTCCACCTCGCCTGGTCAGAAGACTCGCCAACGTACGTTTTTGATGAAGAACCCGGAAGCCGATTCTGCCTGGAACTGCTCCCAATATCGACTGCAACTCGGGCTTGATTTCTGCCTGCGAATGGAGCTGATTGAGGAGGGGGGATTAAGGGGGATGGAAGGGATTTGTGAGTTTGGGTTAAGGGAGGGGGGGGGATGGACGTGGCTGGGGTTGCAGGGGGGTGCTTTTGGGAGGTGGGGAGGTAATGGGGTGGTGAGAGAGAGAGGAGGGAACACCCAAATTCGAAATTGGGCCTTGGGGAGATGAAAGGGTGCCTGGGAAGACGAAAGGTTGTGTGGGGAAGGGGAGAGAATGCCTAGGGAGTGGGAGTTCTACCTAGGGGAGGGGAGGGGACTTAAATGAGGGGTATAGGGAAGGGGGAGGGGTCTTAATTAGAGGTGAAAGAGAGGAGAGAGAGTGGATTCCGAATTTGGGGTGGGGATGAGAGAGAATTGGAGAGAGATAGAGAGAATTAGACGAAGGGCATCACTCACCCGTGGTTGAGGAAGGGAAGAAGTGGGCATCGCACCCGTGGAGAGGGAAGGAAGAAAAGGCACTAGCGGCCATGGGAATTGCAGGGGGGTGAAGGGAAGAAGATAAGGGAGGGGGAAAGGTCCCCCTACGTGGGACTCACATGGGTTCCAAAAATAGATCTTCATTCACTGTTTTTCCACCGTGGGATACAAGACTCTTATATAGGCATACAAGGAAGATTAAGAGACACTTACCACTTAGTATCATGACTTCCTAGGAATACTAAAAGACACCCTATCGGAAACATCAAAATACATAATAAGACTCCTTAACACTTAATACCTTCTTATCATGATTCCCTAGGAATACTTAAAGACACCGAAAGACTAAAATACATAATAAGACTCTTTTATTGTGAATAAAATTTCATAGAGATGACCCATTAGGCCCATGTATACGGCCCAATAAAATGAGACGATTAGCATGGAATGGCCCATTTGATTGCATTTGTTGATGAAGCTGCTTGCCGATCACTCGGAGATGCTTGTTCCGTCAAACTTCCTGACTCGGAGAAGGTTCAGCTCAGATTTTGTGTAAACTGTCGATCTCATCAAACCCACAAAGCTCGTGAATTTTGAATCTTGAACTGAGATTTCCATCATACTCCTCCGCTTGGAGGAGGTTCGACCTCGAACCTCAAAGCTCAGGATCTCGGTCCGATGGGACGGCCCGATTCCCTAAGCTCTGATACCACTTGATGTGAAACGAATTAACGTCGGGCATAAAACTGACTCTTCTTTCATATTTCTCCAAATTCTTTTATCAGCCCGGTTCTGGAATCTGTGACCAGCAGCTGTTGAAGTGGCTGTAGATCGCACTCTGGAATTTTGCCGGAGGCGCGGTTGGTGCCGTTGGCTTCGTAACAGGGTAGGGATGCAGCACAATTTTTCTGAATTTTGGTTCCGCCCGAACCTGGTCGCCACGGACGACTGAGCGGGGACCCCGTTCTGGTTCTGTGCAGGGGCAGCTTCTGAACAGCGGCTTGACATGGACACCACGAGCAATCCCGAACTCCGTTTGGTGCGCAGCAGGTGGCGTTGGAATCGTGGGGACGACTACTTTCCAGCGGCACTGGTCTCGCCTCAGTCGGATGTCGGTGTGGACGTGCAGGTCCCGTTGAGTGGGGACGGGTCGGAGGAGGGGATCGGTGGACAGAATGACCCAACAGTGGTAGGAAATTGATAACTTCACACCTTGAGCTCCGATCGACGAACCGCCTTCTGTTCCTGAGAGCTGACAGAGAGGGGAGGAACTTTGCTGAACAGCTCGGAGTCGGATTCCGTCAGGGTTGGGCGTGGTGGTGGTCTTCCTCAGCTTCTGGTCGGGTTCAGGAGCCTCCTGCGTAGTCGTGGGAGATTGGCCACTGCCGATGCTCACGAACTCGGAAGAGGATGATTCCACCTCGCCTGGTCAGAAGACTCGCCAACGTACGTTTTTGATGAAGAACCCGGAAGCCGATTCTGCCTGGAACTGCTCCCAATATCGACTGCAACTCGGGCTTGATTTCTGCCTGCGAATGGAGCTGATTGAGGAGGGGGGATTAAGGGGGATGGAAGGGATTTGTGGGTTTGGGTTAAGGGAGGGGGGGGGATGGACGTGGCTGGGGTTGCAGGGGGGTGCTTTTGGGAGGTGGGGAGGTAATGGGGTGGTGAGAGAGAGAGGAGGGAACACCCAAATTCGAAATTGGGTCTTGGGGAGATGAAAGGGTGCCTGGGAAGACGAAAGGTTGTGTGGGGAAGGGGAGAGAATGCCTAGGGAGTGGGAGTTCTACCTAGGGGAGGGGAGGGGACTTAAATGAGGGGTATAGGGAAGGGGGAGGGGTCTTAATTAGAGGTGAAAGAGAGGAGAGAGAGTGGATTCCGAATTTGGGGTGGGGATGAGAGAGAATTGGAGAGAGATAGAGAGAATTAGACGAAGGGCATCACTCACCCGTGGTTGAGGAAGGGAAGAAGTGGGCATCGCACCCGTGGAGAGGGAAGGAAGAAAAGGCACTAGCGGCCATGGGAATTGCAGGGGGGTGAAGGGAAGAAGATAAGGGAGGGGGAAAGGTCCCCCTACGTGGGACTCACATGGGTTCCAAAAATAGATCTTCATTCACTGTTTTTCCACCGTGGGATACAAGACTCTTATATAGGCATACAAGGAAGATTAAGAGACACTTACCACTTAGTATCATGACTTCCTAGGAATACTAAAAGACACCCTATCGGAAACATCAAAATACATAATAAGACTCCTTAACACTTAATACCTTCTTATCATGATTCCCTAGGAATACTTAAAGACACCGAAAGACTAAAATACATAATAAGACTCTTTTATTGTGAATAAAATTTCATAGAGATGACCCATTAGGCCCATGTATACGGCCCAATAAAATGAGACGATTAGCATGGAATGGCCCATTTGATTGCATTTGTTGATGAAGCTGCTTGCCGATCACTCGGAGATGCTTGTTCCGTCAAACTTCCTGACTCGGAGAAGGTTCAGCTCAGATTTTGTGTAAACTGTCGATCTCATCAAACCCACAAAGCTCGTGAATTTTGAATCTTGAACTGAGATTTCCATCACCGGGACTATGATTCCCGGGCCAGAGGTTCGACTGGACTCGAGTTGTTAATCTGAGGGGCCGACGGCCGACTGGGGGGTGAACGGTAGGCACGCGATTCCGTGTCGGGGTCCGGCACGGCATTATGAAGTGCACTTCGTCACCATCGTAAGTTGGCATACACGGGCGAACCCGGGATGCGGGTGTGTTTGCCATTGGCATGGTCGCCTTACGTGCGACGGGGATTGTCTTGGTATGAGACGGCTAAACACCGCGTGAGGGAAGTACGCGTGACATACCCTCGGCATGTGTGAGCCGACTAGCAAGCCAACCATGTGCGCACTTGTCTTCTTGCGTTCCCAACCCTTACCGAAAGCCTAGGGAGTCCGAGGGTGCGGCAATTAGGCCGGGGGAGTTCGTTCCTCCGTCTGAGTGTTTGCTTGTGCAAGCCTTCATCCGTTGCCCCTTGAGCTTATAAGGGGGGAAATTTATAGGAAGTTGAAGGGGTGGAGGGAGGGGTTTAGGTGGACCAAGTTGAGGGTTCAACTTGGTTCGGGTAAACCCCCCAAACAATGTTATTTTTATTTATTTTTATATTTTTTTAGTTTGTTTTTTGTGTGTGTAATGGAGTGGAGAATATGGGGTTTAGGCGGACCAGTCCAAGGGGCTGGTCTGGTTCGCCTAAACCCCTCCTCCAGGGGGGGGGGGGGGTTAGGCGGACCAGCCGCATGGGCTGGTCTGGTCCGCCTAAACCCTTCTTCGGAGGGGAAAAACCTTTTTTTTTTATTTGGATGGGGTTTAGGCGGACCAGCCTGGGGGTCCAGGCTGGTCCACCTAAACCTCTCCCCAGGGGGGTTTGGGCGAACCAAAGTGGCCCCTTTTTAATTTCAAAAATCTTTTTTTACTGCGTAGGGGTTTAGGCGGATTGGATTGAGGGAGAGAGAGAGAGGGCGGCCCCACCTCTATAAAATCCCAAATTTTGTTATTATTTGTCCTAATTTGGCTAATAGAAAGAGGACAAAGGATACTGGGAGGATACATTTATGTGCGCAGACCGAGACGCTCGTGCGTGTGATTCGTCGTGGGCGTTCTTCGCGGCTCCTTCCACGTACGGGTACGACAAGCAAACCTCGCACGAACCTTGGATCGTGAGATTGGGAATTCACAAGAGCTAGGACCGGGGAGGACCGTCGGGCCTCCGGGCTGGGGAGAGGGCGCGGGCCCCGGGGAGTTCGCCCTCTCTTGGGGGTGCGGCCACGCCCCGGGGCGAACCGGCCCCAGATGATCCGCAACCCCAAGGGATGGCCCCCGGGGCTCTTCCTACGTCATCTGGGAATGTCCTTTGAAGGACACGGGGTTCCGGGACACTGGGATGGCCCATGGGGGCCGTTGTTCTTTGAGTCGTAGTAGCCACTCACAAGGTGTTCGGGCAAATGCCCGACACACCTCAGGTTGCCGAACTGGCCGCGTAGGTGACCGACGGGCCTTGGATTTGGCCTAGGGCCGAGGGTAGAAGTTCATGGAGGCTGAGAGGAGGCACCTTGGGCCCATGGGCCATGTCTCGTGTTACGTGCCACATTGTACGGCGGGTTGGTAGGGTAGCCTCGGGTTGGCCTGAGAGCTAAAGTTAAGTGGCTCATTGCCACGTGTCTGAGGGTCGTGGGTGGCCCCAGCTTGCTGGGGGGTCGTTGTAGGACCCAATTAGTGTTCTAGAACCACGGGGTGGCCCGTGGGTTGGTGTAGAATGGTTGAAACATGTGCGACCACAAGGTGTTTGGCAAAATGCCGAACACACGTGTGTGAGCCGTACGCACGTGCTGCGGGCCTCCCAAGCCTGTGGTTGACCTATTTAGGTCTCCCTTTGACCTTGGAGGGTCGAAGGAAGGCATCCCGGGGTAAGCCCCTGGCCTTTTCACTGGATGCCACGTGGCGTGTCTTGTAGTCGGGGTGCCCCCAGGTTGGCCTGGGTGGCCGTGTAGGATGCGGGAAAAGTCCGTAACTTAGGGGTCGGGAGTGGTCCCGATTGATTGCTAATGCCACCGTATACCTCGGCTAGCGGGTCGGGGCCATTGGTCGGGCCCACTGGGTTGTCGGAGGGGCCGGGTAGCCCATGCCTTGAAGGTGTTCGAGGAAATTCCCGAACTCTTATTTTTGGATATTTTGTTGGGGAAATTGTCCGGGTACAACAAATGCCCCCCACGGGTCGTGCGTCGGAGGAGGAGACGAGGGCGTACGGCCCGTGAACCTCCCCTTCTGAGTTATTATAGTTGTATTTTGACGCTTCATGTGCTTTTTCTTTATTGTATTGCATGTGTTGAATTTCTGGCGTGCTGACCATTTTTGGTGTTCTGTCTTGCAGCTATGGCACGACTCGGCAGGGACGAGAGGGTCCCGAGGCGTGTGGTCCGGGAGGAGGACCACTGGGTGAGGAGGACCGAGCGGCTCATGCCCCCTTTGGGTGCGCCGGTAATCACTGTGGTTGATGTGGAGCAGCTCGACTGGGGGCACAGAACTGTGGCGGAGGGCCCCGTTGGTGAGTGCGGCAGGGGAGTTGGGGCTGTGGAGTTGGCCCGCGCGTCGGAGGCGGGCGGGCTTTACACTTATGATCGCAGCGGCGGCTACCCAGTGGAGTTCCCTCTAGACTATCACTTGTTTGAGTTCATCAGGCGCTTTGTCCCACCAGGCATGGAGGAGAGTGACTCTCGGGTTGCTGGAGCCCGTCGCCGACTGGAGTGGGCGATCTTGGCGGGGCGAGACAGTTTGCACGGAATTGTCCTCTGTGACTTTTCAAGTTTCTCCGGGGACTACTGGAGACAGTGTCAGTTTCCTACTGTTGAGTGCCTGGGCTTCTTCAACAGAGCAGAATAGTTCGGAGTCCGCACTGGAGTGATGGGTCCCGCTTCCTGGGATTTGAACAGACACCACCAGGCAGAGACAGAGGGCAGTCCAGGGTTAGCATTGGAGCCATCAGGGTTGGAGTATGCCGGTGAGGGTTATGACGACCACAGCCTTCTATCCAGGATACTGCGACAGAGTGCTGTTAGCTGGTATGGCCGCTGGGCCGTGATTTCGTCACGCAGATACCGCCAGGGAGCTACCGAGTGGTTGATGGGCATAGTACACCACTATCAGGTGCTGCTAGACCGAGCTGATATCAGATATGTTGTGACTGCGACCTTGTACGGGTACCCCTGCTACACGGGGCTTCTACAGGCGTTGGCAGAGCGCTTCAACCGCTGGTGGAATACTGTGGCGACGGCTGAGGGGAAGACTTCGTTAGACTTGTGGTCTCTATATAGGATCTCCAGGCTGCCGATTAGCGGCGAGGGGTACGAGGAGGTAGTGCTGGATGACCTCCATCGTAGCCACACCGATGGACATGGGAGATACCGGGTTTCTTACAGCTATCGGTATTTGCTGAAGACCTAGAGGGACTTAGCCCTAGCTGGGAGAGACAGAGAGCAGCGTAGACTTTCAGGGTGCCGCTGAACGCGTGGGTCCGCCACTTCTATAACGGACCCTTTTGCTTTTACCAGGAGTTTGCGAGAGACCAGACTCCATGGGAGGAGTACACAGAGGTGGAGCTACGTTTTCGGACATGCATGAGGTGCATCTACGCACCACAGGAGGGGTGGAACCCCCATAGACTGCCTAACGTGACCCACTTGGCTGCGTACTTGGCATACTAGTTGGCGACGTTCGTGGTCCCACACGGGGAAGACGGCCAGTTGAGGGTGGAGTTGTTGTGGCCTGCGTGCCAACTGGCGGAGGGATGAAGGCTGGCCTTAGCCCCAGTGGCTCTGGCCAATGTTTACCAGGGACTGGGGGTACTGGCGGCGCATCCGGCACCACGTGAGCAGAGTCTGATTTTGCCGACCCACTACCTCAGTGTGTGGGCAGGCCTACTATTTTCAGGGTTGGTGTCTCGCAAGTCCGTGGTGAACCAGGCAGCACCATTGTTGTTAAGCTTCACTGGGCAGCCGGATGGGGACGCAGTCATACAGTTAGAGGAAGCCAGGAGAGTCTTGTACTACCTGCCCGGCAGGGGCGAGGAGGGGATTCCTTTTGACGATGCCACCAGGGACTCCCACCTAATTCTGGTGCCTTCGAATGGCAGGGCGGCCTGCGCCCTTTCTTACCAGCAGTAGCCGGATGCGGCATTGTACACAGAGTGGGTGATGAGCACCCGACCAGTGGTGTTGCCTCTACACCGGTCCGTGACGAGCTTCCTAGAGCCGTACTGTAAGGTTCCGACAAGAATGCGCAGTGGAAATCATCAAAACCTTAGATTGCATATCGTTGCCGGTTTTTCAAAATTGAACAATATCGGTAAACCCCGCGGAGTGAAGAACGATTCTTTGCCTTTGTGGGGTTGAGAGTCTTCCAAAACCTCGAAGACGAATGAGTGGAAGATCCCGGAGTCACGAGCCATTCAAGCGTCCGGCCTCTAGACGTATCCACACGAGCAGTGGAAACAGACGAGATCTCCTCCACGATCTCCACGCGTCGACCCGATCTCAACACCACCATCCACCGTGGAAGGGGAGAGAAGAAGGGGGCGCACCTTGGAGAGAGAGAGAGAGAGAGGAGAGAGGGCGGCTAGGGTTTCAACCTTGTAGCTTGGCAAGGGTTTCTCCCAATAGCGTATATTTATAGACCTTTGGCATTTTTCACAAAAACCCAATGATAGTTTATAAAGTCCACCCATCCCGGTCTGTCCAATACTCTATTGTGTGTGACCCTCTAGGCCCAATAGTCTATTTGGTTTTCCAGCCCATTAAGTAAAGAACTCATTCTTAGGTTAATTAGTTATATCCATTAACTCTTAATAGAATTAGCGGGCTTTCCGATCATGAAAAGCACCAAGCAACACCTCGTGTTCCCAAATGACATTGGGGATAAGTAACCCACTCAGGAACCTTTCTGTCTACAGATTCCACACAGCTATAGATCCTTATTCATCCAATGCCCCACCAGGACTAGGGTATGGTCAAATTGTCAAACCCTATTGAGTCTCAGCTCGACTGAATCCTATACTCCAAACTGGTTCATTAGAAAAACTCCTTTTCCATAACGAACTCCCGTACCCTGGCTAAGGGATTTCCTGAGTACAGATCCGTAGGGCATTCTCTCTCATATATCATACTGAGAGTGAATGATTCCATGTTGTCAAACTAATTACCTTCGCACGAGTTCCACTGAGTCCGAATAACTAACTGTACAAGACCACTTAATTGAAGTCCATAAGTCAGTAATCAAATACTCAACATCCCTTATGCAAGACATCTTTAGTGACTCAGGTCTAAGATACAACTGTGCTACTGTGACATAGAATACCCTGATTGACAGTCAGTATGATTACCATTCAGGGATTCTAGATCGGGTCAGTTCAGTGAACTCATTCCACTAATGAGCACCCACACACGTACTTCAATGTCTCCACACTGATGACTATGAGAACAATCACACCCATCAAATGAGTAAGTATCATGTGTGCTAGTCTATCCGGATCTGCAATGTCCCTTATTGAAGATCCTATGACTGGGAACATCTAGAGCATGTACATCTGGATGACTGATCTCATTATCATAATCTCATTATGATCCAGCCATCATGGCACATGCTCAGGGACTTCATCACATTCAAATCATAAACATAAATTAAATGCAATGAATAAAAGCCATTAATATAAATATGAATAAGATATTACAAGAAATTATGTCATCACATCTCATGTGATTGGCATGTAGGGCATACATTTCTATCAATCTCCCACTTGTACTAAAGCCAATCACCCACATGCTTGATCCCCATTAGCCTTAGGTGATGCTCAAACACACTTTGAGTCAACAGTTTAGTTAGTGGATCTGCAATGTTATCACTGGAAGACACTCTATCAATTACAACATCTCCTCTATCTATAATCTCTCTGATCAGGTGGTACCGCCGCAGAATATGCTTCAATTTCTGATGAGACCTCGGCTCTTTTGCTTACGCAATCGCCCCATTATTATCACATAATAAGGGGACCGGATCAGAGATGCCCGGGACAACTCCAAGCTCTTCGATGAACTTCTTCATCTAAACTGCTTCTTTGGCCACCTCAGCAGCAACAATGTACTCAGCTTCGGTCGTAGAATCAGTAGTGGTTTCTTGTTTGGAACTTTTCCAACTCACTGCCCCACCATTCAGGGTAAACACATACTTCGAAGTTGACTTGCTGTCATCTTTATCGAACTAAAAACTTGAGTCAGTGTAACCTCGAAGTTTCAAATCCTCTCCTCCATAAACCAGAAACATATCCTTAGTCCTTCGCAAGTACTTAAGGATACACTTCACAGCTATCCAGTGTTGCTCACCTGGATCTGCCTGAAACCTGCTCGTAACACTTAGAGCATATGCAACATCATGCCTTGTAAATAACATGGCATACATGATGGACCCTATGGCAGAAGCATAAGGTACCCTACTCATGTGCCCCCTCTTTTCAGGAGTCTTAGGGGACATATCCTTAGAGAGGTAAACTCCATGTCTCATCGGTATGAGACCTCTCTTGGAGTTTTCCATGCCAAATCTTTTGACAATGGAATCTATGTACATAGATTGGGACAATCCTAACATCCTATTTGATCTATCTCTATAGATCCTGATCCCCAATACATAGGATGCTTCTCCCAAATCCTCCATGGAGAAGTGCTTAGACAGCCAGGCTTTAACTGATGACAACATACCTACATCATTCCCAATGAGTAGTATGTCATCGACATATAAGACCAAGAAGGTGATTGCACTGCCACATATTTTTTTATGCACACATGGCTCATCTTCGTTCTTAACGAAGTCATAAGACTTGATAGCTTCATCAAATCTTAAATTCCAACAGCGGGAAGCTTGCTTCAATCCATAAATGGATCTCAGCAACCTGCATACCTTATCTGGGTGCTCCTTGGATAAGAATCCCTCAGGCTGTATCATATACACCTCTTCCTCAAGGTATCCATTGAGGAATGCAGTCTTCACATCCATTTGCCAGATCTCATAATCATGGTACGCAGCGATAGCAAGTAAAATCCTGATGGACTTAGTCATGGCAACTGGTGAGAATGTCTCGTCATAGTCAACTCCTTGTCTTTGACGATATCCCTTCGCAACCAACCTAGCCTTGTAGGTATCAACCACTCCATCTGCTCCAACTTTCCTTTTAAAGATCCACTTGCATCCGATGGGTACTATACCCTCCGGTGGATCTACCAAGTTCCAAACTTGGTTGGAGTACATGGAGTACATCTTCGATTTCATGGCCTCTTGCCATCTCCAGGAGTCAATACCACTTATTGCCTCCTCATAGGTCTTAGGATCATCATCCTCATCATAGTGTGCCATGTCCCCACCATCTGAGATATGTCCCACATATCTATCTGGTTGGACAGGTACACGGCCAGACCTATGAATAGTGTGTGTGCCATCCTGAACTGGTTCCTGAGACGATGCAGCTCCAGTTTGTGGTTCTAGAACTTCTTCTAGTTCTATCATACTCCCACGGTTTCCTTCAAGGATATACTCTTGCTCTAGGAACACAGCTCGCTTAGCAACAAACACTCTTTGATCGCTAGGCTGGTAGTGCAGTGCCCCAGAATTTTATATAAATAATTTTCTAGAATTTATAAAGGCCTAAATATATTAATAAATGGATTCTGAGATTAATAAGTCATTATAAGGCCCAATTAGGTTAAATAATTAACCAAGCCTATTTGCACACCATCTAAAAGGTTTAAGGCCCAAAACGATTAAGTTTGGCCCATGTTCTAGAAGGTTATTTAGCTTATTTACGGATTTTAAGGATAGAGACTAATTATCTAAGATAATTATATGGATAAATGAATAAAAGAGTTTTACTTATTTGAAACTCTATATACATTGACTGTAACGGTCTATCGCGAGACCGTCACATTCACCTAACGCGCCTGGGTTCGACTGTTACACTCTGCAGATTCCGTAAGAGGAAGAACTTATAAAAAGATGGAAACTTGATGATCTTATCTACTAGGGATCAACGTGGGAAGAGTTATAACATTACTAAGGACTCTTAGAGATCAGATTTTAACAAATTAAAGACTCTAGAATCGATCTAATCTTCCAACCCTAGCCAAAACCCTATAAATAGGACCTAATTCTGATCTACGTGACCCTTACTTTTACTCGCGTGGAATCAAGGTAAGGAGTCGTAATCTCGGGTAAGTTCTTTAGAAGTATTTGTTTGCAATACTTTAGACTAACTCCTCTCCAAATTTCACATCTTTAGGTCAAGAGGTCGTGGAGTTAGAGCCCAAGGAAGTTGCTGAAAAGTCACAGGAAGAAGGGAACTAGGGCTCGGTGTTCAGACCATAATTGGGAGTTTAAAGCCTAGACAAGAGGTAGGTCATCTCATGAACGGCAAAAACATCTTGATAGGACTAAAAGCCTCTGATTTGACAGAATTTCATGCATCATAGATCATCAATTTCATGTTTTCATAGTTCCATGCATGTCATACATCTCTTAGCCTTAAATAGAAATAAAAGAAGTTATCTTATCTATTCATTGGAACCTATGCATATAGATAGCCTATACTTTGTTATCATGCCTAGAATAGATATGGTATTTGATTTAGACATGATGTGATGTGATCTCTTAGGTTTCATATCATTTTCTGTCAGCAGATACTGTAACGCACCATAGTAAGACCGTCACACTCAAGTAACGGCCATACGATGGACCGTCACAGTCCCTGATTGCCTATTGATTTCTCTGTTGACTCTGACGCATCTATGCAGGAGCGTTACATTCTGTAACGGTTGCTCGATAAACCGTCACACTCCCTGTGACGCGCCTTGGCTAGACCGTCAGGTTCCTGTGTACTGTCAACTCAAGACAGAATATGACTTATCAATGTTACTTACTATTAAGTTTAGTTAATTAAGTTTTTACATGATTATGTGACGGAAGGTTAATTACTCATTCATGATAGGTATTGCATGTTTTGGCATCTTAT
Source organism: Amorphophallus konjac (assembly GCA_022559845.1). Taxonomy (NCBI): domain Eukaryota; kingdom Viridiplantae; phylum Streptophyta; class Magnoliopsida; order Alismatales; family Araceae; genus Amorphophallus; species Amorphophallus konjac. The sequence continues at coordinate 49,788 of JAHNEJ010002470.1, read as the reverse complement.
TGTTACTTTACGTTATGTTAATTTTATGAGCCCAAACTCTATAGTTTTGTAATTAGAAACATGATTTTGAATGATGTATTGATGGAGTTTTTATCATGATTTCACATCGATATATATCTATATATATATTATTCCTTCATCAATAGAGTCATTTCTATAAGTACATGGCACATACTCCGGTATTTTGACCATTAGTTCACATTTTTCACTATAGGAACATATTCTTGAACATGAAGACCTCTCTATTGGATATTCCTTCCAATGGACTAGGAAATCTTGTTTCAAGGCCTCCGTAATTCTCCGGGCGCCTGGGATTCCCACTAGGACACCGAGTTAGTTGTACCATTAAAACCCATTAACTAGAATGCACTATCGTGTTTTCTGATTCTAGTAATGTAACGGCCTTACATTGGACCGTCAGGCTCATGTAACGGCCTATTGCATGACCGTCACATTTCTCGGGTCTATTTTGTCTTTCTGGACTCGGATCACTGTAACAGCCCACTACTGGAGCGTCACAGGATGTAACGGCCCAGTAGATGACCGTCACACAGTTTGTATATGTTAACCCAAGGTTTGACCAAAGGGTTGATTTTCTAAGGTTCTAGATGGAATAATGATAATCTAGAACTTATCGTATTGATCAAGGAACTTTATATGATGAATGAAAAAAATAAAGAATGTACTGTTATGCTGCCGATTTATTTCCATAAGCATAGCATAGTCTAAGTCATTCTTGATCTCATATATTCAAGTTGAAGCGTTCATTCATTGATTTTCATTATTTGGAATTGATATATTCTTGGCCATACTTTACTGTTACATGCGTGGAAGTAGCTTAATTTATACCTGAAGATGCGATCGAGCACTGATTGTGTTCAAGGGCTCTATGCTAGTCCCCTCAGTTGATTACCGGAAACATACTATTTTATAAACCATGGGGTATAATGCTACTGGCGTCGCATTACGCTGGGAGTACTATTTTTATAAATAAGTGAAGATACACGACACGACATGACATTCTTGTACATGACTTTCTTGCTTGATATTCCACAGAAATTCACGAAGCACTTGCTCATAAGCATAAGATGCTAAAGTGTTGATTATGTGGCTTGCTAGTCACTACAAGAAAAAGTGGCTATAGCGACCGAATTAGCGACCGATTTAATCGGTCTCTAGTCGGTCCCAAATAGAGACCAATTCGGAGACCGAAATAATCGGTCGCATTACCGAGACCGTTTCAGCGACCGCATGTATATCGGTCGCTAATAGGTCGCTATTATTGCGACCGAATTAACTTCGGTCTCCAGTCGGTCGCTGATGCCGTTATACTTCCTACTACGACCCCCGCCCGCCCCCCCCCTCCCGCCCGAGCCCCCCCTCCCGAGCCCCCTTCCCCTGCGGCCCCCTCTCCGCCCTAGCCCCCCTCCCCGCTCCCGCCCGAGCCCCCTCCGCCGGAGCCCCCCCTCCGCCCGAGCCCTCCCGCCCGAGCCCTCCTCCGCCGGAGCCCCCCTCCTCCGCCCGAGCCCTCCCGCCCGAGCCCCCCTCCTCCTCCGTATAGTGGCCGCTCACGGCGACAAGGTGCTCCCACTCCGATAGCTCCATGCAGGGAAACTCGTCGCCTCTGCAGCCGAGCCAGTGGGAGAGGACGACCGCGCCGCCGACGATCTGGATGGAGTTTACTCTCTCCCCGTCGTGTGCCACGATGATGTGCCTCAGCTCGCCCCGGAGGGACTCGTCCCAGACCTCGTATGGCCAGTCGCGGCGGCGCTCCGGGCCGCAGGACTCGAGCTTGAGGACGGTCCCCCCGGACAGAGGCTTGTGCACGTTCTTCTGCTGCTGGTTGCCGCAGGGATGGTGCAAGGAGAGCCGCGTGTTGCACGCACCCCCGCCTTTGTATATGTCTGTTTGTTTCCGATTCCACTTCTCAGAGGAAAATATTGTTCGCAATCCTCGATTCCGGGTTATTCGGGTTTTGTTAAACACTGGTTTCATCGTGATTCTGATTTGATTAATGGAATAGAAACATTCAGCTTGCACACAGCATCCCAATTATGTCAATTCAGAAAATTTGTACGTATTAGGTGTTGTTTGTTTACATGCAACTTTCCCGATTTTAGAATCATCGGTTTTGAAAATTAATAGATTCTTTAATTTCAAAATCAACAATATTTTTTTTTACTATTGTCTAGTTTATTGTGCTTTCAACTCATTTCTTATGATATGTTGTTGGCAGGCTCATGTTTTCTCTTCGCAAACTGGAGACTGTGCTGCTTTCCTCTCTAACTATGATCCTAATTCCATCGTGAGAGTTATGTTTAACAACATGCATTACACCTTGCCACCCTGGTCAAGCAGCATCCTTCCTGACTGCAGAAATGTAGTATTTAATACTGCAAAGGTATGTGATACAAACCACTGGAGAAGAATGTTTTTTCTCATTATTAATCGTGTCTTGTAAATCATCTGCATAAAATTTTCTTTACGTCCCCATTTTGGATTTCTTGGTGGCTTCATGTGTACCCCATAGTGTAAATAGAATAAACAGCACTATCAATTCCTGTGTCTAGTTTAGATCATATGTGCATGGCGAAGCTATGTTCAGCATGCTTTGCTGTTCCTAAACATTTTACCAAATAGTTATATATTTTTTTGTATATTGCTTAAGCTAACTCTCCTTTCACCATATAGGTCGGAGTTCAAACGTCACAAATGCAAATGATGGCAACTAATGAATTATCACTGTCATGGGAAAGGTACGATGAGGAGATCATTTCCATGGGAGATAATTCTTTATTCACCACAGTTGGACTATTAGAGCAGATAAATGTGACAAGGGATATGACAGACTATTTGTGGTACATTACCAGGTGAGCATCAGGACCAGCATAAATATCCTGCTAAAATGGGTATATTTGGAGAATTCGTAACCTTAGTTTCTATATTCCTTTTTCCTCCACTTGTCGCCTTTGCATTTCATCACTCTTTAACATGATTTATGCTTCCTGGATGATGAAAGTACCGAATGCTCTAATGTCAGAATGCTACGGATCTCTGCACTGCCTAGTCTTGATTTGGATACACCAGCCATATTCACCTTGGCAAGGATTTTTCGGTGACCTCCTATTTAAAATTCTTTGATTCCAGCGTCGACATTAGTGCATCAGAAGCTTTTCTCAATGGAGGCCAACTTCCAAATATCATCGTGCAGTCCGCTGGCCATGCTTTGCATGTTTTCGTCAATGGGGAACTCTCAGGTGGATTTACTAATTTCCCATTCTGGCCAAATTATTAAGTGTTACAAGTAAATTTTATAAAAACAAGGACATTCAAGTTCTGATTTTGTGATTCCAACAGGATCCACTTATGGGAACAGGGAGAATAGGAGGATTACCTATAATGGTAATGTGAAGCTGCGTGCTGGATCAAATAGAATCGCTCTGCTGAGCGTGGCTGTTGGACTGCCAGTCAGTAACTCCTACCTATGTTTGTTGTTTTACTCAGAAGCTAGACTTTAAGGAAACTTACACACTGGGGAAGAAACTTACATTAATCTGTCTTTCCCCTTTTTTAATGAAGAATGTTGGAACACACTATAGGAATTGGAATACTGGAGTTCTAGGTCCAGTCGTTCTTCATGGTCTGAGTGAAGGAAGAAGAGACTTAACATGGCAGAACTGGTCCTATCAGGTCCTTTTTATTTTTCTTTGAACAGTTATGCATTCATAAATTGGAAGTCGTATGAGCTCATTGCGTTTTTTTTCTTTCTTTCTTTTAACATAGGTTGGTCTCAAAGGGGAAGCTATGAATATCAACTCTCTAGAGGGAACTTCATCAGTGGAATGGATGCAAGGGGCATTTGCAGCTCAACATCAGCAACCATTAACATGGTACAAGGTAACATATGGGCATCAACTCGCTCTTACTGAATTACAACTGTTTTGGCAACTAGAGTTTATGTCTTAAGTTTTTTCAGGCTTCCTTCAATGCACCTGGAGGAGACGAGCCATTGGCCCTGGACATGGGTAGCATGGGAAAGGGCCAAATATGGATAAATGGACAAAGCATAGGAAGATATTGGAACGCATATGCACCAAATGGCAATTGTAACGGGTGTACTTATGCCGGAACATATCGGCCTCCAAAGTGTCAGACTGGTTGTGGTCAGCCTACACAGCGGTGGTAAGGGAGCATTAACTAAATTGTATTGCTTTTTTGTGTTGAACTTAATTTCTTTAGCACTTTTATGTTCCTTTTTCTTAATGGATGATCCTCTGAAGATTCTTCCCTCTTTTGTGTGGGACTACCTAATGCACATCCCTGTCCTTCGTCATTCAAAATGGTGCTTACCATCCAAATCAATTTCGAGGTTTCCATGCAGCAAGTTTACAATTTGCACTAGTTGTAACGTGTTATGCTTTCCCAGGTATCACGTGCCGCGATCCTGGTTACAGCCAACCAGAAACCTTCTAGTAGTTTTCGAGGAGCTCGGAGGCGATTTTTCTGCTGATTCTGACACCCCTTGCTTTTATTTTATCAAGCAGGCACTACCTGCGCTTGTCCCTATGCTGTTGGAGACACTCCTTAAGCAAGAAGACGACCAAGATCAGGATGAAGGAGTTTGGAATCTTGCAATGGCTGGAGGAACATGCTTGGGTTTGGTTGCACGGACCGTGGGAGATGACATTGTGCCTCTTGTTATGCCATTCATAGAAGAAAACATTAACAAACCTGAATGGAGGCAGCGAGAAGCAGCAACTTATGCATTTGGTTCTAAAATCTGAAATACCGGTCGGATGGCCGTGCCGGTCATTCCAATACGACCGGGGAGATGAAAGTGACTTGTCAGAACTGACGGAATCCAAATCGGATGCCCGGTTTGAGCTCGGCGCTCAAACTTCATTTTTAAAATACACTTATTTCAAATGAACTGTTAGGACGGGTCCGGGGGTCTAAAATCTGAAATACCGGTCGGATGGCCGTGCCGGTCATTCCAATACGACCGGGGAGATGAAAGTGACTTGTCAGAACTGACGGAATCCAAATCGGATGCCCGGTTTGAGCTCGGCGCTCAAACTTCATTTTTAAAATACACTTAGTTCAAATGAACTGTTAGGACGGGTCCGGGGGTCTAAAATTCGAAATACCGGTCGGATGGCCGTGCCGATCATTCCAATACGACCGGGGAGATGAAAGTGACTTGTCAGAACTGACGGAATCCAAATCGGATGCCCGGTTTGAGCTCGGCGCTCAAACTTCATTTTTAAAATACACTTAGTTCAAATGAACTGTTAGGACGGGGCATTTGGTTCTAAAATCTGAAATACCGGTCGGATGGCCGTGCCGATCATTCCAATACGACCGGGGAGATGAAAGTGACTTGTCAGAACTGACGGAATCCAAATCGGATGCCCGGTTTGAGCTCGGCGCTCAAACTTCATTTTTAAAATACACTTAGTTCAAATGAACTGTTAGGACGGGTCCGGGGGTCTAAAATTCGAAATACCGGTCGGATGGCCGTGCCGATCATTCCAATACGACCGGGGAGATGAAAGTGACTTGTCAGAACTGACGGAATCCAAATCGGATGCCCGGTTTGAGCTCGGCGCTCAAACTTCATTTTTAAAATACACTTAGTTCAAATGAACTGTTAGGACGGGTCCGGGGGTCTAAAATCTGAAATACCGGTCGGATGGCCGTGCCGATCATTCCAATACGACCGGGGAGATGAAAGTGACTTGTCAGAACTGACGGAATCCAAATCGGATGCCCGGTTTGAGCTCGGCGCTCAAACTTCATTTTTAAAATACACTTAGTTCAAATGAACTGTTAGGACGGGTCCGGGGGTCTAAAATTCGAAATACCGGTCGGATGGCCGTGCCGATCATTCCAATACGACCGGGGAGATGAAAGTGACTTGTCAGAACTGACGGAATCCAAATCGGATGCCCGGTTTGAGCTCGGCGCTCAAACTTCATTTTTAAAATACACTTAGTTCAAATGAACTGTTAGGACGGGGCATTTGGTTCTAAAATCTGAAATACCGGTCGGATGGCCGTGCCGATCATTCCAATACGACCGGGGAGATGAAAGTGACTTGTCAGAACTGACGGAATCCAAATCGGATGCCCGGTTTGAGCTCGGCGCTCAAACTTCATTTTTAAAATACACTTAGTTCAAATGAACTGTTAGGACGGGTCCGGGGGTCTAAAATTCGAAATACCGGTCGGATGGCCGTGCCGATCATTCCAATACGACCGGGGAGATGAAAGTGACTTGTCAGAACTGACGGAATCCAAATCGGATGCCCGGTTTGAGCTCGGCGCTCAAACTTCATTTTTAAAATACACTTAGTTCAAATGAACTGTTAGGACGGGTCCGGGGGTCTAAAATCTGAAATACCGGTCGGATGGCCGTGCCGATCATTCCAATACGACCGGGGAGATGAAAGTGACTTGTCAGAACTGACGGAATCCAAATCGGATGCCCGGTTTGAGCTCGGCGCTCAAACTTCATTTTTAAAATACACTTAGTTCAAATGAACTGTTAGGACGGGTCCGGGGGTCTAAAATTCGAAATACCGGTCGGATGGCCGTGCCGATCATTCCAATACGACCGGGGAGATGAAAGTGACTTGTCAGAACTGACGGAATCCAAATCGGATGCCCGGTTTGAGCTCGGCGCTCAAACTTCATTTTTAAAATACACTTAGTTCAAATGAACTGTTAGGACGGGGCATTTGGTTCTAAAATCTGAAATACCGGTCGGATGGCCGTGCCGATCATTCCAATACGACCGGGGAGATGAAAGTGACTTGTCAGAACTGACGGAATCCAAATCGGATGCCCGGTTTGAGCTCGGCGCTCAAACTTCATTTTTAAAATACACTTAGTTCAAATGAACTGTTAGGACGGGTCCGGGGGTCTAAAATTCGAAATACCGGTCGGATGGCCGTGCCGATCATTCCAATACGACCGGGGAGATGAAAGTGACTTGTCAGAACTGACGGAATCCAAATCGGATGCCCGGTTTGAGCTCGGCGCTCAAACTTCATTTTTAAAATACACTTAGTTCAAATGAACTGTTAGGACGGGTCCGGGGGTCTAAAATCTGAAATAGCGGTCGGATGGCCGTGCCGATCATTCCAATACGACCGGGGAGATGAAAGTGACTTGTCAGAACTGACGGAATCCAAATCGGATGCCCGGTTTGAGCTCGGCGCTCAAACTTCATTTTTAAAATACACTTAGTTCAAATGAACTGTTAGGACGGGTCCGGGGGTCTAAAATTCGAAATACCGGTCGGATGGCCGTGCCGATCATTCCAATACGACCGGGGAGATGAAAGTGACTTGTCAGAACTGACGGAATCCAAATCGGATGCCCGGTTTGAGCTCGGCGCTCAAACTTCATTTTTAAAATACACTTAGTTCAAATGAACTGTTAGGACGGGGCATTTGGTTCTAAAATCTGAAATACCGGTCGGATGGCCGTGCCGATCATTCCAATACGACCGGGGAGATGAAAGTGACTTGTCAGAACTGACGGAATCCAAATCGGATGCCCGGTTTGAGCTCGGCGCTCAAACTTCATTTTTAAAATACACTTAGTTCAAATGAACTGTTAGGACGGGTCCGGGGGTCTAAAATTCGAAATACCGGTCGGATGGCCGTGCCGATCATTCCAATACGACCGGGGAGATGAAAGTGACTTGTCAGAACTGACGGAATCCAAATCGGATGCCCGGTTTGAGCTCGGCGCTCAAACTTCATTTTTAAAATACACTTAGTTCAAATGAACTGTTAGGACGGGTCCGGGGGTCTAAAATCTGAAATACCGGTCGGATGGCCGTGCCGATCATTCCAATACGACCGGGGAGATGAAAGTGACTTGTCAGAACTGACGGAATCCAAATCGGATGCCCGGTTTGAGCTCGGCGCTCAAACTTCATTTTTAAAATACACTTAGTTCAAATGAACTGTTAGGACGGGTCCGGGGGTCTAAAATTCGAAATACCGGTCGGATGGCCGTGCCGATCATTCCAATACGACCGGGGAGATGAAAGTGACTTGTCAGAACTGACGGAATCCAAATCGGATGCCCGGTTTGAGCTCGGCGCTCAAACTTCATTTTTAAAATACACTTAGTTCAAATGAACTGTTAGGACGGGGCATTTGGTTCTAAAATCTGAAATACCGGTCGGATGGCCGTGCCGATCATTCCAATACGACCGGGGAGATGAAAGTGACTTGTCAGAACTGACGGAATCCAAATCGGATGCCCGGTTTGAGCTCGGCGCTCAAACTTCATTTTTAAAATACACTTAGTTCAAATGAACTGTTAGGACGGGTCCGGGGGTCTAAAATTCGAAATACCGGTCGGATGGCCGTGCCGATCATTCCAATACGACCGGGGAGATGAAAGTGACTTGTCAGAACTGACGGAATCCAAATCGGATGCCCGGTTTGAGCTCGGCGCTCAAACTTCATTTTTAAAATACACTTAGTTCAAATGAACTGTTAGGACGGGTCCGGGGGTCTAAAATCTGAAATACCGGTCGGATGGCCGTGCCGATCATTCCAATACGACCGGGGAGATGAAAGTGACTTGTCAGAACTGACGGAATCCAAATCGGATGCCCGGTTTGAGCTCGGCGCTCAAACTTCATTTTTAAAATACACTTAGTTCAAATGAACTGTTAGGACGGGTCCGGGGGTCTAAAATTCGAAATACCGGTCGGATGGCCGTGCCGATCATTCCAATACGACCGGGGAGATGAAAGTGACTTGTCAGAACTGACGGAATCCAAATCGGATGCCCGGTTTGAGCTCGGCGCTCAAACTTCATTTTTAAAATACACTTAGTTCAAATGAACTGTTAGGACGGGGCATTTGGTTCTAAAATCTGAAATACCGGTCGGATGGCCGTGCCGATCATTCCAATACGACCGGGGAGATGAAAGTGACTTGTCAGAACTGACGGAATCCAAATCGGATGCCCGGTTTGAGCTCGGCGCTCAAACTTCATTTTTAAAATACACTTAGTTCAAATGAACTGTTAGGACGGGTCCGGGGGTCTAAAATTCGAAATACCGGTCGGATGGCCGTGCCGATCATTCCAATACGACCGGGGAGATGAAAGTGACTTGTCAGAACTGACGGAATCCAAATCGGATGCCCGGTTTGAGCTCGGCGCTCAAACTTCATTTTTAAAATACACTTAGTTCAAATGAACTGTTAGGACGGGTCCGGGGGTCTAAAATCTGAAATACCGGTCGGATGGCCGTGCCGATCATTCCAATACGACCGGGGAGATGAAAGTGACTTGTCAGAACTGACGGAATCCAAATCGGATGCCCGGTTTGAGCTCGGCGCTCAAACTTCATTTTTAAAATACACTTAGTTCAAATGAACTGTTAGGACGGGTCCGGGGGTCTAAAATTCGAAATACCGGTCGGATGGCCGTGCCGATCATTCCAATACGACCGGGGAGATGAAAGTGACTTGTCAGAACTGACGGAATCCAAATCGGATGCCCGGTTTGAGCTCGGCGCTCAAACTTCATTTTTAAAATACACTTAGTTCAAATGAACTGTTAGGACGGGGCATTTGGTTCTAAAATCTGAAATACCGGTCGGATGGCCGTGCCGATCATTCCAATACGACCGGGGAGATGAAAGTGACTTGTCAGAACTGACGGAATCCAAATCGGATGCCCGGTTTGAGCTCGGCGCTCAAACTTCATTTTTAAAATACACTTAGTTCAAATGAACTGTTAGGACGGGTCCGGGGGTCTAAAATTCGAAATACCGGTCGGATGGCCGTGCCGATCATTCCAATACGACCGGGGAGATGAAAGTGACTTGTCAGAACTGACGGAATCCAAATCGGATGCCCGGTTTGAGCTCGGCGCTCAAACTTCATTTTTAAAATACACTTAGTTCAAATGAACTGTTAGGACGGGTCCGGGGGTCTAAAATCTGAAATAGCGGTCGGATGGCCGTGCCGATCATTCCAATACGACCGGGGAGATGAAAGTGACTTGTCAGAACTGACGGAATCCAAATCGGATGCCCGGTTTGAGCTCGGCGCTCAAACTTCATTTTTAAAATACACTTAGTTCAAATGAACTGTTAGGACGGGTCCGGGGGTCTAAAATTCGAAATACCGGTCGGATGGCCGTGCCGATCATTCCAATACGACCGGGGAGATGAAAGTGACTTGTCAGAACTGACGGAATCCAAATCGGATGCCCGGTTTGAGCTCGGCGCTCAAACTTCATTTTTAAAATACACTTAGTTCAAATGAACTGTTAGGACGGGGCATTTGGTTCTAAAATCTGAAATACCGGTCGGATGGCCGTGCCGATCATTCCAATACGACCGGGGAGATGAAAGTGACTTGTCAGAACTGACGGAATCCAAATCGGATGCCCGGTTTGAGCTCGGCGCTCAAACTTCATTTTTAAAATACACTTAGTTCAAATGAACTGTTAGGACGGGTCCGGGGGTCTAAAATTCGAAATACCGGTCGGATGGCCGTGCCGATCATTCCAATACGACCGGGGAGATGAAAGTGACTTGTCAGAACTGACGGAATCCAAATCGGATGCCCGGTTTGAGCTCGGCGCTCAAACTTCATTTTTAAAATACACTTAGTTCAAATGAACTGTTAGGACGGGTCCGGGGGTCTAAAATCTGAAATACCGGTCGGATGGCCGTGCCGATCATTCCAATACGACCGGGGAGATGAAAGTGACTTGTCAGAACTGACGGAATCCAAATCGGATGCCCGGTTTGAGCTCGGCGCTCAAACTTCATTTTTAAAATACACTTAGTTCAAATGAACTGTTAGGACGGGTCCGGGGGTCTAAAATTCGAAATACCGGTCGGATGGCCGTGCCGATCATTCCAATACGACCGGGGAGATGAAAGTGACTTGTCAGAACTGACGGAATCCAAATCGGATGCCCGGTTTGAGCTCGGCGCTCAAACTTCATTTTTAAAATACACTTAGTTCAAATGAACTGTTAGGACGGGTCCGGGGGTCTAAAATTCGAAATACCGGTCGGATGGCCGTGCCGATCATTCCAATACGACCGGGGAGATGAAAGTGACTTGTCAGAACTGACGGAATCCAAATCGGATGCCCGGTTTGAGCTCGGCGCTCAAACTTCATTTTTAAAATACAAGATGAAATTTGAACTTATATTGGGTGTGTGTATTTATATATATGAAAATGAGCTGGCTTAAACTATTGGCATACTCTTGTTAATGCTTGATTTCTTTATTAAGTCTTGTTAATGCTTGATTTCTTTATTAAGGATTTGATTATAATTTTTTTAAATGATATACAGGATCATCCGTCGCGAGATGTTGGACGAGACGACGACCAGGATGATGTTGGACGAGACGACGACCAGGATGAGACATATGTGGAGGATTTGTGATTTTATTTTAGTTGTGTATGTTGTCATTTTATTATTATGGATGTATGATTAATTTGTGATTTTATTTTAATTGTGTGTAATTTGAGGTTCGTGGAGATTGTGATCCGTGTAGTTGATTTATTATTGTTTTATGAAATTGTTATTTATCAGGTGTTTGTATGTGATGAATTTGAGATTTGTCCTGTGTAGTTGATTTTATATTTATGTTATGAATTTGTTATTTATCAGGTAATTTATTTATCAGTTTAAATAAATTTTTAAAAAAAAAATAATGCAAAATTAGCGACCGCATGGAGACTGAATTGCGACCGAATAGCGACTATACGTTATATTTCTTTTATTAAATTATTATACTTGGCGACCGATTGGCGACCGAATTGAGACCGAATAAATCCGATAGGTTAATTTTATTTTTAAAAATACAACATAATTAGAGACCGAATAGCGACCGACTTGAGACCGATTTAATTAGCGACCAATCAGGCGACCGATTATAATCGGTCTCTATTAACGACTGATACTGCGACCGAAATATGTCGGTCGCTATATAGCGACTAGTATATAGCGACCGACATATTCGGTCGCTAGATAGTCTCTATTCGGTCGCAATGAAGATTTGCGACCGATCTAAGACTGAATAGCGACCGCTAGGTCGGTCGCTATCCGCGATTTTTCTTGTAGTGAGTACATTATCGATATATTCTTGTTCACGAAAGGCCAATATCATGTTCTTGTTCTATTCTTGCTAGTTCATTCTTGTTCTCATTCCATCTTATATGATTGTCCTGTTACTTTGGTTTAATCGCGTGATCATCGCATTGCATGATTTTGCCTTATTTCTCTAGAGCTAAAATGTTAATTATTTTAATAGTGCCTTCATGTTGATGCGGAGATACCTACTGGGTAAGTGTGCTCATTACCTATTTTCCAATATTTTTTCAGGAGATGGAAGTAGTTCAGATTCGGATTTGGGCTATACTAGTGGCGGGTCCGGAAGTGAGTGAAAGTCTTGTAAAGCTACAAGTGAAGACTTAGGAAGTCTATAATGTTTAGATTGAGTCAATGTAATTTTCTTATTTTTTGAGTCTAGTAGAATGAAAGGTGATTATTGTAAAGAAATACTTTGATCATTTATGAAATAAAGTTAGAGTTTGATTAAATTCTGTGCAATTGCATTTATGTGTGTGATTGTCTCACGCTTTGGTCGTTCTTGCTTGTAAGAGGCTTACCATACCGGCTGTTCGCGCTCCCCGAGCGAGTCTTCCGCTGTAATAAAGGCTCGGGACGTGACAGTTAAGTTGGTATCAGAGCCTAAATCTCAGGACTTACGGAAAGGAATCACGTCATAGGATAAGTCCAAGGTTTAAGGACCCCTACCTATGAACTAAGGAAGAAATTCCATACCCATGTGAGGATTGGGTAGGGCCCGGGATAAGATAATCAATTAGCTTTAAGGTTGATTCTCATGAGAAATAACAAGTTGTTATTTTTCTCTCTCAGGTACCCTATTTTACAAATGGCTCATCGCGTAGATTGGGACGGTATGCAACAAACAATTGCCGGCCTCACTCAGGCATTGTAAACTATAGCACAAGGTGGTGCAGGGGCAAGGGCTGGTGACCTACATTGCAACTTCTGGAGTCTAAATCCTCCGCAATTCTATGGATCTTCAAATCTCGATGAGGCAGAAAATTGGATCGATGAGATGAATAGGATATTTGACGTTATTCAATGCACTGATCAGGAGAAAGTGCGTCTAGCAACATTTCAACTAAATAAAGATGCCCGTACATGGTGGAAGTCAGTTCTGGCACCTCCGGCCGATGCACCTCATACATGGGATGATTTTCTTACTTTATTCCGTACCAAGTATTTTTCTGAGCATGTAAAGGAAAGGAAGGCCATTGAGTTTGCCTCCCTTCGTCAAGGGATGATGTCGGTGGCAGAATATGAGCTGCAGTTTTCAAGACTAGCACCATATGCACCACACCTTATTAGCACGGAATTATTAAAAGCAAATCGATTTATGGACGGGTTACGGCCCGGTTTCATTCAGCAACTTGGGACACAGAATATCCGCACTTATGCGGAGATGGTTCAGAGGGCATATCTATGCGAGAGGACCTTAGAGAAGGTCGAAAAGTTGAAAGGAAAAGGAGAAGAATCTAGCCGACGATCTGATCGGCATTATAAGAGGGAGAAGTTTAGCATCACGGAGCCATACAAAAGCCGTGACAGCAAGAAAAGATCAAGGAGCGGGAATGGTGAAAGTTCCCAGAAGAATAATAAAAAGGTTAAGGAAGAGAAGGAGTAAGTTGTCTCGGCATGCACTTTTTATGAGAAATTTGGCCACTTGGCTGAAGAATGCTGGAAGCACCTCGGTGCTTATTTACGTTGTGGAAGTAGGGAGCATCGTGTGCCAGATTTCCCCCATATGAAAGATCAATCAGCTAATGGAGGACGTAGGAGGCAGGCTCGCCTCAATGCCGTTCTAGACGAAGAGGAAGCGCCCAGGGATGATGGGCTTATGGAAGGTACTCTTCAAATTTGTTTTCATCCTGCATTTGTGCTATTTGATACTGGTGCCTCTCATTCTTTTATTTCCACTACCTTTGCAAAAACGTTGCCAATTTCATCAGTCCCTTTACCTTCAGACCTTGCTATTAATACACCTTTAGGATCTAGAACCAAGCTCACCGAGTATTATCCTAATAGCGAAGTGATAGTAGAAGGTCACAATCTCCCCGCAAACCTCGTGTGCCTTGACATGAAAGGTTATGATGCCATCTTAGGGGTGGATTGGCTTGTAGACCATGATGCTCATATTAATTGCCAAAATATGATTATATCTTTTCGAAAGTCCGGTCTTCCAAGATTTTCTTTTCTTGGCATCAAATACAAGAAACATCCTACCATTATATCTTATCTTCACGCTTGCAAGCTTATCTCGTAAGGATGTGAAACTTTTCTTGCTTCAGTCATTATCACCGAATCTAAGGAAATTATCCTAGCAAACATTCCTATTACAAATGACTTCCCAGACGTGTTCCCATCTGAACTACCTAGTTTACCGCCCGAGAGGGAAGTAAACTTTACCATCGAACTCATTCCAGGAGCAACACCTATTTCTATAGCCCCTTACAGGATGTCCCCCACAGAACTCAAGGAACTAAAAAGGCAATTGCAGGAACTACTAGACAAGGGTTTCATCAGACCTAGCACATCCCCTTGGGGTGCGCCGATTTTATTTGTCAAGAAGAATGATGGTTCTCTCAAGCTTTGCATCGATTACCGACGACTGAATCAGCTGACAATTAAAAACAAGTATCCATTGCCGCGTATTGATGAGCTCTTCGATCAGCTTTCGGGAGCAGAATATTTTTTTAAGATTGACCTCAGATCAGGTTATCATCAGCTTAGAATCAAAGAGGAAGATATTTATAAATCAGCTTTTCGAAGTCGTTATGGCCACTGTGAATTCGTGGTAATGCCGTTTGGGTTAACTAATGCCCCAGCAGTATTTATGCAACTTATGAACAGTGTCTTCCAGCCATACCTGGATCAATTCATTATCGTCTTCATCGATGATATCCTGATATACTCCAAGACAAAAGAAGAACATGAAGAACATTTGAAAATAGCTTTGCAAACACTTAGAGAACACAAGCTTTATGCCAAACTCAATAAGTGTGAATTCTGACTCGAGGAAGTCTCATTCCTAGGCCACATTATTTCAAAAGAAGGTATTACTGTGGATCCTTCTAAGGTAGAAGCTGTCAAGAATTGGAGTCGGCCTACGACTGTGTCTGAAGTAAGGAGCTTTCCGGGTCTAGCTGGTTATTATAGAAGATTCATTAAGGACTTCTCAAAAATTGCTGTTCCTTTAACTAGACTTACGAGAAAAGAAAATCCTTTTGTCTGGTCAGAGGAATGTGAGAAGAGTTTTCAAAACCTTAAGAATCACCTTACAACAGCTCCTATTCTAACACTACCGATGGAGGGTGGTGGATTTGAAGTATATACGGATGCGTCTGGAATTGGCTTAGGATGTGTCCTTATGCAAAATGGAAAGGTGATTTGCTATTCTTCAAGATAATTGAAACGTCACAAAGAAAATTATCATGTACATGATTTAGAATTGGCAGCGGTTATTTTCGCCTTGAAAATTTGGCGTCATTATCTTTATGGAGAAAAGTTTACGATCTACTCAGACCATAAGAGCTTGAAATATTTATTCTCTCAAAAAGAGCTTAACATGAGGCAAAGGAGGTGGTTAGAATATCTCAAGGACTTTGATTTTGCTATTCAATATCATCCTGGTAAGGAAAATGCTGTAGCAGATACACTCAGTAGCAAACCAATGGGTATGTTATCAAGTCTCATGATTAGTGTAACTAACCTTATTCCTCAATTTGCTCAGTTGAATTTAGATGTTGACATTAAGGAAGAAGATTACTTCATAGTTAATATCCGAGATCAACCTACATTAATAGAGGATTTGACCAAGTTACAAGAGGATGATCCAGTTTTACTGGAAATTAAGGCCAATATTGAACAAAGGCCGGATTTTTCTACTTCTAATGATGGAAGATTGCTATTCAAGGGCCGAATGTGTATACCGGATCATGAGGATACAAAGAAATTGATCCTAGAAGAAGCACATAAATCAAAGTACACCATTCATCCAGGAGGTATAAAAATATATCAGGATCTCAAAAGAAACTTTTGGTGGCCCAATATGAAGAGGGAAATAGCTGACTTCGTGTCTCATTGTCTAACCTGCAACAAGTTAAAGCTGAACATTTTAGACCCGCAGGTAAATTACATCCCTTAAATATTCCCGAATGGAAATGGGAGAGCATAGGGATGGACTTCATTATGGGTTTACCTAAGACAAGAGGTGGACACGATGGCATATGGGTAATCATAGATCGATTGACTAAATCTGCACACTTCATACCAATAAAGAGTCGATGGTCTGTGGATATTCTAGCAGCATTGTACATAAAGGAAATTATCAAATTACATGGTGTCCCTGTCACTATTGTATCAGATAGAGATCCTCGATTCACATCATAGTTTTGGAAAGGTCTACAACATTCACTAGGGACCAGATTAAATTTTAGCACAACCTTTCATCCACAAACTGATGGTCAGACGGAAAGAACAAATCAGGTGGTAGAAGACATGCTCAGGGCTTGTGTCATTGATTTTGGAGGAAGTTGGCATGATCACTTGCCTCTGGTGAAATTTGCATATAATAACAGCTATCAAGCAAGCATACAAATGGCACATTTTGAAGCTCTATATGGGAAAAGTTGTCGATCTCCAATATGTTGGAATGAAATAGGGGAAAAGTAATTTTTAGGCCCCGACCTTATTAGGGATTCTACGGAGAAAATCAAGCTCATTCAAGAGAGAATGAAAATGGCACAAGATAGGTAAAAGTCTTATGCCGATAATCGAAGACGTGACTTGGAGTTTCAGGTAGGAGATCGTATATATTTGAAAGTTTCTCCAGGTCGTGGTATTCGAAGATTTGGCATTAAAGGAAAGCTAACTCCAAGGTTCATTGGCCCATTTAAAATTCCTGAAAGGGTTGGTGAAGTGGCTTATAAATTGGCTTTACCTCCACAATTAGCAGGAGTTCATGATGTATTTCACGTCTCCATGCTGAAGAAATATGTATACGATCCTGACCATATTATCACTTATGACAATCTGGAGATTCAGAAGGATATGACATATGAGCAAACGCCAATAAAGATTCTGGATCGGGAAGTGCGTCAACTAAGAAATAAGGTTAGCCCTATGGTCAAAATTCAATGGAAGAAAACATGGCCATACGAAGCAACATGGGAAACCGAAGCAGTCATGAGAAAAAGATTTCCCGAATTATTTAACTGTAAGTACACTCTCCACAATCCATGTCTTGAATTTGGGGACCAAATTCTTCTAAGTGGTGGAGGGTGTAGTGCCCCAGAATTTTATATAAATAATTTTTTAGAATTTATAAAGGCCTAAATATATTAATAAATGGATTCTGAGACTAATAAGTCACTATAAGGCCCAATTAGGTTAAATAATTAACCAAGCCTATTTGCACATCATCTAAAAGGTTTAAGGCCCAAAACCATTAAGTTTGGCCCATGTTCTAGAAGGTTATTTAGCTTATTTACGGATTTTAAGGATAGAGACTAATTATCTAAGATAATTATATGGATAAATGAATAAAAAAGTTTTATTTATTTGAAACTCTATATACGTTGACTATAACTGTAAGGCCCGTGCCTTAATGGATCCGTAATGGACTTTGTTTTAGTATTTGTTCTGGAATTTCCGGCTATTTTCCTGGATTTTTAGGAATTTTTCTGATATTTTTCCGGATTTATTTGGAGCTTTGCGGGTTATTAGAGATTAATAAGATTTTAATATATATAATAATTATATAATATATTTTTTAATTTTATTTTTCTTCTCTTTTAATCCCTCACCCTCTCTCTCTCTCTCTCTCCCTCGTCGATCTCACCCTCACTCTCTCTCTCCTCTCGCCGATCGCCTCTCTCCCCTCCCCTTGGGAAGCAGGCTTTTTGGCGCCGGATTGAGGCGTGGGAGGTACCGGTGGATTCCTCGCGTCGCGTGCATCGCGTGGACGCCCACCTCGACGTGTCTCGTGGCTCGTGGGAGCGAGGCGGAGCGTGAAGGCCTCGTGGCTCTTCCTCCTTGCATGCGGCCATTTCGTCGGTTTCGGCTCGCAAAAGGTAGGGGGATGGAATCCTGATCTCGCTAGGATCATTTCCTATAGCTCGTTCGTCTGATTAGAACCCCGTAACATGCTTAATGTTCATATTTCATAACTTTGGGGTTTTAGCTTAATTCTTGAATTTGATGCATTGTGGGCTTTGCATGCGTGGTATTTGGGCGTTATTTTGTTGTTTGGGTTGTATGGTTTGACAGGTTACAGGTTTCTACGATGTTACCCGATGATTTTTATCATCCGGGAGGGCTCCAATTTTCAAACCGTACCCGCCTGTGTTCCAGGTGGTGTGACGGTCATGCCAGGAACCGTCACACGCCTGACGGTCCTTAGTGGACGCGTCATTTCCAAACAACGGCCCGATGAGGGTGTGTTATTTGGAGAGTAACAGTGGGATCCCCATCCGTTACTCGTCCATCGTTTTACGTTGACCGGGTGAGGCGGTTAGCCCGACGGCCAGTCGGCCGGCCGTCGCTTCCGTCCGACGCGCCTGATCGAGCGCGTCGCTTCGCCTGCGTCTGATTTCGAACGATGTACGTTGGTTTTTGGCCTCGGGTGGATGTAACGGCGGTGACCCAACGCGTTGCATCAATGTAACGCACAGGGCCCCTACCGTTACATTCCCTTTTGGGTCCTTTGGGCTGGAACTCTGGTGGAAGTGACGGATGGAGACAGACGCGTCGTTTTTGGTGTAACGCGCCAGTCCCCGACCGTTACTTTCATGTAGCGCGTGGCCATCCGACCGTCGCTTGCCTGTTGGGTTCTAGCTGTTGCCAGCCTTTTCGTTATGCGTGCCATTCCATATATATGCCATATTTATATTATTTTGTCGTACGATGGCATGTTTCTCATACCAATAGAGTAGCTTTTCTCTCCATGCAATGGAGCCACTGTTGTTGCCCTAGGTCTGTTGAGTACCGACCCGCTTGGGGATAGCGGAGGGGTGTTTCCCATACACGGTTTGTAAGCTAGTTCCGTGGGCTCCCAGCCAATGGTAGCATCCTACCAAGGGAGAAAACTAGCTAGAGGGAGTCAGTGTGTGCACACGTGGTCGGAGACTGTGGACTGACACCGACGGGTGCCACTCCGACTGGTCACTTGGTTTGGTACTATTTACGCGCTCAGCTTGTCGCTTTGACGACTGCGAGTGCTTGAGACGCAGTGTAAGTCGTCAGTGGACGCTTCTGGTTTCTGCTCCAGTGGTTGTCCTTCCTTATTGTTTGGATTAGTTAAGGCTTATTCTATTTTGGTAGATTTAGTTTTAGTCACGTGCATTTATTCATTATTGGCATGTGTTAGCTGTTATACCTGTTTAGATAGAGTTTACAGCTTTCTTGTGATTAGTTAATCATGCCATTACTTGTCATTTTATTTAAATGCATGCTCTAATTGCCGTTATTTTTGCATGAATGCGTGTTAGTGCGAGGCAGGGATCCGCGTGACCCCTACTGAATCTGGCTGTGACTCACCCTTCTCCTTTCAGGTGAGCCGTGCCCGTCGTCTCCCGGAGCTTCGTGAGCTGTTTCGGAGACCGCGTCTAGCTGCCAGCTTTAGTCGAGCCGCCTTTTGAGGCTTTTGTTGTACTTTTGCCGGGGTATGCCCCGTGTAGTTGTACTCTGGTGGACTAGTACTCTTGTTTATCTGGACTAATGTATATATATCACTCTGATTATTTTGAATTGCTTCCGCACTTGTGTTAATTTTATTACTTAATTGTAATCTACGCGTTCCAAATTCCAGTTCGTTATACATTCCCTTGACATAACCCTACTAACCCTTCAGGGGCCTCATCAGCCTCTTGGGTGGCTTCCCTAGTTCTTGGTATCGGTGTATCGATGTTATCGGTATATCGGTATCTTGAACTCTGGGTCGTTACAATAACGGTCTATCGCAAGACCGTCACATTCACCTAACGCGCCTGCGTTCGACCGTTACACTCTGCAGATTCCGTAAGAGGAAGAACTTATAAAAAGATGGAAACTTGATGATCTTATCTACTAGGGATCAATGTGTGAAGAGTTATAACATTACTAAGGACTCGTAGAGATCATGTTTTAACAAATTAAAGACTCTAGAATCGATCTAATCTTCCAACCCTAGCCAAAACCCTATAAATAGGACCTAGTTTTGATCTGCGCGACCCTTACTTTTGCTCGCTTGGAATCAAGGTAAGAAGTCGTAATCTCAGGTAAGTTCTTTAGAAATATTTGTTTGCAATACTTTAGACTAACTCCTCTCCAAATTTTATATCTTTAGGTCAAGAGGTCGTGGAGTTAGAGCCCAAGGAAGTTGCTGAAAAGTCACAGGAAGAAGGGAACTAGGGCTCGGTGTTCAGACCATAATTGTGTGTTTAAAGCCTAGACAAGAGATAGGTCATCTCATGAACGGCAAAAACATCTTGATAGGACTAAAAGTCTCTGATTTGATTGAATTTCATGCATCATAGATCATCAATTTCATGTTTTCATAGTTCCATGCATGTCATACATCTCTTAGTCTTAAATAGAAATAAAAGAAGTTATCTTGTCTATTCACTGGAACCCATGTATATAGATAGCCTATACTTCGTTACCAGGCCTAGAATAGACATGGTATTTAATTTAGACATGATGTGATGTGATCTCTTAGGTTTCATATCATTTTCTGTCAGCAGATACTGTAACGCACCATAGTAGGACCGTCACACTTAAGTAACGGCCATACGATGGACCGTCACAGTCCCTGATTGCCTATTGATTTCTCTGTTGACTCTGACGCATCTATGCAGGAGCGTTACATTCTGTAACGGTTGCTCGATAAACCGTCACACTCCCTGTGACGCGCCTTGGCTAGACCGTCAGGTTCCTGTGTACTGTCAACTCAAGACAGAATAAGACTTATCAATGTTACTTACTATTAAGCTTAGTTAATTAAGTTTTTACCTGATTATGTGACGTGAAGGTTAATTACTCATTCATGATAGGTATTGCATGTTTTGGCATCTTATTGTTACTTTAAGTTATGTTAATTTCATGAGCCCAAACTCTATAGTTTTGTAATTAGAAACATGATTTTGAATGATGTATTGATGGAGTTTTTATCATGATTTCACATCGATATATATCTATATATATATTCTTCCTCTATCAATAGAGTCATTTCTATAAATACATGGCACATACTCCGGTATGTTGACCATTAGTTCACATTTTTCACTATAGGAACATATTCTTGAACATGAGGACCTCTCTATTGGATATTCCTTCCAATGGACTAGGAAATCTTGTTTCAAGGCCTCCGTAATTCTCCACGCGCCAGGGATTCCCACTAGGACGCCGAGTTAGTTGTACCATTAAAACCCATTAACTAGAATGCACTATCGTGTTTTATGATTCTAGTAATGTAACGGCCTTACATTGGACCATCAGGCTCACGTAACGGCCCATTGCATGACCGTCACATTTCTGTGGATCTATTTTGTCTTTCTAGACTCGGATCACTGTAACGGCCCACTACTGGAGCGTCACAGGATGTAACGGCCCATTAGATGACCGTCACACAGCTTGTATATGTTAAACCAAGGTTTGACCAAAGGGTTGATTTTCTAAGGTTCTAGATGGACTAATGATAATCTAGAACTTATCATATTAATCAAGGAACTTAATATGATGAATGAAAAAAATAAAGAATGTACTGTTATGCTGCCGATTTATTTCCATAAGCATAGCATTGTTAGGGTGCTTGGCCCGGATACAGAGGGGGGGTGAATGAATCCTTCTACGAATAATGGATTAAATTTAAAAACCGGATGCTAGATAAGGAAACAGAATGGAACCAATTCTATTCAACTCAAATACAATCACATTGAGCGCACCTATTCAAGCATCTAGCGGAAGCAAACCAGACAATCAAGCCACTGCTCAATAGATTTTTAGGTGGTTCGGTCCTTCAGACCTACATCCACCCCTCACTCCCAACCGGAGTGAGGCTTCACTAGCGAACGCTAGAACCAAGCAGACTCAGTCTGCAAACAGTTGCTGCCATACAGCTTGACCAGGGGAACAACCTCCCCTCTTCCTCCAAACCGGAGGGAACCTCTGGACTTGAATCCACAAGCCCAGAACCGGAGACAAGTCTCCCTTCCTCCAAGCCGGAGGGAACCCACAAGTAGCTCCCAGCTACTTGCAACTGGAGATCAGATCTCCCTTCCTCCTAACCGGAGGGAACACGACCTCAGACCAGAGGATCGGAAAGCACAACAAACCAGAAAACAAAGGAAAAAAACAATAAACGAAAATAACTTCAGCAAACAGAAGCTGAAACACGAAATGCACAATTTGGCTCCTAACAGAGCTGACTGGCCTGGATCTGATCCACGGTCCAGTGAAGACAGATCTTCAGGTAAACTTCTTTCTTCTTCTCCACGAGCTCTCTCACTCACTCTCTATCTCTCTTTCTTTCTCTTACACTCTCTTCCTCTTTCACACGAGCACTATCTCTCTCTCTCACTTTTTCTTCTTCTGCTGGATCGAGCTCTCTGTAACACTGCCTTTTCTTTCTTGGCTCAGATCCTTTTTCTATCTGGATCGTGGCTCTCTGTATGAGCTTTTCTTCTCGCCAACTCGATCGACCTTCATCTGTGGACGAAGGCTTCCTTATATAGCATCAGCAGCAGGTGGATAGGGCACAAGACGCGTGTGCCTCCCACGCTTGATCCAGAACTTTCTTGCCACGTGCCTTCATTGCATTTTGTTCCTCTTGTCTTGGATCACGTGCAGCCCAGGTGTGTGAAATGTTCTTCCTCGGACCTGTAATGAGATTAACACCATTAGTCAATCAGAGTTCGCTGCATGCTTATTTAAAGCTAAGGCGCACGAGGTATGTAATGTCAACACAGGGTGACTACTTCACGAGGTTGGAAGTGAACGAACTGTGATACAATGAACAAGGCTAACACAACAAGGAAGATGACACGAGATGCAACTAGAGGACAGAGAGAAGCGACACAAGGTTCACACAGAAAACGACACGAGGTATGCTGTGACAGAACAGACCTAATGAAGAGAACGACACGAGATACACACTATGATAGAGATAATACTTCAAAGAGAACTATACAAAGTGTGGTCAAAGCAAGAACGATACGAGGTCTAGTGAGAAGGACCAACACGAAGACGGTAAGAACAGCACGAAGTGAAGAACAATCGACACGAAGTATAGTGGTGACAAAACCACACACTACACAGAGAACGACACAAGGTGGTGGCACAGAAAGCAACACGAAGTGCTGCAATGTTCTGCACGCAGTGAAACAAAAACGACACGGAGTGAAAAACGACACGAAGACGTGAGAAGGAAAAAAAAACGACACGAAGTGAAAAACGACACGAGGTGAAAACAACACGAAGACATGAAACAACACTTAAGACGAAGTTGACACGGAGTGAAAACGACATGGAGTACATAAAACCAACACGAAGACATATCAACACGAATACGTGGACAAACAGTGACCGACACGAAGTGTGGTTACTAAGTAGGAACGACTCGAGGTCTACAGGAAAACTACTCGAAGTTCATCAGAACTTTTAGAGCAGCTTCAGGAACACGACACGAAGACCTGAGAAGGAAGGACGACACGAAGAGCAACAGTAAATGACACGCGATGAAAACAACAATGACTGACAACGATACGAACTGAACAGAACTAACACGTGTTGAAGACAAAACAAAGATAGAAACAGTCATTGACACGGAGTCAAAATGACACGGGGTTTACTGGGAAACGACTCGAAGTTCATCAGAACAAATCGAGCTGCTACAGTAAACAACACGAAGACAGAACAGTAATTGACACGTGGTGAAACGACACGGGGTAAAAACGACACGAAGATGAAATTGACACATACTGAAAACAACACGAAGACAGTCCTTGTATACCTGAAGTGAAGACATATTTCTGAACACTACTAAGACTTATAGTGTTGTCATCATCAAAACATGTAAAGATTCAACGAGACTCAACAATCTCCCCCTTTTTGATGGATGGCAACACTATGAGTCTTGAGTCTTTGCAGAGAAAGGAAAAACACTAAATAGCCATTCTCAACGAGCTAGCAACGGCCTGCATTAAACATTCTCAAGAACGAGCTTGCAAAAACCAACGAGCTCAAAAGCCTGATTTCTCCCCTTTGACATCATCAAAAAGAATGAAACAAGAAGAATGCAACAATGCAAATGATATGAGTTAAATTAATAAGTCCAAGAGTCTGAGAGAGAAGGCCTCAAAAGGGCAACAAAATACAGAGCATAGTCTTTTCAGGAAAAGTATCTGGCTTGTCTGCTAGAGGGGCCACGCGGCCTGCCAAGAGGTGGTCTCCCCTTGGAGGAGCAGAAGAATGTTCTTGAGGTGGAGTTCTGCTGGAAGAGGCGTGACCAGGTGTTGAACCCAAGATAGACTGAAATTCCTTTAAATCATTTGATAGTTCAGCAAGCCAATACGCCACAGTGCTTCTGACATTTGCCACTTCAGAAATAATGTCGTCTTGGCGAACATTGACCGTTTCATATCTGTCAGACAGAGTTGTCATTTCTGATAAGAAGGTGACCAACTTATCATAGATTTGCTGAATGCCTGGACCTAGGGCACTTGAAGACTTCTTCAACAATTCTAAAGCTGTTCTGATCTCATAGCAATGATCTATTATGGTAGAAGACATTTTGAAGGAGGAAATATTAACATCATGTGACTCTCTCAGAGCTTTTGCAATTTTTGAACAAATCTCCTGTAATCCTTCCATCAAGGATTTGTTTGCATCATCTGAAGCCCTTTTGTTTAGAAGGAATCGTCTCCATTCAGTGAGGAGAGATATCTCAAGCTTCAGTAATCTGGTATGTACCTGATTAATGTTGAGAGTGACAAATGTAAGCAGATCATCTAATTTCTTGTCTTGTTTTAGCATCTGCTGAGTCAGGTTTATGAGAAGCTCTTCAATGTTGGGCGCCCGAGTAGATTCAATGTTGGGTGCCTCTGCAGATAGAAGTCTGGGTGGACCTAGAGGTGTACCAAAAAATTCACTGCCAGGTGCAGTTCTCTCAGCTGCTTCCTCTTGTACTGGCATTTGACTGCTCTCAGCTGGGACCTGAACTTCATCTTCAGCTTGAGTTTCTTTCTGAGGGAATATATCTTCAGGTTCCTCTTCTTCACTTGAAGATTCTGTATCTAGTTCTATGACAGGAACCTTTTCTCTATCTTCCATGAGTTCCTGATCTGCAGGGCTGCCAACTAAGGTCTGCTCAAGACTTTCAGATACGACCAAGTTGGTAGCCTTTTCCAAGCTTCGCTCAACAGTTTCTCTTAAAATTTCATTAACAAAAGCAGCAAGATCTTGATCAGTACTGTCTTGCTCTTTAGCTGGCTGTTCTTCAGGCACTATTACCTCTTCAGATGTCTTCCCAAAAGAATCAAATAGCCCAGCAATAGTTGCATCTAGATCTGTCTGAATGCTTTCGTCAGACAATCTGATGTCCTCAGATGCAGCCTCAACTAGCCTCTGAAAGGAGAAGGATACTTCGGTGGGTGCAGCTGGCAAGGTGGACTCTGGTTGTTCAGCTGGTGTTTCCTGATGATCAATCTCAGAAACTAATTGCTCACCAGTTGGGGCTAAGACTTGAAATTCTTCCAAATGCTCCCCCTGAGTTTGTGATTCCCTGGCCTTTTGGACCTTAACTTGCCCCACCATAGAAGAGTCCTCTAAGCCCAAAAACACTGAACAAAATTCATATTAAAAATGTTTCGGGCCTTAACTTCTGATGCGGCCTCTCCATCCAAGCAAATCTCAGAATGCTTGAAGATGTTTGTCATATGGGCGGCATAGGGAAGATGTCTCTTGGATCCAATGCATCCCTTCATGACATTAAAAATGATCTCTGGCAGACATATCTTCACATTTTGAATCAGACAAAACAGTAGAAATCTCTGCGTGTCTGTAATTCTTCCTCTAGCCCCAGTCTGTGGGGTGATAATGGAAGCAATGACGTTCTGAAGGAGCTTGTGAAGAGGAGGAAATGACGATGTCTGATAAGCTTTTAGCTTCAACTGCCCCTTATCATGAATGTTACTGGGTTTACCAGTAATGACAGAGAAAGCTTCATGGAGACTGTATCGAAAGCTTCCCTCTACCTCCCCTTTATCTGGAATACCGAGAGCTTTGTGAAGGGAGTCACATGTAACAGTTATCTCGACCCCTTTAACAGATGATAACAAGGTAGACTTGTCTCGGCTCAAGGACAAGTTATTGTAAAATTCCATTACCGGCCTAGGGTAATAGACACGGTGATTTTCTAAGAAATTTCTCCACTCCTGAAACTCAAAGATTTTCAACAATTCTGGAAACTTCGAGACCAAGGTTTCATCTCCGAAATCTATTATTCTAGGAGGAATGATTTTCCCACTTTCTAAGAACACGGTAGACTGAGAAAACCTGGTACCTTGTTCTGAAGAGACTTCCGCAGCAGGTTCTGGCTCAAGACATCTCTGTTGCTTAGATGAAGGCTCTTCAACTATTTCTTTTCCCTTCCTCTTTCTTTCACCCGGAGCTGCTGACCTTTGCTGATCCATCTGCCGGAACTTCCAGAGTATCAACTCTCTCTTGCAGGCTGCTGTTGGACGCGATGCTAGACTGAAGAGAGGAATGGACCTCTGTGGGGGGAAGAAGGTGAGCGGGAAGAGATGGAGATAGGTTTGAAGAAGACGCTCAAGGTGGAGCGGCACGGGGATGAATAGGAATCGACAAGGGGAAATAAGGGTTTGAGGTTGAAGACGTGTGAAAAAAAAAAGGTGTTGTCGAGTAGC
The DNA here is from genome assembly GCA_022559845.1 of Amorphophallus konjac. Lineage (NCBI taxonomy): Eukaryota > Viridiplantae > Streptophyta > Magnoliopsida > Alismatales > Araceae > Amorphophallus > Amorphophallus konjac. Next base: position 22,751 of record JAHNEJ010002470.1, on the reverse strand, counting down.
TTTTTACTCTTATCACACTTATTTCTGTAAATACCCAAAATACCCTTAGTTCTGATGTAACGCAGCTACACCATATTAAGTTAGCCCTTCAATATGTGGACGGGTTATATTCTTCCAAAAACCAAGGTCAGTTAACTCAGATATTAAATCAGCATAATCACAAAATTAGCTGTTAAAGTTGCTTAACCTAGAGAGAGACACGATTAAATTGCACCTTATGTTTGTCAAGCAACGAAATAACACATTAATGTCAAGCAGAAATCATTTCTTCATTTAATGGACGAGAAGGCATACAGAGTCAACCAATTTGTTGAACACAAGGTAGTATAGTCCCTTTTTACACAAGGAGACATGTTTATCAGACACCAGAAACCCTGGTTACTCAGGACGAACTACCTTTATGCCAAAGATATTTTTCTTTGAGGACTTTTTCCCTTTCCTTTTTTTTTTATTTTAACAATTCTACACAGAGATAGCTAATTGTATCATGACAGAGACTCTGGACTTCATTGATCTAGAGTGTCTATTTCTCCACAAAAACCATTGCTCTGCCACAAATAATGGCGTATTCCCTGGTAGCACTTCTCATTCATTTTTTTTTTAAAATATCTTACTTAACACCATTTTTATCTCAGAGCTCTTTTCACATAAGTTTCAGTTAAGTCGAGATCCTCAATAAGTTTTTCTCATTTAATAGAAAGTTTTATAAAATGTTGATCAACACTTGAGATAGCTTAGAAGGATCAAGGACTAAATATAACCCCCAAACATTGAAGTTCTTTATCAACGGGTGTAGATTGTTACACTTGATATAGGGTGGTTTAAGGTATACAGATCTTATTTGATAAGAGCAAGAAGACTGAAACCACAAATTCTTCGAGAGAGAATCTGAACCAAGAGTGATAGGTTAGAGATAAAATGAGATGAGCAACACTCCTATCAGCAAGCCAACAAGTGAGAGATCACTCAAGACATTAGGCACTAATGACACATCCAAATATAGAATTCTTGAGGAGGTTCTGTCTCACATCCAGAGAAGCTCTTGAGCAGCAAGCTGCAACCTCATGAGATGACAGATCTTAATACCACATAAACTGCATCGGCCCTCAGAAACCAAATGGCCTGACAAGCTCTTTTTCAGCCCACTCAAGGACATCTCACACACGACTCTTGGAGGTATTAATTTTTTATTGAATGCAGTGTTTGCCAAGACGGTTAAACATGTGAGATGTGAATCATGCACATACTGGCTCCCCTCATCATCCAAATGACTTATGGTACTAGGCGGAGCATTTGGTCTCAGAGACCACCTCACACATAGTAAGGACCTTTCGGACAGATTTCCCTGCCTTGGGTAGCTTACCATTTGATATACCATAGAGGTCATGAATAACAGGGTAAACTTAACAATCCTATCAGCAATTCAGATTTCCATGAATTTTTCAGAGTGCATGTTGAGGAAATAATGCAACTTGCAGATGGTGAATGAATATGCAAGAGCAGATTCAATATGCATGCACTAGATGAAACTAAGAGCAGGATAAGCAAGAGTACATCAAACCAGATATGCAATAGGTTTCAAAATGAGACATGTAGAGAGATTACCTGAACAATGTGAGAATGGGGTTTTCTTCTTGAGTGCCTTGGATCATTACCCCTTTTATTCCAGTCCCAAGGCACACCTGCAAAACAAGGTTTATTTTGCACAAACAGGTACCCAAGAGGTCTTGGGTCCTGACATGACATTATTATGTTTAGCAAGTTTTCTCAGCACATTTCCAGGAGTGGTTTTCTGATCTGATTTATGCACATTTTTATTAGCATGAATTCTATGTGCATACACATGAGATTTTCTGTTAACAGGGTAAAATTTCTGTTTACCAAAACTGGTTTGGTTTTGATATCCTGCCAGCCAACAGGTTGCAGCCCTGTGACCTGACTTCCCACAGTGATGACATGAAGATTTTGTTGATTCTTTTACAGGGAATTTGGCATGTTTGAGATTCACATTTCTACCCTGAATATGCCAACAGTCCTTGACTGTGTGGCCATGCTTTCTACAGTGAGAGCAAACGAGAGAATTTCTTCTAAAGGAACCTGACCAGCATTCAGAGGCCTTGTGACCAATTTTGTTGCAATTAAAACATATAATGTACTGGTTCTTGTTAAAGACATGCTGATTTGCAAAGTGTTTTGTATAATATGAGCATGATTTTTCCTTACTACTTGCAAACCAACAATGAGCAGTAGTGTGTCCTACTTTATCATAATTAGAACATTTGACATTCCTTTTCTGACCAGACACAGATTTTCTAACATGCTTGTTGTCATCTTTTTCCATCACAAAACAGTTACTCATAAGATGTCCATACTTACCACAATAATGACATGAGCCACTTGATTTCTTTAAAACATGGCATTTATCTGATGAGTTCTTAGCATGCAGATTGTTCCTTTGAATTTTTGATGTTTTATGATTTTTATTTTGTTTTTCTGTTTTCTTAGCCTTGTACTGAGGTGGAGATGAGATAGAAGGCTTTTCCTGTTCAGAGGAATTGACAAAGACAGTTTTCAGGTTGGCTCCATCAACCTTCCTCATGACTGGACTGTAACCCAGTCCTTCCTTGTTAAAGTTAATCTTTGTTCCCAGTATTTTCTGAACAATGGGCTGTTTGTCTTTTGATGTAGTGGCTACATTTGAAGTATTTACAAAGGATGTCATTACTTTGTTCTGCAAGGCCTTCTTATTGAGATTATTGTAGCCCAACCCTTCCTTTTTGACATTGACTTTTACACCTAGCAGCTTGTCTAGGTTTTTCTGCCCATCAACAAATTTAGACAAGGAAGCTTTCAAATCCTGAATTTCATTTTCAAGAGATGCAATGTGTATTTCATAACTAGTGATCTCTTGTTCACTACAATTGACAGCTTCATTCAAAACCTTGTTAGCTGTTTTGTATTCTTCAATTTCCTTTCTTAGCTCATCTACCTCTTCAGTCTCGTTTGTACAGATAGCTTTCCCTTTTTCCAATGTGAGAAGTCTTTCAGACATGGCACTGTTTAACAGTTTTAATTTTTCAACTTCTTCTTTAAGCTTACCATTTTGAATTAACTCATTTATTAGAAGCTGATCTTCTGAGTTAACCATGGTTTCTCTCCTAGCTTCAAACTCCCTCAAATCCTTTTGTTGTTTTTCAAAATCTTTCTGTAATTCTATGTTCACAGATTTTATGGCATTAAAATTTTCAATCAGCAACTCATTCTCTCGTTTAAGTTTCTCTAATTGTTCTTCAGAGAACTTTCTGAGAGAGTCATCCTCAGATTTTAGATTGTTCAGTTCAGAGTAGACACGTTCAAGTTCCATCTTCAGTTCTGCATTCTGGTTTTTATGCATATGATTATCAGACAGACATGCATCATGTGATTGCTTCGTACTTGAACAATTTTTACATGGAGAGCTAGAACTATCTACCCGAGTACTCTTCTTCAACTTTTTATACTGTTTTCTTAACAGTTCATGAGATTCAAATAGTTCAGCATATGCATTCTCCCAATCTTCTAGAGAGAAATTCTCGAAGATATTTACCTCATCATCATCATCTTCTTTAGTTTGATTGCTGCCTTGATCGCTGGCACTTTGATTTCTTCTGTTGGCCATCATGCATCTGTCCACATCTATCTCCTGAGTTCGCTTCAGTGCATCCAAAATATCTTTAGCAGAACTGGATTCAAAGAAACATGAATGAAAAGCTCTATCAGTAGCTGCCTTCATTAAATTTATTGCTATCTGATTTTCTTCATGCATGGATTTGTGACTGTCAGTCCATTTGGACTTTTTCTTAGGTAGTTCATGAGGACCATGTGAAATTACTTTCCACAGGTCTGGATTCACAGATTTAACATAACTCTTCAAAACAGCGAACCATGCATCAAAATGCGTACCACTGAAGATCGGTGGATGGGCCATGAGAACACACAGATTAACGCACAAGAATATTGAAGCACTAAAAAGAAATAAGCACCTAAGATTGCAAGATCGATCTGCAGGTCGCTGGACCTTGTAAGCAGACACCCGCTCTGATACCAACTGTTAGGGTGCTTGGCCCGGATACAGAGGGGGGGTGAATGAATCCTTCTACGAATAATGGATTAAATTTAAAAACGGATGCTAGATAAGGAAACAGAATGGAACCAATTCTATTCAACTCAAATACAATCACATTGAGCGCACCTATTCAAGCATCTAGCGGAAGCAAACCAGACAATCAAGCCACTGCTCAATAGATTTTTAGGTGGTTCGGTCCTTCAGACCTACATCCACCCCTCACTCCCAACCGGAGTGAGGCTTCACTAGCGAACGCTAGAACCAAGCAGACTCAGTCTGCAAACAGTTGCTGCCACACAGCTTGACCAGGGGAACAACCTCCCCTCTTCCTCCAAACCGGAGGGAACCTCTGGACTTGAATCCACAAGCCCAGAACCGGAGACAAGTCTCCCTTCCTCCAAGCTGGAGGGAACCCACAAGTAGCTCCCAGCTACTTGCAACTGGAGATCAGATCTCCCTTCCTCCTAACCGGAGGGAACACGACCTCAGACCAGAGGATCGGAAAGCACAACAAACCAGAAAACAAAAAAAAAAAAACAATAAACGAAAATAACTTCAGCAAACAGAAGCTGAAACACGAAATGCACAATTTGGCTCCTAACAGAGCTGACTGGCCTGGATCTGATCCACGGTCCAGTGAAGACAGATCTTCAGGTAAACTTCTTTCTTCTTCTCCACGAGCTCTCTCACTCACTCTCTATCTCTCTTTCTTTCTCTTACACTCTCTTCCTCTTTCACACGAGCACTATCTCTCTCTCTCACTTTTTCTTCTTCTGCTGGATCGAGCTCTCTGTAACACTACCTTTTCTTTCTTGGCTCAGATCCTTTTTCTATCTGGATCGTGGCTCTCTGTATGAGCTTTTCTTCTCGCCAACTCGATCGACCTTCATCTGTGGACGAAGGCTTCCTTATATAGCATCAGCAGCAGGTGGATAGGGCACAAGACGCGTGTGCCTCCCACGCTTGATCCAGAACTTTCTTGCCACGTGCCTTCATTGCATTTTGTTCCTCTTGTCTTGGATCACGTGCAGCCCAGGTGTGTGAAATGTTCTTCCTCGGACCTGTAATGAGATTAACACCATTAGTCAATCAGAGTTCGCTGCATGCTTATTTAAAACTAAGGCGCACGAGGTATGTAATGTCAACACAGGGTGACTACTTCACGAGGTTGGAAGTGAACGAACTGTGATACAATGAACAAGGCTAACACAACAAGGAAGATGACACGAGATGCAACTAGAGGACAGAGAGAAGCGACACAAGGTTCACACAGAAAACGACACGAGGTATGCTGTGACAGAACAGACCTAATGAAGAGAACGACACGAGATACACACTATGATAGAGATAATACTTCAAAGAGAACTATACAAAGTGTGGTCAAAGCAAGAACGATACGAGGTCTAGTGAGAAGGACCAACACGAAGACGGTAAGAACAGCACGAAGTGAAGAACAATCGACACGAAGTATAGTGGTGACAAAACCACACACTACACAGAGAACGACACAAGGTGGTGGCACAGAAAGCAACACGAAGTGCTGCAATGTTCTGCACGCAGTGAAACAAAAACGACACGGAGTGAAAAACGACACGAAGACATGAGAAGAAAAAAAAAACGACACGAAGTGAAAAACGACACGAGGTGAAAACAACACGAAGACATGAAACAACACTTAAGACGAAGTTGACACGGAGTGAAAACGACATGGAGTACATAAAACCAACACGAAGACATATCAACACGAATACGTGGACAAACAGTGACCAACACGAAGTGTGGTTACTAAGTAGGAACGACTCGAGGTCTACAGGAAAACTACTCGAAGTTCATCAGAACTTTTAGAGCAGCTTCAGGAACACGACACGAAGACCTGAGAAGGAAGGACGACACGAAGAGCAACAGTAAATGACACGCGATGAAAACAACAATGACTGACAACGATACGAACTGAACAGAACTAACACGTGTTGAAGACAAAACAAAGATAGAAACAGTCATTGACACGGAGTCAAAATGACACGGGGTTTACTGGGAAACGACTCGAAGTTCATCAGAACAAATCGAGCTGCTACAGTAAACAACACGAAGACAGAGCAGTAATTGACACGTGGTGAAACGACACGGGGTAAAAACGACACGAAGATGAAATTGACACATACTGAAAACAACACGAAGACAGTCCTTGTATACCTGAAGTGAACACATATTTCTGAACACTACTAAGACTTATAGTGTTGTCATCATCAAAACATGTAAAGATTCAATGAGACTCAACAAGCATAGTCTAAGTCATTCTTGATCTCATATATTCAAGTTGAAGTGTTCATTCATTGATTTTCATTATTTGGAATTGATATATTCTTGGCCATACTTTACTGTTACATGCGTGAAAGTAGCTTAATTTATATCTGAAGATGCGATCTAGCACTAATTGTGTTTAAGGGCTCTATGCTAGTCCCCTCGACTGATTGCCAGAAACATACTATTTTATAAACCATGGGGTATGATGCTACTGGCGTCGCATTACGCTGAGAGTACTATTTCTATAAATAAGTGAACATACACGACACGACATGACATTCTTGTACATGACTTTCTTGCTTGATATTCCACAGAAATTCACGAAGCACTTGCTCATAAGCATAAGATGCTAAAGTGTTGATTATGTGGCTTGCTAGTACATTCTCGATATATTCTTGTTCACGAAAGGCCAATATCATGTTCTTGTTCTATTCTTACTAGTTCATTCTTGTTCTCATTCCATCTTATATGATTGTCCTGTTACTTTGGTTTAATCGCGTGATCATCGCATTGCATGATTTTGCCTTATTTCTCTAGAGCTAAAATGTTAATTATTTTAATAGTGCCTTCATGTTGATGCGAAGATACCTACTGGGCAAGTGTGCTCATTACCTATTTTCTAACATTTTTTTAGGAGATGGAAGTAGTTCAGATTCAGATTTGGGCTATACTAGTGGCGAGTCCGGAAGTGAGTGAAAGTCTTGTAAAGCTACAAGCGAAGACTTAGGAAGTCGATAATGTTTAGATTGAGTCAATGTAATTTTATTATTTCTTGAGTCTAGTAGAATGAAAGGTGATTATTGTAAAGGAATACTTTGATCATTTATGAAATAAAGTTGGAGTTTCATTAAATTCTATGTAATTGCATTTATGTGTGTGATTGTCTCGCGCTCTGGTCGTTCTTGCTTGTAAGAGGCTTACCATGCCGGCTGTTCGCGCTCCCCGAGTGAGTCTTCCGCTGTAATAAAGGCTCGGGACGTGACATGTAGAAATAATATCCATAAGTTTCCTTAGGATATCCCACAAACCTACATCTTTCAGTCTTGGATGCCAGTTTATCAGGGTTGTGTCTCTTAACATGGGCAGGACAACCCCAGACCTTAACATTCTTAAGGTTTGGTTTCTTTCCTTTCCATATCTCATATGGAGTGAAAGACAACGACTTAGAAGGAACTTTGTTTAACAAGTGGGCAGCAGTGTCCAGGGCATAGCCCCAGAGCGACAAGGGCAATCCAGCAAAGCACATCATGGACCATACTATATCTAATAAGGTACGATTCCTCCTTTCAGTCACACCATTCAACTGAGGTGTGTAAGGAGGACTCCACTGGGATAATATACCATTATCCTTTAAGTATTGTGTGAATTCCGTACTCAAGTATTCCCCTCCTCGATCAGATCGAAGAGTTTTAATACTCTTTCCTATTTATTTCTCTACTTTATTCTTGAATTCCACAAATTTCTCAAAGGCTTCGGACTTGTACTTCATCAAGTAAACATATCCATACCTAGAGAAATCATCAGTGAAAGTAATGAAGTATGAGTAACCCCCTTTGGCTTGGGTGGACATAGGTCCACATACATCAGAATGTATGAGTTCTAATAACTCACCAGCTCTCTCTCCATGTCCAGTAAATGGAGAGTTGGTCATTTTTCCCATGAGGCAAGATTCACAGGTTACAAATGATTCATAATCAAATGGATCAACATATCCATCTTTGCACAACCTTTTCAATCTTTCCTTACTAATATGACCAAGCTTACAATGCCAAAGCTATGCTTGATTCACATCATTTCTCTTCCTCTTAAGAGGTCCATCCACACACAAAACAGGAGTATCCACATCTAGTAGAAACAAACCATTAATTAAGCTCCCATTGGCAAATAATTCACCATTTAACAATAAAGAACATGTCTTATTCCCAAAGCTCACAATAAATCCACATTTATTTAAGCATGAAATGGAAATAATATTCTTAATTATTGAAGGAACATAATAACAGTCTGTCAACTCTAATGTAGCTCCCGAAGAGAGCTTGAGATTCACACTATCGACTGCAAGTGCAGCAACTCTTGCTCCATTTCCCAGTCGTAGATCAACCTCTCCTTTGTTCAGCCGCCTACTGCTTGTCAGAACCTGCAAATGATTGCAGATATGAGATGCACATCCAGTATTTAATACCCATGATGTTGATCTATATGACAAGATTAGGTCAATCATGAACATACCTGAAACTTCTCTAAGCTTCTGCTTTGCTTTCTCTGCAAGGTAAAACTTACAGTTCCTCTTCCAATGGCCATCCTTATGGCAATGGAAGCACTGGCCCTTGTCCTTATTAGCCTCTTCTTTCCTGGTAGCCTTTACCGGTTTACCCTTCTTCTTTGCCTTGCCTTTCTTAAAGGCCTGCTGAAAATTCCTCTTCTTGTTGGTCTTACCAACAAGCATCACAGGAGCTTTCACATTATTCACTGTCCCCTCAATAGTCTTCAACATGTTAAGAAGCTCTGCCAGAGAGCATTCTATCTTGTTCATGTTGAAATTGACAATGAATTGGGAAAAAGAACTAGGGAGAGATTGCAGAATTAGATCAACACAAAGATCTTTATTCATGTCGAATCCCAATTATGCCAACCATTCGATCCACTCAATCATCTTGAGAACATGTGTCAGCACAGATGTTCTCTCAGACATTCTTGCCCTGAACAGACTTTTAGATATCTCATATCTTTCTGTTCGACTTTAAGCTCCAAAGAGCTCCTCAAGGTGAAATAGAATGGATCTGGTATCCATCTTTTCATACTGCCTCTGTAACTCATTTGTCATGGTGGCAAGCATACGGCATTGGGCAAGCGTGGCATCGTCCTTATGCTTCTCGTAAGCACTGATCTCTCCCTCTTCAGCATCATCGGCAGGAAGAGGAGGTACAGGCTGATCAAGAACATAGGCTATCTTCTCAACAGTGAGAACAATTCTTAAGTTCTTGAGCCAGTCACTATAGTTTAGACCAGTAAGCGTGTTGGCATCAAGTATGCCCCGTAACGGGTGGTTCGCCATAGAAGTCTGCAAGAGAAGATTTGTAATAATTAGATAACATGCAGATATTCATTAATTAAAAATTAAGATATGATCTTTAATCCTAATATTATAACTCCCACTAATTTTTGACGAATTTGCACAACCCTCATTGTGCAAAGACGGGATACTCCAGAAGTATCCTAGTGGGACCAGAATCCCATTAACATTATGGAAGTGGCCTTGTGGCAGCACAACAAACCACCCCATACTTAATGGGTAGGCAACTCTTGCTAATTGTAACTCCTTGCAACTCCTGGTGTATTCAGCCTCCAGTCCTTTGTGACCTTATGGCAGCACAACAAATCACAAGATCTGGTTAGGTTAGACCCGTTGTTAGGTTATGAGAATGGGTTCAAGACATGACCCTTGTGGAAGCACAACAAAGCCATTCCGGCGCCCATCCCAAAGTTCGGCCTGAGCCTTAGCCTAAGTCTCTGCCCCCTTGTTGTGAGGGCCTTGTGGCAGCACAACAAACCCACACAATCTAAGAGCAACTCACTTAGACTATAACAACAGAAGGCTACGTGGGTCATTCTTAATGCCTCACGTTTACAACCTAATATGAGATCGAGGGGTTTTGATTAGAATTTTGGTCTCATCAATATAGGTGCTACATACATATAAGAATTTGGAGTATCATATATACCCTATATATATATATATATATATATAATAAGTAGCACATCCACATAGCACATCCACATATATCATATATATGCATTAATACCAATGGATGATCATGGACCTTAAGCTCCTAACAAATATTACCAGAGCCAGTTGGTAATGCACACACAATCATGGCAAATAGAAAAACATAGAGCATCCAATGCTCCCACTAGATATGAAGAATCTCCCGAGGCCCTCGCATTCAGTCTCCTTAATCTCCATCTGCTTCTCATTATTACAAGTAAATTTGTAATTGGGCACTGATAGTTTGGTGCGATAGATAAACACAGATCCAGAGGGGGGGGTGAATGGATCTTCTAAAGAGTTTTGACCAATTTAAAATTCGTATGAAATGATAAGCACAAGATCAGTGGACAATTGCTCAAACATAAAAGATGTAAACCCAATTAAACTCTAGGACATGAATAATCAATCAGATCACGGTCCTAGCATGCATCTAGCGGAAGCAAGCAATCAAACAAACCACTGCACAAGGGATTTTTTAGGTGGTTCGGTCCACAGACCTACATCCACCCGCACTCCCAACCGGAGTGAGGCTTCCACTAGCACAAGCTAGAAACCGCAGACTCAGTCTGCAACAGGTGCTGCCAAACAGCTTGACCAGGGGAACAACCTCCCCTCTTCCTCCAGACCGGAGGGACACCCCAAGTGACTCCCAGCCACATGGAACCAGAGACTAGGTCTCTCTTCCTCCAGACTAGGAGGGAACCCACCAGTGACTCCCCGTCACCAACAAACCAGAGGTCACAGACCTCTCTTCCTCCAGACCAGGAGGGAACCACTGATGACACACAGTCACCAGCAAACCGAAGATCAGATCTCCCTTCTCCTGAGTCCACAGGAGGAACCCGACCTCAATCTAGAGGGTCGGAAGAATAATGATCACAGTTAAAAAGAAAAACAATAAACGAAAAGTACAGCAATCAGAAAGCTGGAAAATTAAATCATAATGTGGCTCTCGCAGGAGCTGATTGGAGTGGATCTGATCCAACTTCCAGTATGAACAATCTTCAGGTAAGCTCCTCTTCCTCTTCTCTTCTCTGCCACTATCTTTCTTTTTCTCTTAATCCTCACGAGCTCTATCTCTCTCTCTTTTTCTTCTGATGCTTCTCTCACTCTGCCACTCTTCTTTTTCTTCTTCTTCTTCTTCTTCTTCTGCTTCTCTGCTGCTCTCATCTTCTTCTATCACACTCACCTCTTTTCGATCAGAATCACACTCTACATTGTCTGCTTCATCTTCCTCTCTATCTTCATCTATCTTCTTCAGTGGAAGAAGGCTTCGTATTTATAGCAACAGCAATTAGGGCATTGTCCTCGGATCACGTGCCAGGTGCCAACCTCGGATCACGTGCCCAGACACATGCAGGTTTAATGAAGAGTTCAGTCGATGTACAAGCCACAGGCTACATAGACTTCATATAAAAGCAGCAGAGTTTAGACTTAAGGATGCAGTGTGTATGCAGTGTACAGACTCTGCATTGCAGGCTAGCAGCGATGTATAGACTTGCTGGTCGCAGGCTGGCGGACGCAGTGTACAGACTCTGCGTGCAGGCTGGCAGCGATGTATAGACTTGCTGCGTGCAGGCTGCCACGATGTATAGACTTTGCAGCACATCTGTGGGATGTTGTATAGACTTGCTGTGGAGGCTGTGTAGACTTAGCTGTAGGCTGTGGGACGAATGTCTAGACTCTGCAGACATGCGATGCAACTGGATGTATAGACTTAGTTGTGCTATGCAGACATGGCGTGCAGGCAACCAGACTATGTATAGACTTGGCGTGCAACGATGCAACACAATGTATAGACTTAAGCGTGCTGTGCAAGCGATGTGCAGACTTGGCCAATGCTGTGAACAATGTATAGACTTTGAGTGACCTTATGCAAAGGCAATGTACAGACTTGAACGCATGTTGTGCCATGCGATGTATAGACTTCCCAGTAGCAAGGCATTGCTATGAATGTGCAGACTTGATGAAATGAGGCATGTACAGACTTGAACTCTTGTAATTTAGCAATGTACAGACTTAGTGGCTTGAAGAACGTTCAACCTTTGAGTGCTGAAGAGTGTACGGACTTGCTGAAGAGTGTTCAGCCTTTGAGTGCTGAAGTGTGTACAGACTTGTTTGATCGTGCATGCTACAATGTGTAGACTTAGTGTTTGTGCAGAAGACAATGTATAGACTTATGAACTGATGCTGACACAGGCTGTGTATAGAAAGTGAATGCAATGTAGACACACAAGAGTGTATAGACTTGAAGGCTTGATAACGAGTGCATAGACTTGAAGTGTGAATGTGCATGCTAGAAGCAATGTATGGACTTGCAGCGCGTGCAGGACATGCAGTGTATAGACTTGGAAAGCTTGCAGGGCTTGCAGGGCAATGGCTGTACAGACTTGTGTAGCTAGCCGTTGTATAGACTTGGCGTTATGAGGCATGCAGGCTGTATAGACTTGCTGGTGTGAACGATGTATAGACTTCAAATTAAAGAAGGCACGATGTACAGACTTAATGAATGTGCAGACTTAATGAATGTACAGACTTGTCAGCGAGATGTACAATGTATAGACTTGCAAGACGATGCATGAGACGATGTATAGACTTTATGTGAAAGCCCAATGTACAGACTTTACTTTGTGCAAGCTACAGTGCTAATGTATGGACTTGGTGTTCTGCATGCTACAGTGCTAATGTATGGACTTAGTGCAATGCAAAGGCTGTATAGACTTAGCGTGCTTCAAAGCAACTATGTGTAGACAGTACAATGTATGGACTTGAGTGTGTCCAGACAATGTATGGACTTTAGACATAATGCATGAGAGACATGTTGGCAAGTGTATAGACTTCATTCAACAAAGTTCAGGCATGCTATTAACGGATGTACAGACTTTGTTGAAAGGGTATAACAGCATCACCCATTGTACAGACTAACATCAAACAATCCAGATAAAATGCAATTATGAAATCCATCAACAATTATGAAATGCACCAATGCACACAACACACAGCCTCAACCTGCTCGTTGGTTATGTAATTCAGATAAGATGTTCAATGAAACATTTATATGCAACACAAACATATTTATATGCAGACTCAAACAATATTCAAACAAATTTATATACAGACTCAAAAAGTATGCAGACTAAAACAGATGATGACTTATTGGTGCGGACACCCGAGCAGTTGATCGGCACGATACGCCGAGCCACCGGTACCGCACACGGAGCACGACACGAGCCACCTCAGCGTCCATCTGGCTCGGAGACAGCCTGGAGACTCTGCCTTGAGCCTCCCCATTTATTATATTTAGTTAGACTTTATGTGTGTTTAATTTGTATTTATTTGGTTGCATTCGGTTTGCCATTTTGATTGTAATAGGGGCTTATGTGTAATTCGGACCCCGTGGGCCCCACAGGCCCCCCAAGCCCCACCCCATTGGGCCACCTCAGCCTAGGGTCCCACGTGGGGTCAGTCAACATGCCACATGGGGGCATCTAGAAGTTTGAATGCTAAATGGACACATGGGAGACAATGGACTAGAAAAGTCCACATGGGAGGCCACCTACCCCCACCACCTAGTCCACCCTCTCTCCTTGGTCCAAGGGCCGCCCCCCCTTTGTTTTTTTGATTGTTTTTTTTGTGTGTGTGTCACATGCCATCCCAGCCCTTCATTCCTATCCCCTAGATCCAATGGTTGTGGATGGATGTGAGATGTAAGGTATTTAAACTTATATTTTCCATTTTACTTGAATTAATACCATTTGATTCACACAAATTCAAGAGTAAAGGGCTGGTGCGCCCCCCTCCTCTCCCCTCCCTCTCCCCCTTGGATGCTGTGAAGGCTTCCATTCTGAGGTGTGAAGCCTCATTTATCAGTTCCGACGATCGCCGCCGCCGCCACGAGCCGCCACCGCACCGCCATCGTCTTCATCGGAGTTCTGCCCGCACAGTACCACAGTAACTTGTACGAAATTTGTGTCTCAGCCACGAGCTCAGATAGATCTGGGAATTTTACTGGAGGTTCCAGAGGTGTCAAGGATATCCCATAAATTTTGGTTTGTCATTCAGATCCCGTTTCATAATTTTTGATTTTCGTCCACCCTTCCATTTCAGTTCTGCCAGAGTTCTGTCCAGATTCATATCCACCCTGTGTTTCATATCTTAGGTCCGTCTTTTGATTTCTGTTAGTCCCATACATTTTACTGAAGTTTCCTTCCATCCACCCCTTCATCCACAATTTTTTAAATTTCTGGTTCGCCCATTTCATATTTTCTAAAAATCATTCTCAGTCCCATCTACAGTTCTGTCCACCTGTTCCCAGATCCGACCACCAGTCACTTCAAACATCATATCAAATCGCCAACACCTAAAAATCCAATTCCAAAAATTCTCCCAGTTTCGTGGTTTGATTCCCTACAACGTTGAAGAAGAGCTTGAAGCCTGATTCCAACGGCAAGTAGGCGGTCAACGGCCATTTATAGGAAACTCTTATACTGATCTGATATTTCGGGAGCTGTGCAATAGAGGATTGAAAAATAGTTAAAGCCCAGGTCCGCAGAGGTTCAGAAGATTCCACTGGCCCTAGGTTGAAGGCTTTTGAATCCTCTTTCCAACGGAGCTGGTTTCATCGCATTCCGACGACGGGGCTGATCGCAGCGGCCATTTTCGCCGGAGCGCGCGCTGCTAAAACAGCAACCTCAGCTCGTGGACAGCAACTTCAAAGCTTGGAGATCGGGACCGATCGACCCCCGATCGGTGTTCCCGGCCGACCGCCGTCCGTGGAGGGGCGCCACCAGGGGTCCCCATCATAGTGGGTCCCACCCCCGCAGATCCGCAGGACAGCGCCATCCGTGGGCCCCGCGGGCCCGCAGAACCCGCCTTTTGGAAAGCACGAAAACGCGGAGTTCGGCACCGCCGGGCGACATCAAGATGCTGCCCGTCAACCTGAGTTGCGTGATTCCCAGGCTCCACATGTGACCTTTTACCTCCCTGCGTGGAGTGGGTCAAATCATTGTACTGTTGTAAAATTGTTTAACCGGGGATCCGTAATTTGGCCGGGGTTGTCTTCGCCACGCCGGGTGCGTGGAGGTAATGGTCCGAACCTCTTGATGTTCATTTGCTTAGCTAGTATACGATCTTTGCCGCTGCCGAGAGTGTAGGTACTAGCCCGTGTGTCCATGTCACCGCTGTGAGAGTGAGAGTGACCCGTCCCGTGACTCGATCCGAGTCCGGAAGTTGAGTCGGACTACCCTTGACCTCCGCCGGTTCCTTAACCGCGCACGGTCCGCGCTTTCCCTCGCTTGGGACGACGAGTGAGCTTCCACTTCTGTTAGCGACGTTTTGCCACTAGGAGCTCGTAGTGTCGGGCTTAGTGTCTCCCTGATGTGTGCTGCTGGTCGCGTCTTCATCTAGAGTCCGAGGGTGGCACCTAATAGTGTCATCTCCCGTGTCCGTCCCGCATCAGTTTGGTATCAGAGCGAGTCGAGTCTAGGGTAGTCATTGCATATGTCTTACATGCATCATGGTCTAAGTCGAGTCAAGGACCATCATTATTCTTAAAATAAAAAAAAGGTGTGTTTTAAATTACATTTGCACCCTTTATTCGGTATCTTAGAAGGTGTTGTCCGAACGTTAGGCTACGCCTATCGGGAGGTCGCACACTTGCGGGAGTGATCTTCAGATCGATTAACTCCGCCCCGTACCGGATAATGGTTTAGGTCTAAGTGCATCATTTAGTGTGTGTTTGCATTAGTCGGTGTTTGCATTAGTTAGTGCATTCCAACCTTGCATAGCCGGTCTAGTGTAGTGTCCAAGTGTCGGCATGTCCAACATATAGTTCCCCCCCAATTTTCCATGGATTCCCAATCGCCCGGGCCATATGGCCATTGGTCTACTCATGGGCTTGGCAACCATCCTCTCCCCTTTCGTAGGCCCGAAGCCTCTGATTTTTATGGCTCTGATGATCCGGGCGACTACCTCAATTGGGAGGCCACCATGGACAAATATCTTGAATGTTACACCATGTCCGATGCCATGCAAGTTAGTTTTGCCCGAGAGAGGCTTATCAACAAAGCCGCCTGGAAATGGGATAGCATTGAGCGCATGAGAGAGGTTAGGAGGCAAAGGCCCATTGAGTCGTGGCATGAGATGAAGGACGAACTTAGGAAGGTCTACCTACCCGGCCCGGTCACCTCCAACCAACCCCACCCAATCACCTCCACCCAAGTGGGCCATAATCGGTGGCAACGCGCCGCGCATGTAGAAGAGCCTAGGTCCACGACTAAGCCGACTTCATATGGGGGAGTCCATCACATGGCTCCTACTCCAAACGCCACCATTGCTGAACTCTTCCAAATCATTTTGGATAAGGTGGATAGGAAGTGTGATTATATTGAGTCCCTGCTTCCCCCTTGCCTACCTCCTAGCCGAGATAGAACCAAGCATGACCCTAAGGAGGTAGCAACCGGTAGTCCCAATCCAGTGTCATCTAGAGTGCCATTCCGAGGTCCTCTCCCCATCTTGGTGGATCCTCTTCCCCCACCCATGAGAGCTCCATTGCCTACACCCCCTGTCCGTCAAGAGGATAAGGGTAAGGGTCCACTTATCAAGGAGTGTAGAGGATCACGACAACAGTGTTATCGCTGCCAGGGGTTTGGCCACTTTGCCGGACAGTGTCCCACTCGGACATCTCTAGCCCTAGGGGATAAAGGGGTTGGAGAAACCTCACTCTCCGATCTTTATTCTGAGCCACCCTAGCCACAGCTACCCGTGTTTCTAACGGGAAAGCTACTTATAGCCGAGCCACTCCTTAGCTGGCTTAAGAATGGCCTGGCCCCATCTCCCCTCCCATCTATGGACCTCTGGTGCCAATCAATTTATTTCACACCACTTTCCGGTCTAGTCACTATGTGGATACATTGGATGACCTTCTTAAAGGGTTAGACCGGCAGTGGACATTTACGCACTTGTTGGCTCCAGGCTTCGACCGACCGACAGGTCGTAGTTTCACTCATCCCGCTTTAAGGTCCATCACCTCCGTGTACACCGTGGGTCATGTTACCACGGAGGTTCTTCTACTCCTCCCTATGTCGGCCGAGCCCGATTTCATTCTCATTTGCCCAAGGGAGGAATCTTACTTTCTACCTATGACTGCCGTCCCACCTCTCACAATGAATGAAGGTGATCATTTACACCTCCAAGATTTCCAAATGTGGGACAGTGAATTGTGGAGGCCTAGTCCGAGGGGTCATACCTTCTATGATCCCTTCGACCCATTCTCTTGTGGACCCCGTGACCCACCATATTTACTCCACCTTTTCGAGAGAGTCCACCATCATACCCCCACCGTCTCATCTCCCTTCACGGATGAAGGTGACCATCAACACCTTCTAGAATTCCACACATGGGACCTTGAAATGAGGGAATCCATATCGAGGGGTCACACATTCTTTGATCCCTTCGATCCCTTTCTTCATGGGCCCTTTGGCCCACAACCTCCATTCCACCTCTTTAAGGAAGTCCACTATCACACCCCTCCTACTCGGGCCTGGCAACCTTTACATGGCAATAGGTCAAAACCGTCACTTGGGGGTAATGAAGACTTTGGTTTCCCTGGCCCATCTCAACCACCCAAATCTCCCAGACTTCCCACATCCAAACCCCATGTCCATGGTTGGTGCATCGTAGGATGTCTAATAGTCCACCATGACATTAACCTCCGGTTATGTCAAATGCATGCATGGCACACATTCGGATGTCCTGGACCACCTTGCATATGATTGGGTTTTAACTGTAGGGTTGTTTAGGGTCGTGTGTGCATCCGTGTGTTTCTTTTCTTTTGCTAAGCATGTTAGGTCGTGTGTGCATCCTGTGTTTCTTTTCTTTTGCTAATCATGTTAGGAGTCTGCATGACGATGTCCGTCGTCACAGTTGAGGCCAGCAATGCACGGTACAAGGAGTTAGCCGATGTCCACCGACACCACCGAGAGTTCCACGAGGGCGAATACGTCATGATCAGGGTAAGACCTGAATGCTTTCCCTCTGGAACCGTTAAGAAGTTGCAAGCTCGCGGAGCCGGTCCCTTTAGAGTGTTGAAACGCGTTGGATCTAATGCGTATGTTGTGGACCTGCCCGAGGAATATGGTATAAGCTCTACCTTCAATGTATCGGATCTTGTTGCATATAGGGACCCAGCGGTGATCCCTAGTGAGCCTTTTGAGCCATCTCCTCCCCTTGAGAGTGATCCCACACTTGAGTGTCCACTTCCACCTCCAGCTCCTTTTCCACGGCAGCGTGAGCATATAGATCGTATACTGGACGAGCAAGTGACAGTTACCAGGAGTGGATCTTACCCGCGCTACCTAGTGCGATGGAGAGGATGGCCCGCTACTGAGAACACATGGATCACACATGGCGAGTTGCAGCGGATCGATCCGGACCTTCTGGAGCGATATAGGAGCGATACAGACCCTTACTCGACAGGGTCGACTTTCTCCCACCTGGGGAGAATTGGTGCGGACACCCGAGCAGTTGATCGGCACGATACGCCGAGCCACCGGTACCGCACACGGAGCACGACACGAGCCACCTCAGCGTCCATCTGGCTCGGAGACAGCCTGGAGACTCTGCCTTGAGCCTCCCCATTTATTATATTTAGTTAGACTTTATGTGTGTTTAATTTGTATTTATTTCGTTGCATTCGGTTTGCCATTTTGATTGTAATAGGGGCTTATGTGTAATTCGGACCCCGTGGGCCCCATAGGCCCCCCAGGCCCCACCCCATTGGGTCACCTCAGCCTAGGGTCCCACGTGGGGTCAGTCAACATGCCACATGGGGGCATCTAGAAGTTTGAATGCTAAATGGACACATGGGAGACAATGGACTAGAAAAGTCCACATGGGAGGCCACCTACCCCCACCACCTAGTCCACCCTCTCTCCTTGGTCCAAGGGCCGCCCCCCCCTTTGTTTTTTTTATTGTTTTTTGTGTGTGTGTGTCACATGCCATCCCAGCCCTTCATTCCTATCCCCTAGATCCAATGGTTGTGGATGGATGTGAGATGTAAGGTATTTAAACTTGCATTTTCCATTTTACTTGAATTAATGCCATTTGATTCACACAAATTCAAGAGTAAAGGGCTGGTGCGCCCCCCTCCTCTCCCCTCCCTCTCCCCCTTGGATGCTGTGAAGGCTTCCATTCTGCGTTGTGAAGTCTCATTTATCAGTTCCGACGATCGCCGCCGCCGCCACGAGCCGCCACCGCACCGTCATCGTCTTCAACGGAGTTCTGCCCGCGCAGTACCACAGCAACTTGCACGAAATTTGTGTCTCAGCCACGAGCTCAGATAGATCTGGGAATTTTACTGGAGGTTCAAGAGGTGTCAAGGATATCCCATAAATTTTGGTTTGTCATTCAGATCCCGTTTCATAATTTTTGATTTTCGTCCACCCTTCCATTTCAGTTCTGCCAGAGTTCTGTCCAGATTCATATCCACCCTGTGTTTCATGTCTTAGGTCCGTCTTTTGATTTCTGTTAGTCCCATAAATTTTACTGGACTTTCCTTCCATCCACCCCTTCATCCAAAATTTTTCTAAATTTCTGGTTCGCCCATTTTATATTTTCTAAAAATCGTTCTCTGTCCCATCTATAGTTCTGTCCACCTGTTCCCAGATCCGACCACCAGTCACTCCAAAAATCATATCAAATCGTCACCACTAGAAAATCCAATTATAAAAATTGTCCCCATTTTATGGTTTGATTCCCTACAACTTTGAAGAATAGCTCGAAGCCTGATTCCAACGGAAAATAGGCGGTCAACGGCTATTTACAGGAAACTCATATGCTGATCTAATATTTCGGGAGCTGTGCAACAGAGGATTGAAAAATAGTCAAAGCCCAGGTCCGCAGAGGTTCAGAAGATTCCACTGGCCCTAGGTTGAAGTATTTTGAATCCTCTTTCCAACGGCGCTGGTTTCATCGCATTCCGACGACGGGGCTGATCGCAGCGGCCATTTTCGCCGGAGCGCGCGCTGCTAAAACAGCAACCTCAGCTCGTGGACAGCAACTTCAAAGCTTGGAGATCGGGACCGATCGACCCCCGATCGGTGTTCCCGGCCGACCGCCGTCCGTGGAGGCGCGCCACCAGGGGTCCCCATCATAGTGGGTCCCACCCCCGCAGATCCGGAGGACAGCGCCATCCGTGGGCCCCGCGGGCCCGCAGAACCCGCCGTTCGGAAAGCACGAAAACGCGGAGTTCGGCACCGCCGGGCGACATCAAGATGCTGCCCGTCAACCCAAGTTGCGTGATTCCCAGGCTCCACATGTGACCTTTTACCTCCCTGCGTGGAGTGGGTCAAATCATTGTACTGTTGTAAAATTGTTTAACCGGGGATCCGTAATTCGGCCGGGGTTGTCTTCGCCACGCCGGGTGCGTGGAGGTAATTGTCCGAACCTCTTGATGTTCATTTGCTTAGCTAGTATATGGTCTTTACCGCTGCCGAGAGTGTAGGTACTAGCCCGTGTGTCCATGTCACCGCTGTGAGAGTGAGAGTGACCCGTCCCGTGACTCGATCCGAGTCCGGAAGTTGAGTCGGACTACCCTTGACCTCCGCCGGTTCCTTAACCGCGCACGGTCCGCGCTTTCCCTCGCTTGGGACGACGAGTGAGCTTCCACTTCTGTTAGCGACGTTTTGCCACTAGGAGCTCGTAGTGTCGGGCTTAGTGTCTCCCTGGTGTGTGCTGCTGGTCGCGTCTTCATCTAGAGTCCGAGGGTGGCACCTAATAGTGTCGTCTCCCGTGTCCGTCCCGCATCACTTATAGTGTTTGTTATCATCAAAACCACAGGGACATAACAATCTCCCCCTTTTTGATGATGGCAACACTATGAACACTATGAGTCAATTTATTCTCCCCCTTTGACTTCAGCAAAAAGACATTAGATTGAGAGGGAAGTGTAAGAATGCATAAGATGATGGAATTAAAGACTCCCCCTTTGACTAAGCCATGAAATTTATTCTCCCCCTTTTTTAACAACAGTAATGAAAGGGACATTAATGATGCTGATTATATCTCCCCCTTTATGAATGACACTCAGCCTGACAGGAAAGCTCCCCCTGATTAGATGGAGACTTATGAGTGTAGATGAGAAGGAGACACAGATAGTCAGATGAACCACAGGGATAGCAAAAATTCTCCCCCTTAGATGGACAGTGATTGGAATGAAGCACAGGACATAAAGTAATCAACAATGAATCTATTTCAGAATGGAGTCTAATGAAAGGAAGTAAGCATTCAGAATGAATGAGAAAGGTTTTCAATGGGATATCAATTTCATAAATCTGAAGATGTAACAGCTTTAGAGACTTCCATTATGAAGACTTATGAATGAAACTTAACAAGTCAAGCTTGGTTTAAAAGTGATGCAAACTCAGTTTTTCAATAAAAATTATACTCACATCTGAATTCAAATTTTAATAGAAATGAACCAAGCATACATAACACTACTTCAATTAACATCCTAGCATCTTAATCAATTGATTTCAATGACTTCTTTTAGGAAAAATCATACATCAGTATTGAGGTTAAACAAAAGATCATTTCAGAGAGAAACACTTAATGGGTTTAGCTAAAAAAAACTATTTCACTTCATTTAGAGAACAGTCAGGGATGGTTCATGCCTTTTGTCGTAAAGGTAGACGCTGGTTAGACGCCAGTACCCCTAGCTTACTCAGCAGAAACTCCCATTCTGTTTCAGACATGATATCATTTTTTTTAAAATAAAAATTCTGAACAGAATTGATCAAGAAGCCTCATGACTTATGGCCCATTATCTTTGACAAGGATCCTAGTTTCTCATCGCATTTGATCATTGCTCTGCTATTCATTTAGCACAATTTTTTTTATTTAAACAGTTACCCAAGGTGTTGAAGAAAGACTTGTTTAAAAACAATACAGATTCCTTGCATTTCAACTAATTGGGTCATGATCTCAATATGACACATTTTAGAAGGTCTTTCAAAGTATGACATGAAGTGCATGGTTAAGGTTTATTAAGTCTGATTCAGATATTTTCAAGAAATTCATCTTCAAACTTGCAGAATGCATTAAATCTAAACCAATTCAAGTCCTTTTAGACGTTCATAATTCCACATAATGCGAGATTTCTTTATTGATAGCAAAATCAGATTTATGATCATGATATGCAGATTGAAATCTTCTCATTTGATTATTGAGCTGAGATTTCTTTTGACAAGATAAAAGAGAAAGCATGGAGACATCAATTTGAAATCCTCAATGCAAACTTGACTGAGAGACTGACCAGAAGGAGAGACAGAATCAAATGGAAAACTGACAATCCTATGGATGCTCCCCCCTGAGTACATGCATGCAACCCCCCCCTTTTTTTTTCAATATGTATTTCATGCAAGGTAATCGGAGGTCAGGCATGTTTCAAGATCTTCAAGGTTTAATATGCAATGAATTTTGACAAAAGAGTATGCATCTGACAACCTGCATGCAATGCATTGACTCCTCCTGAAAATATGCATTCAGACAAACTTTTTGCCATTTTCAATGAAATTA